>CAJQZP010001443.1:0-216708 GCA_907164705.1 Parnassius apollo | reverse complement strand
ATTTTATATTTATATAACATTAAGCCAGTACCATATAGTCGAGAAATGAAAGAAAGTACCTAGACAAAATAGGCCTCAGGCGGTAAGGTACCTCTTGTAAGAGTGCTTCGGTGTGTTCAAGATAGTCAGCAGTTTGTATTATTTTTATTTATTTGTATAATATGAATATTTGTTGTCAAGAAAAATAAATAACAACTTTTTCCGTATTATAAACAACTATTGGAAATACATCTTAAGGTATGGGTCCGTCGACACCTGTCAAGCTTATCGACATCCCTGCGAGTCACTTAGGCATTTCATCTCCGGTTGTTCACACACAGACACGACCTAGTAGCCAGAATTCTACTAAGAGGTCGCCCTGAAATTTGGTCGCATGGAGCGAAAATTGCTTTATTACAATTAATTCCCCAAAGTTGTGCTCGAAAATGACCGCGCTAGACTCCTGTATGACGAAAACATCGTGAAAGCTAAAACAAATAGGCGGACAAAATATCTGGACCTGGCTCACGAGGTGACCGACATGTAGGGTGGCCTGCCGACCGAAATTATACCTTTTTTTTTTTTTTTTTTTTTTATAGAAGAGGGGGCAAACGAGCATGTGGCTCACCTGATGTTAAGTGACTACCGCCGCCCATAATCAACCGCAACACCAGGGGGAATTGCAGGTGCGTTGCCGGCCCTTTAGAAAGGAGTAAGCTCTTTTCTTGAAGGTCCCCAGGTCGTATCGGTCCGGAAAAATCACCGGTGGTAAATTATTCCACAGAGAGGTTGTACGCGGAAGAAAACTCCTTTTGAAACGTACAGTGGTGGACCGCCAAGCATCCAGATGGTGTGGATGGTATCGGGACGTTTGCCGTGTAGTGCGTTCACGAAATTTGGCGGCTGGGAATAATCCGAACAATTCCTCAGAGCACTCCCCGTGATAGATGCGATAAAATACGCAAAGAGATGCAACATCTCTTCGCAGCGCCAGTGAGTCGAGCCGATCGGAAAGCACTCGGTCGTCGACGATTCGAGCCGCTCTGCGCTGGATGCGGTCAAGTGGAAGGAGCTGGTACTGGGGAGCCCCAGCCCAGAGATGGGAACAGTATTCCATGAGCGGCCGAACCTGCGCCTTGTAAAGTTGCAGGCGGTGTGCCGGCATGAAATACTGTCCCGCTCTGCTGAGCACGCCAAGCTTTTTAGAGGCCAATTTGGCCTTCCCTTCCAAGTGACCACGAAACTGCACGTCACTCGATATGTCGACGCCGAGGATTCCGATACTGGCTGAGGCAACAAGGGGAGTGCCTTGAAACTGAGGGGATACGACAAAGGGGTTCTTTTTAGCGGTTAACGCGCAAACTTGTGTCTTCTGGGGGTTAAACTGGACTAGATTTAGTCGCCCCCAATCCGAGACTCTGTCCAGCAGAGACTCGACTTCAGACACAAGTTTGTCCCGGCACTCAGAGACGTTTTCCCGAGAAATATTGGCTCGGCCGGTGTAAAGAGCATCACCAGTGCTGTCATCTGCATAGCAATGAATGCTACGGGTTTGCAATATATCATTGATATGCAGAAGAAACAGCGTTGGCGATAGCACGCAGCCCTGTGGAACACCAGCATTAATAAGCTTGCAATCGGAGCTTGCACCGTCTACAACGACCTTGATGCTCCGATCTGCAAGAAAACTGGTGATCCAATCGCACAATTTCTCGGGAAGCCCATAGGAAGGGAGCTTCGAAAGAAGCGCTTTGTGCCAAACCCGATCGAAGGCCTTCGCAATGTCCAAACTAACGGCCAATGCCTCCCCCTTGGACTCTACTGCCTCCGCCCATCTGTGAGTTAGGTAGACCAGAAGATCACCAGCTGACCTACCACGGCGAAAACCGTATTGGCGGTCACTAATCAGCTGGTGATCCTCAAGGTACCTCATGAGCTGGCAGTTTACAATGGACTCCATTGTTTTGGAGAACAAGGAGGTGATGGCGATAGGCCGGTAGTTGGACGGGTCTGAGCGGTCGCCTTTTTTAGGGATCGGGTGGACGAAAGCCGTCTTCCATGATTTTGGGACTACGCCTAGGGAGTAGGAGTACCGGAAAAGACGCGTTAAAACCGGTGCCAACTCTGGAGCACACGTCCTCAGCACAATTGGGGGGATTCCATCAGGCCCACTCGACTTATAGATGTCCAGGGAGAGGAGTGCTTTGCGAACCGAGCGCTGAGTGAACTGCACTTCCGGCATGGAGCACTCACACCGCGGGATGGTCGGCGGCGTACTCCCCCCGTCATCGAGAGTCGAGTTAGACGCAAAGAAAGAGCCTAGAAGATCGGCTTTCTCCTTTGCGGTGTGGGCCAGTGAGTCGTCCTCCCTGTGCAGAGATGGAAGAGATGGCTGACAGAAATTCCCCTGGACAGCCTTGGCGAGAGACCAGAATGCACGGGTTCCAGAAGGAAGACGAACTAGTCTCTCGCCAATTCTGCCTATGTGCTCTGACTTTGCCTTGGCAATGACTCTTTTGAAGGACCTAGAGGCGGAATTATACTTCTTTTTTAGAGCGCTGGTGTTTACATCCCTGGACGCTGAAGCGTCAGCCCAGGCTCGGTAGCACTCCTGCTTATAGCATGATGCTATTTTACAGGAGCGACCAAACCATGGCTGAGATTTGCCTCCAATGGGCACCACAGAGGAAGGAATAAAAAGTTCCATACCCTGAAGTACCACATCAGCGACAGAATCCGCAACAACGTTAGGATCATCCGGCGAGAAGCAAACCCGCCCCCAAGGGTAGGATGCAAAGAAAGACCGCATCCCATCCCAATCGGCTGACCTATAGTGCCAAACACGGCGGCAGCCTGCAGAATGCAACCGCGATTTCAGCGTGAGTGGCACCACACTCCGGACAAGACAATGGTCCGAGGAGCCTAAAGGGGCGTCGACGGAAATCTGATATCCGTCCGGGTGAGAGGTCAGCAGAAGGTCCAACAGGGAAGGTGCATGATCCTCCACATCTGGAATCCGCGTAGGCGAAGTAACCAGTTGTGTCAGACCATATGCCAAGGCAAAATCATGAACAGATCTCCCCGCATGATCGGTTAAACGTGAACCGAGCCATTCGGCGTGATGGGCGTTAAAGTCGCCGAGGATCACGATCTCTGCGGAGGGGATCTGCTGTAGCAACGAATCTGCAGCCATTTGGACGTGGTCGAAGAGTCGGTCTGTTTCGGCATTACCGCTATGGGACCTATAGAGGCACCCGTAGATGCGCGGATGGTCGTCGCTGTCTACGCGTAGCCAAAGGATGGACAGGTCCGAACCTTCAAGTCTGCCGAGGCGTCGAGAACAGATGTCCTCTCTGACGTAAACGCAAACTCCAGCCCGAGGCACAAAGGAGTGTTCCAGTTTGTACCCCGGGCAGGAGAGATACGAGACATCAGCCGGAGAGGACACCTGCGTCTCGGTCAGAAAGAGCAGAGCCGGCCTCGCCGTCTCGAGATGGTAGTGGACGGCGTTTAGGTTAGAGTGAAGTCCCCTGATATTGCAGAAATTCACGGACAGCGTGGCAGGGGTCGCCTTGGTCTTGTTGCTCCGTTTGCCCCGAGCAGTTTTAGTCTTGAGCGGAATATTGCCCCCCCCAGAATACGCGGGGCAGCCTGAGCACCCACGCTCAGAAGTGGAGAAACATGGTCGTGGATGCTCAGCGAGGGATTCTCCAGGGGTGCTGGTACCCTCCTGGGGTAGTCTATCATTTAATTCCGCTACCATGTTGATGGGGGGGGGGGGGATTTGGGCCTCCGGCCACCTGCACTCACCAGACGAAACGCGGAAACAGAGCTTCCACTTCACGCCGGTATTCTGTGAGGTCGTGGTACCACCCCGGTTTGAGCCGGCCCATACGTGCGACAGCAAAGCTGCCGCGTGGCTCTACCACTGTAAAAAATAGTAGTTTTTGCAAACGGGTTGATATCAGTAAGCCTCTTGGTGCATCTGAGGCAACTGGGACTCCGTGATGGACCGCTTCAACCTCAAATTCAGAAGGTTCGATTCGATACCGCCCAAGTCGTCCATGTGAGCATTCGCGAACATGGCGGTGGCGCTGCAGTAGCAAGGTCACTGTATGCCCTCTGTATAATTCACCCACAGTCCACAAGTGTAAATGATTGGCAATGACACAGACAGACAGCAACTTCCTCTCTATTTCTATATCCAAGTTATCTTTTTGATCCTCCGTAATCCAAATACTTAAGCACACAACCTTCTTAGGAGTACCACCTAACGTAATATTCGGTATATTAGTGTAACGCTTATTATCCGGTCTATTATATGGCGTTGTATTTAAGCCACTGGGGCGCTATATAGGATTAATGATCATTCTCTTCAAAGCACCACTAGATGGGCTCAGCAACACCATATCATCTGTGTAGCTGATATGGCTTACACATAATCCGTTTATATGACAACTGATACAAGTGCAGCTGAACTCATCAATTAGCCCGTTCATATAAAGGTTTAAAAGCGTGGGAGAGCTTAGTTCTCCTGCCTCACATCGCAATAAAATCTATTCTCATCGGAGTGCGAGTCTGCCCATCTTATATTGTTCTTTCCGTAAAAATATTAGTACTTGAAAAACGATACAATTTCTCGAGGTAAGTCAATAACCAAATTTATTTTATTTTACAGAACCTCATAGGATACAAGTTCAAAAGCCTTGGACAAATGTAAATAGCACGCATACACTGATGTTTTTCTTGTAGTGTAGTAATGGAGAGTAATGGGAGCTTGAGGCACAAAATAACACTCTTAGTAGAAATTAGTTTAATCTGGTTATTAACAGTGGTGGAGCCACGCGGCAGCTTCTGCTGTCACACGGATGGACCGGCTTGAACCAGGTCGGTATCACGACCTCACAGAAAACCAGTGTGAAGTAGAGATTTACCCGTGCGTATCGCTTGGTAGCTGGAGGCCTAATCCCCCCCCCCTCCTTAATATGGTAACGATAGCGTAGGATATATGCTGGTACCCAGCCCCCCTGATGAATAATCCCTCGCTGACCATCCACGAAAATAAATATCTGGAGATGGCGAAGCCGGCCTTGCTCTTTTTAACCGAGACTCAGGTGTCCTCTCCAGCGGATATCACATATCTCTCCTACCCGGAGTACAAATTAGTACACTCCTTTGTACATCAAAAAGTCTTTGTGTGTGTTTGTACGTCAGAGAGAACATCTGTTTTCTACGCCTTGGCAGTCTTAAAACATCCCCGCGTCTACGGTCGATGATTCGAATCATCGACCACGTCCGAATGGCTACAGATTCTGTGCTACAGCAGATTCCATACGAAGAGATCGTGTTCCTTGGCGATTTTAACGCCCAACATGTCGATGTGGCTCGGTTCACGTTTAACCGATCATACGGTGAGATCTGTTTATGACTTTGCCTTGGCGTATGGTCTGAAATAATTGGTTACTTCGCCTACGTGGATCCCAGAGGTGGAAGATCATACACCTTCTCTGTTGGACCTTCAGCTAACCTCTAATCCAGGTGGATATCAGGTTTCCGTCGACGCTGAATCCATACTAATATAATATTATAAATGCGAAAGTGTATTTGTTTGTTTGTTTGTCCTTCTTTCACGTCGCAAAAGAGCGTCGGCATGGCGTGATATTTTGTATGGGGATAGTTAGGTGGCTGTAGAGTGACATAGGTTACTTTTTTCCGCGGAAAAACATCTCATTCCCGTGGGAAAATAGAATATGTTGCAAAAGTTTGTCCTTCTTTCACGTCGCAACAGAGCGTCGGCATGGCATGATGTTTTGTATGGGGTTAGTTCGGTGGCTGTAGAGTGACATAGGTTACTTTTTTCCGCGGAAAAACATCTCATTCCCGTGGGAAAATCGAATATGTTGCAAATTAAATTCAGCTAGGTGGCGCCACACGAACACAGAAGGTCAGAATATATGGATTATTATGTCTTTTTACCAAAATTAAGATAAAAAATATATGGATCTGTATTTTTCCACGCAGGATCGGGAAGAGAGCGATAAGAAACATAAAATTCACCAGCTGATTTTCGCAAACGTAAGTCCAGCCTTTCAAGAGTATCTTCTTAAAGAAAAGCGAAAAGATTAGCTCGATCGCTAGAATCTTTAGAAGATGCTGAACTGAGAAGGCAAGAACAACCAGAGCGTCAAGCTGCTTTTAGAGCATCTGAGACACCTTCTCAACGGCAGCAAAGGCGTCTTGAACAGACATAGCGTCAGACTGCTTTAAGAGCTTCCGAAACACCTTCTCAAAGTCAGGAAAGGCGTCTTGAACAGGCAGAGCATCAAGCTACTTTAAGAGCTTCTGAAACACCTTCTCAAAGTCAGCGAAGGCGTCTTGAATAGGCAGAGCGTCAATCTACTTTAAGAGATACTGAAACACCTGCTCAAAGTCAGCAAAGGCTATTCGAACAAGCGGAAAATCAGGCCGCCTCAAGAGCCGTGGAAACACCTGATGAAACTCAACACAGACTCGTTGAGCAAGCTGAACGTCAATCTACTATAAGGGCATCTGAAACACCAGAACAGACACAGGCGCAAAGAGATGCAAATGCATAGCTCCCGAAGATGGTGGCAGGAAAGTTACAATCAAATCTCGCTCTGGTGCGTTCGAAACCTTAGTTAACAGCTGGATTGTCCCGTATTCGCCCATTCTATGTAAAATGTTTAATGACCATATTAATGCAGAAGCATGTAGCTCTGTCCACGCAATCAAGTATATCTGTAAGTACATAATATAAAGGAAGCAACCAAGCAATATTTAATCTCAGGAGTGAAGGTGAGGAAAATCCCGTTAATGAAGTACAGACCTTTCAAGCAGAGTGTTATGTCAGCAGTAACGAGGCAGCGTGGCGTCTCCTTGGGTTCCCTTTACGCGAAAGGCACCCAACAGTTACTCACCTTACTGTGCACTTAGAAAATGGAGAGCGTGTATATTTCACCGAAAGAAATTTCCAAGAAAGAATTGCATCACCGCCAAAAACTACACTAAAAGCCTTCTTTCAAATTTGTAAAACCGACCCCTTAGCAAAAACGTTGTTATATTCTGAAGTCCCCCGCTATTATACTTGGAACACATCTAGGAAGGAGTGGAAACGCCGTATTCAAGGCGCGCCTGTTGCAAATTGGCCCGGTGTAAAGTCATCTGATGCCCTTGGTCGTGTGTACACCGTCCATGTAACTAATTTTGAATGTTTCTGTTTACGATTGCTGCTGCACCATGTTCGGGGTCCTACAGGTTATAAAGACCTTAAAACTGTCAACGGTCAGGAATGCGCAACTTATAGAGAAGCATATGAAGCTCTGAATCTTTTAGAAAACGATAATCACTGGGATGAAACCATGGAGGAAGCTGTGCAGTGCCAGTCACCAGCCAACGTTAGGGATCTTTATGCAACTTTAATATCATCTTGCGGGCTATCTAATGCACATGAATTGTGGGACAAATATAAAGAGTACATGGCGAAAGATATTTTGCGAAGGTTACAGCAGACACACGCGAACATGACATACAATGAACACATTTATAATGAAGCACTTGGAAAAATTGAAGATAAAGTAATGGTAATGGTAGGCAAAAAATTTAGCGACTTTGGAATGATAAGCCCTCAGCGAACAACCGAAAATGAACTATGTGATGAAATTATACGTGAAACAAACTACGATATACCAGCTTTGCAGCAGCAAGTAGCCGAATTTGTACCCCGCTTGCTTCCCGAACAAAAAACGAGTTTTTACTAGTATTAGGACAACTTGAATCTGGAAATGATGCAATTTTCTTTTTAGATGTCCCTGGAGGAACTGGGAAGACATTTTTGTTAAATTTATTATTAGCGCAAGTACGGAAAGATAAAAAATATTGCTGTGGCCGTAGCTTCCTCCGGTATAGCCGCCACGCTGCTAAGCGGGGGCACGCACTGCACATTCTGTTTTAAAACTCCCCTCTAAATCTAGCCCAGGAAGAATCGCCGATCTGCAACTTTGGCAAAAATAGTGCACGAGGTATAATGCTACGACAATGCAAACTTTTAGTGTGGGACAAAAGTACAATGTCGCATAAAAAAGCTGTAGTAGTACTAAATCGAACGCTTCAGGAGTTTATCTACGAATATGAGAGTGCATTTATATAATGATATCAATGCTGAAATCTATTCTGACACACTATTAAAATTGGCGATGGGCGGTTGGAAACGGATTCTGAGGGCTGCGTTAAATTGACGAGAGATTTTTGTAATTTATTACAGAGTCATTCCGAATTAATTGCGAGCATTTATTCAGATTTAACGAACAACATGCATGAAGACAAATGGTTATGTGAAAGGGCGATTCTTGCACCAAAAATAAGAAAAAGAGCGTTTACAAAATAAATTCAGATATATTAAGCGAAGTAGCAGGAGAAATAACAGAGTATTTGTCAGTAGACACAGTTATGGACACAGAACAGAGCACTTCATTAACCGTAGAGTTTCTAAATTCTCTAGAGTGTTCAGGTGTGCCCTCACATAAATTTTAATTAAAATTAGGCGTTCCAGTCATGCTAATGCAAAATTTAGATGATCCTCGGTTATGTAACGGGACAAGGCTGCTTGTGACACATCTTAGACGGTACATAATCGGTGCTACAATTTTGACAGGCGTAGGAAAAGCTGAAAATGTTATTATACCACGGATCCCTATAATTCCCACAGATCTTCCTTTTCAATTCAAAAGGTTGCAGTTCCCTATTAAGCTCAGTTTTGCAATGAAAATTAATAGAGCGCAAGGGCAAACGTTACAGGTAGCGGGGGTCAACTTAGAAAAGCCGTGCTTATCTAATGGTCGGCTGTATGTAGCATGTTCGCGTGTGTCAAGTGCCCAGAATTTCCACATTCTTTCCCCGAATGGAAAAACATATAACATTGTGTACAGTAGCGTCATAAAATAATGTTCAGTTAGTTTTTTTTTTCAAAATTCCCACAATGAATTAATCAGAATTCCCACAGATCTTCCATTTTAATTCAAAATTTCCTATTTAGCTCAGTTTCTTTTCAATTCCAAATGCTACACTTCTGACGGACCTATTAAGCTCAGTTTCCTTTCAACTCAAAAAGCTGCATCTCTGACGGATCTTTTATTTGGCTCAGTTTCCTTTCAATTCAGAAAACTGCATTTCTGATGAATCAATTTAGCTCAGTTTCTTTTCAAAAGTCTGCATCCCTGACGGATAATTATGCTCAGTTTCCTTTGATTAAAAAAAATATCCCATTTCCATTTGGAATAAACAGGCTATTTTCATGCTTTCGTATACGCTGCACTTCAAAACATTTAAATAGGCTGACGAATCAATTTTGCTCAGTTTCCTTTTAATGGCTGCATCTCTGAATCTATAAAAATCAGTTTTCTTTCAATTCAAAAAAGCAATGGATAGTTCATTTCCCAGTGACCCTGCGGGCAAAGCCGTGGGTAACAGCTAGTCTCCTATATATCGATCTATATTATTGTCGATGTTTCAACTGCAGATGGAAGTTACTACAAATTGACGAATTTTTCGGATATTTTCTTTTACTTATGCTGTGATAGACCTTGCTTCTTGTCAAATTGCAGGATTCTAGATTAACGGGGAATACCTTAATTTGATAAAGTGAGTTTGCAAGTATCTAAATATATGGACACGTATGTCCGTATCATTTGATGTATTTGTCTTAGAAGCTTTATTTTTTGACGCCTTCATGGGAACGTAGGTCTTCGTATTGGATATTAATTTGAGACCTCTACCCTCTTTTGAGAAAATAGTCTTGACAGAAGGAGTGACGGGCGGATTACAACGTATAAGATCACGTGTGTTCCAAGTGTTTCAATTTTATTTACCTTTTGAGCTAGCTACATACACGAATGATACTATACGAACAGTAACATAAAATTAATTTGTGACTACCGTCTTGTTATTCTACGTATTAACCTCGTTTTAGTCTTTATATTGATAGTATGTAATATTCGTAATAATATATTTGTTGTTAAATTATATGTATAGGTATTTATGAGCAAATCAGTTGGTTCCATCATCATTTTACTACTAGTTCTAATTTTATAGAAAATAACATTTTAACTATAAATATAGAATTTATGGTAGAGTGTAATATAAAGCTTAAGCTAGATGCTGTCAAATAAAATTAAGTTTCCAAAGGGGTTGCATCGGGCTAATCCAATGCGATGAATATTCACCACGTATAATTATTTATTTATTGTTTATTGTAAATAATTTAATCTATGGATAAAATGGCTAACCTTCTGTGCATAGCGTATTTATTTGTCATTATTTCATCAAGAAAATAAACAAAAAGCCTTCAAGTTATTGTATATACTTGCATAATCATTCACCGAGCAAGGAGACTACATCTTTATATGTCAGTTGCCTACCTGATCGAAAAATAAACGAAACAAAATAATCAAAATACACAATTACCGTGTAGTGGCGGTGTAAGAGAATGAATCGACATTTGGTAGCGTGAGTAGCGTTAGTAAGCAGATTTGGGGAAGAGCTGCGTACATAAAAATTTAGTGCGTGTTTATGAATTTGTTCTATTAATACACACATAACATTGGCTGACTGCCTTATTGGTATAGTGGCCGCAAACGTTATTGCTTAGACCTGATTCGAATCCCAGGTTGGGCCAAAATCAAATATTGGGTTCTTTTGTCAAGAAGTTCTCAGTAGCAGCCTTGTTAAGGAAGCTGGCGGTGTTTCACCACTTGCCTCGTAAAGCCGTGTGCTCTGCGGCTGATCTCTTTCCGGTAGTGTCGGTTACCGTCCCATCGGACTATAATAGTATGGGAAATAGAGAGTGCACATGTGCTTGCGCATACACTCGGGCACTATTATCCTGTCCTACGCAGATAATAGGTAGAGCCATGCTGAAGCTATATTATGATTATAGCTCGAATGGAGCAGGGATGAACCAATAATGGACCACGATCTCATAGTATACCAGCGTAAAATAGCAGCTTAATGAAAATTCTATTGTACTTCGTGTTAACTACGACCTTAATTTCTTGTATTCCAATTGACGAAATATCTGTTTCACTTCGCTGAGCACTTTCAATATGATGTATGTTTAAAGCATTGCTTCATTCAAATACGGGATATACAACAGTAATAACACTGCAGTATCGTATTGCAGGTTTCTACGGATGGGCTTATTAGCGTTTATTACAGTGTGGTTAGGATCACGGGTAACACATATATTGAAACGTTCTTCGTATTATCAAAAACTTAATATACTCAAAGAGATGAAACGCAGCCAGCGTTTTTGACACTATACCACAGGGACTAGGACTGTATGTCAACTATGTTTTTAGTTTTTTATCGTAGTATTTTCAATATTGCATATTATGTTTAAATGTTGTATAAATAAAAAATGATTACTCCTATAAATATACATATTTCTAAATATTTAATTCTAATAATATTATTAATATAAAGGCATATATCTACCAATACCTATTTTATAATTTGATCTCAAAAATATCTAGGTACCATTAATTTGTAATTTACTACCCGATTTAAAGAAGGGAAATTTTCAATTCGACTGTATTTATTATTTTGTATAAATGTTACGCGATGTACACATCAACTGTAAACTGATTTTGATGATATTTTTTTAATAAGTGTCACTTAGGGTGTGGTTCAATTTAAATTTGAAAAAGATTACACTCTTGTGTGGCAAAATAGAGTATTCAAATTGAAATAGAACTACTTAGAAGATATTTTTTGTAGAATGAGGGTGACAAACGAGCACATAATCCATCTGATGGTAAATAGATGCTGTGGCCAATAGACATCTTTATCTATTCTCGATTGTGAATCAAGATGCGTTGTCACCCCTAAGTACTAACATGGAATGCCCCGTTTCCATAAAATGGTCTCCGGTTCTCTACACTCACCATACGAAACACAGCAGCATTGGGATGCTATTTTACGTTGGTATTCGTGAGAGTGTGGTCCTTCACTGATCGAGCCGACCCACTCGTGCTACAATTATTATATATCTGCAGCATGGCTCTATCACGTAAAAAATCTATGAAGTAAAAATATTAAGATTGTAATTTGCCTTAGTCCATTAAGAAGGGTAAAGAATAAATTTTAAAACACTTTCACTGTCCGGTTTCCATTAAGACAATAGTAATGACCTATAATATGTAGTACACGGAACGTGAAAGGGTTAGAAAAATAAAAGCTGACTTCAAACAACTAAAAAAACATTGGTTGAACCTGCAGGCCATCCTTGGAACTTCCCACTAATTTCAAATGGAAAGCGCTCCAAATTTCACCGAATTATGTTGCGGAATCTCAAAGTTATGTTAAAAAACGTCTTTTTTTTAATTCTTCCTCCTTCGATATCTCACGAAAGAATGAAATGATTTTTATTTTCCAAACGGCATTCAACGTCATTTTTTGAGGTTAAGAGCTGATTAGTTTTTGAAAACGATCGGTAAAGCCGTAAAAAGTTATTCCGAAAAAAACAGTTTTTAAATTTTTTTATATTCGAGATTTCTCAAAATCTACTCGTCCGAATCAGTTCATATTATCATCACCAAACCTATTCCACATTGAGATCTTTAGAACGCCGCATTTCAATCGATCAACAAGTTCAAAAATTATGAAAGGTTTACATACTTACACACAAACATATATACATACATACATCCGTACGGACGTCCGCGTGAAATTAGTTAGAATAGCGTCCTAAGATCTCAAAATTCCGAGATCCGATAAAAACTCGATCGGGGTGAAATCAATAACTTCCCTATTTTTGAAAATTTTCAATTTTATTAGGCTAAAGTTAATAATTTTACATTAAAAATCGGTGTTAAGAAGATAATATTTACGCTTACACATAATTTTAATCTGTGAAAGTTATTTTTAACTAATTCAATATATCTTTTACAGGAAAAGGGTACAAACGGGCACACACTGCACCTGATGGTAAGTTGATGAAGTGGCCAATAGGCATCTACATCTATCATCCATTAGTCCCCACTTTTGAGGACTAAGGTGGAATACCACGTTTCCAGTAAAAACAGTCTCGGGTTATTTACACTCACCATTCGAAACACAGCAACATTAAGCTATTATTTCACGCTGGACGAGTCGACTCAATCGTGCTACAACCATAACATAGCTGAAACATGTTTCTACCACGCGACAAGGTGGTCTTTCCTCGGCAGAGACGTGTCACAACCGTAATATAGCAGCAGCATGGTTCTGGCAGCTTGGTATCGTTTGTGGTCGAATTTTGACCATGAAATGGAAACAACTATTTGTATTTGTTTACATACCTTTTTCTAGTATCCTTACTTTATTGGTTAATGTATTAATCTGTTTGAGCAACGAAACGACATAATTACTTGCAAAAAATGTATTATGGGCCCGGAAAGTGACGTATGCTTAATGCGGGGATAATTGCACGGTTCCTGTAGGATTAAAATGGTGGTAAACAAGACTACTGATCACGAGATCCATGGTTAGGATCAGGTCAAAATCGGATATTGTTTTTTTTATAAATTCTTTTGGTTGTGTTTTACGCCGTGCCAGAAAACACAGAAACGTTGGTCCGTCGCCTGAATTCTATTCAGTCATGTCATATTCTGTCCTACTAGACTATGAGTGAAGAAAGAGCACCTATGTTTGCGCACACAGTCGTGCACTATAATCCTGTCCTGCGCAGATGGCTAGTCTCCGCTAAGACCGGTCAACGAAGTCGTAAGTCAAATATTACTATTCTAGAAAAAGTTGTTTGCTATAAAAATGGAGGAGATCGCTTTTTATTTTTCTTTCCGTGTCTATCTCTATATTTTTTCTTTTAATTATTAAAAAGTTAGTTATTTATATGCATACTTTTTAATAATAATTCACTGTATCTTATTTCTGGGTTTATTAGCTTGGTTATTTTTCTCATAGAAGACATAATCAGAGAATATGGTTCAATGATTAATAAAGTTACACTACGAAATACCTGCCTAGTATTCATTGCGAAATATTAGTTGGCGTAAACAGGATTAGGTCTAGAATGTCGTTTAGTGTCCTAACTCGCAAAAGATTAGGTAACTGTCTTTATTTACGGAAGCTAAGTAAATGTTTAAGCACCTCATTTAATATATATATATATATATATATATATATATATATATATATATATATATATATATATATATATATATATATATATATATATGACCGTATGGAAGGAGAAGGTGCTCCCACGGGAGGTTCTACAAGGCTCTACATGACTTTCGTAGATGCAGTAGCCTCCCTCCACTGGCTACGCTTTGGTGACCTCTTCGGGGAAACCGAGGGTTTTGTCTGTGCAATACAGGATCAGGTTATTAAGACCAACAACTATCGGAGATACATCCTAAAGGATGGCACCGTCGACATCTGTCGAGCTTGTCGCCATCCCGGTGAGTCACTTAGACATGTCCTCTCCGGCTGTTCGGCGCTTTCTAACTCTGAGTACTTGCACAGGCACAACCTAGTAGCCAGAATTCTTCACCAGGAGCTCGCTCTGAAATACGGTCTCGTGGACCGGAAATTGCCGTATTACAAGTACTTGCCGGAAGTCGTGCTCGAAAATGATCGCGCCAGGCTCTACTGGGACCGGGCCATCATCACAAATAGGACTATTCTTGCGAATAAGCCTGATATTATGCTGATGGACCGGACACAGTCAAGGATATTTTTGGTCGACATTACCATTCCGTATGACGACAACCTCGTGAAAGCCGAAACAGATAAACGAACAAAATATCTGGACCTGGCTCACGAGGTGACCGACATGTGGGGTGGTCTGCCGACTGAAATTATTCCTGTAGTCGTTTCTACAAACGGACTAATCCCAGTCAGCCTCTCGGGTCATCTGAGGAGGCTGGGACTCCGTGACGGACCGCTCCAGGCTCAAATGCAGAAGGCGGTGCTCCTCGATACCGCCCGCATCGTCCGCCGGTTTCTCTCCCTTTCCCCCTAACCCTCGGCCGTTTGGTCTTCCCTGCCGAGGGCCTCCATCTGGTTGGGTTTTTATTTATTTATGTATTATTTATTTATTTGTGCTGGTATATGAAATATATATTTATCTATATTTATCATTTCCTTTTATATATTTATTCAGCCCAACCAGATGAGAATACACTTCTAATACCACAATAATAATAATGTCCTCCAGACCGAATTTTGGCCACGGCAGCCTGCCTGGATGGAGATTCGCCATCGGCGCAGGACAGGATTATAGTGCCCAGGTGTATGAGCAAGCACAGGTGCACTCTCTATTCCCTCACTCTCATAATCCTATGGGACGGTAAACCGACACAACCAAAGAGAGATCAGGCGCAGGACCAACGGCTTTACGTGCTTTCCGAGGCACGGGCGGTGAGACACCCCCAATTTCCTGACTCCGGGCAACTACTGAGAATTTCTTGACAGAAAAACTTAATAATTAATTTTTTAGCCCGACTCGGGATTGGAACCCAGGATCTCATGATCAGCAGTCGTACTACTACAACCACTTGACCAACGCAGCAGTCTTTATACATATAAGCTAAATTGTAGCGTTTGTTTGCAGCATCGAAATGACTGCCTTGTATGGCATATTTATTATGGCTGTAAGGAATACTTGTATGCCAATAAGACATGAGTAACCATTTCCGTCTGTCTGTTTCTTTGTCTGTCTCCTCGGGCTAATCTTCGAAATGACTTAACCTAACTTCATTAACAAATAAAAAAGCAATGCCATTAGTGAACTAGGTTATATTATATTCCAGTTGATAACGAAATAACGCCACATTAATAGCAATAACATAACCGTAGCTGGGCGATCGCTAGTAATACATAATATTACTAAGATATTTTTTTTTCTAAATGATCTTGATCGCACAACACCGAAATCCCATTTGTTATTTTTCTTTATCGTTTAATAATATTTTCTTTTATATATATTTCGGCATACTCCATAGATTTTCAGTAAAAGGAAATTAATTGTATGTTGTGTTTTTTTATAATTAAAAGGTTTCAGATTTAACCTAAGTCTTAGTTTTGCGAAATTAAAATTCAAGTTTTACAGGAAATATTTTATCTTAACCCTCATGGGAGACAAATTTCATGTTGATTCTTAATAAATGACAGACTTAGATGTCTATGGACCACAGTATCCACTTACAGTCAAGTGGACCGTGTGCTCCTTCGTCACACCCTTTTTATAATGACAAAAAAAGTTAGCAATCGCAGGCGGTATTTACAATTTTATTTTTTGAATATCATATTAATGCTTCTAAGCAAGCTCATGAGTATACGATTGAAAAGCTATAAAAGGGAAATAAAAAAACAATTGAGTTCTTAACTTTCGAAAACCAAGGTGAATTAGGGAGTAATCGACGCAGCATACGCTACATTATGAGTAAATTGGTTAGCACTATATTGTCGTGCAATCTTTCTAATTTGATTGCGCAAGTTTGATAAATGAGGAATGATAAATTGACAAATATATTGTGTTTGTGTTGTTAATTTGGTACTTAACTTAACAAAAAAAAACAAAGTAATATATATATATATATATATATGTACTCTATTACTGTACACTAGGTGGTAGGTAGGTAGTTAGGCTAGGACGTAAGCGAAAGCGTTCCCGTGGCCCTGCCAATATGCGGCGAAGGTGCAACACCACTTGGTTCTACTCGGTGCATGTCTGACATAACCCGTTCTTGCCCCCGCAAGGCGAATATGCGAAGGCATCGTCCATCGTCCACGTAGAAAAAGTTGATAGCACTTCTCTTCTGCCGGGGATCATTCCTAGATATTTTTCACTCTAATAACTACTTGTTGCATCGCTGTGTTCCGGAAGGGTATAGAAAAACAGTGTAATTACAGGTTAGAAGGCATTCCATCTTAGTTCTCAAAGATGAAAACGCATTTGTAGGATTTCTTGTTTGAAGTTGGTTTAGGTGTTCATCGGCTAAAATAGCAAACTTACCATCAGAAGATCTGAGTGTTTTCTTTTATAGAATAGGAAAAATGAGCACACAGTCCACCTGATGGTAAGTGGATGCTGTGGCCCACGGAAATCTAGATTAATCCTCGATTAAGAATCAAAACGCAGATGCGTTGTTACCCCTGCGGAATAAGATGGAATGCCTCCATACCAGTAAATAATGGGTCTTCGGTTCTCTACACTTACCATACGAAACACACCAGTAGTTTATTTACGCTGGTATTCTGTGAGAGCGTTGCCCTTTATTGGTCGAGCTACCCATTCGTGCTACAACCATAATATAACTGCAGAGTTTTATAAAAAATATACTTTAGCATGTCGTAAAGAGTTGACTAATGGAATATTGGGTATGAGGTTGTATAGGCAATGGGCAATTTTTCATTTAAACGCACATTTTTTTACACAAACGTAGTCCAATTAGCTCACTAGTTTAATCTTACGAACTTTAATCGATTTTTTCGAGATATTTACTTTAATCGAACGAGCACACTGCCCACCTGATGACAAGTGGATACCGTGGCCCATATACATTTATCATTGTTTAAGAATCACTTTGTAGATGCGCTGTCACCACGGAGGACTAAAGTAGAATGTGTTGTAGAATGAGGTGCCAGGTAAAAGAATATCAGGTTCTCTGCACTCACTATATGAAACACAACAGCACTAAGCTGCTATTTATCGCTGATATTCTGTGAGAGCGTGATCCTCCTCCGGTTGAGCCGAACTATTATGCTACAACCAAGATATAGTTGTAGCGAGGCTGTACTACGTTTAATGAATTGGAATACAATAAATATTAACGAAAAATGTATTAAGACGTTACATGAATCACATATGACACACATGACGAGTATATATTATATGCTATATCAGTTGCTAGGATTAAGTCTTTATTAATTTCCAAACCTATTATCTTAACACTAGGATGTCCAATATTCATAACAAAAAAGTATCTATAAACATAACGGAAAACATAGAATTATTAAGCATTTGTATCCCAAATTAAAATTATTTTTTTTTTAGTGTATTGCTGCAGTGCTCATTTCAGAATTAAGCTGCCTAAGTTCCATTTGCCTAACGAACCAAACACGTGAAACATGAATGTGAAGTTGCACTAATGCTACATTAAGCTCATTAGATATTTTTAACCGACTTCAAATAGTAGGAGGTACTCAATTCAACAGAATTTTTTTTATGTGAGCTTCCTCAGAACTATTTTCTAGGTGAACCGATATTGAAGATTCTTTTTTTAAAAGCTGGTGCTCCCCATATAAATTGATCTGACCAGTAGTTTTTGAGTTATATTTAATAATTCGTATTTAATTGACTTCGAATAAATTGATGATGTTCTAATTTTATTTATATTGATGTTGGTTGAATAATTTTCATAATTTTACCATTAGTTTTGTTATGTCGAACTTCGTTTTAGATTTTTTTATTTCATATAAATCGTAATGATATCTAGTATTTATGCCATGGAATTGTTTAATCTGTGACGTATTTGGGCACTAAATTATTTCGTCCTTTCTTTTTAACAGACCCTTTTACTTGAAATAACG
Organism: Parnassius apollo; assembly: GCA_907164705.1. NCBI lineage: Eukaryota > Metazoa > Arthropoda > Insecta > Lepidoptera > Papilionidae > Parnassius > Parnassius apollo. The sequence continues at coordinate 198,120 of CAJQZP010001443.1, read as the reverse complement.
CATTGGTGACAACGTATTTGCTATTTGATTCTTAACTGATGATAGATTAAGATGTCTAAGGGCTACAGCACCCATTTACCATTAGGCGGATTGCGTGTCCGTTTGTCACCCTCATTTAAAAAAATTGTGCGTGTTATTATGTACACGCGTACGAAGTGAAACTTCTTTATAACATATCATTCTTCTTTTATTTTATATTTCACGTAAGTAGGATAATTAATGGTATACTTATGCAGCATTGGCGGGGAAACGTTACAAGATAAAGTGACGTTTTGTATTTGATACCGTAATTAATTCCTTTACAACATCAATAAGGAAGTTTCACTTCAAAGAATATTAAAATTTCTTAGCTATGGAAAATCAAATATGGCTTCAATCAAAAATTAATTTGAAAAGCTTTGGTATTGAATTAATTAATAGAATATGAACTATTAAACAAGGTTAACTAAGTTTCTTACCGATGACCTCGGTGACATTTTCACCGACAGCAGTGCTCACTACACAAAACACTAGGAACCACCGCATTTTGTCTGAACACCGTTCGCTGACTGTGTCGACTTAGCGTCCGCGTCTCTGAACTGTACAAGTTTACCAACCTATGCGATTTGTGGGGGAATTTGCTGTAATATTTATAATAATATGATGGATTACTTTACCTTGTTTCATGAATCGTGTTTCAAAATGTACGATGCAGTATTAACATAAATAATATTATATCACATATACGTGAAGGTCTAACAATAAGGCTGACTCCCGTATTATACTTGCCGTTACGTATCATATAAGTTAGTAACAAAACACAACAGAAGTGTATTTACTCTGATTGCAATATCCTGGATTCGTAGAAAGTCTTGTAACCAAATTTACTATTTTTATAATACCTATAAGTAGAGGTAAACGAGTGAACAGATTACACGATGTTAAGTGACTTCCACCGCCCATGAACAACTGCAACACTGGGGATACAGTTGGTCCACGGGCGGCCTAAAAAAGATTAGGCTCATTTCCTTCCTTAAACCATATCGATCTGAAAAAATCAATGGTGGTAGCCTCAGTATCACGAAGGAGTTTTACAAGGAAGAAATCTTCTTGTAAATCGCAGAATGGTGGACCGGCAATCATCTTGATGTTTTAGATGGTATCGCGCATTATGTCGATTTGTGCGGTGAAATTTTGTGGCTGGAATTATTATGAGCAGTTTTTTCTATGAACTCCCCGTGGTAAAGGCGATAGAATGTGCGAAGGGCTGTAACATAACTTCGCAGCATCAGTAAGTCAAGCCGATCAGAAATAACTCTATCGTCGACCATTCGACCAGCTCTCATTTATATATATATATATATATATATATATATATATATATATATATATATATATATATATATATATATATATATATATATATATATATATATATATATATATATATATATATTTTTATTGATCCACCAACATTTGTATCATTCTTTACATGCTACTTAAATACAATGAAGCGATAAGAACTAAAAGGTACAAATGATTACAGGAGGATACAACATGCAAATAACTTTCTCAGCACTGTGTACCTATAATACTAGGATAAAGAAAGATTAAAAAAAATTATAACTAAATACAAATAAAAATATATAGAAGCGAAAAAGAAAGAACATATTTTATATTTTAAGTATATCAATGGTCGCTCTACGCTAAATGCGGTCAAGTGGAAGGGGTATATACGTGGTAGAGCCACGTTGCGGCTATATTATGGTTATAGCACGTTGGCCCGACCGGAGAAGGACCACACTCTCACAGAATACCAACATAAAATAGCATTGTAATTCTGCTGCGTCTCGTATGGTGAGTGTAAAAATCCGAAGACCCTTTTTTTACTGGAAACGAGGCACTTCATTTTAGTCCTCAGCGGTGACAACGCTTCTGCGTTTAGATTCTTAATCGAGGATAAATGTAGATGTCTATGGACCACAGCATCCACTTACCATCAGAAGGACTGTGTGCTCGTTTGACACCCTTATTCTATAAAAAAGGAGCTATATTAATGTACTATAAATAGTCTGAGCTCTGGTAACTTAGAGAATAAGATTTTACCTTAAAATGTATAGTATATGAGCTACTGGTATTAGATTTTTTTATTCTGATTCCATCTACTGTAATCAGTGATTCTTCTTTAGTCATATTGTCTAAAGAACCAACAATCGATGGAGAAGAATAGTTCACGAGTGGCAGCCTCGGACCTGGTAAGTAAAATGTAGGCTAGTCCCCACTAGATAGAGTAACGACCGTTTTGTGGCATTATTTGGAAAAAACAGTGTGATAGTAATGATGATTCGCTGTAGAGACCATAGAAATGGTAGGTCCAAGCGCGTTAATGTTACTAATTTACGGTATGGTCCTCGCCGCTGGTGACAGGTCTTTATTTTTCTTGTAGTTGATTGTACCACTGAATAGATATTGTTACAGGTCTTTATTTTTCTGGGAGTTGATTCTACCATTTAATAGATATTGTTACAGTTAAGAAACGCAGCTAGCGTTCTTGTCACTATACGTGCGCTTGGGCTAGATAATAATTTTAGGTTTTACTTTTTTTAATGTAGTGCGTCCGGTATGTTTGCGCAAGCGCCTACAAACACTTTCCAAAGATTATTCGCAATAAAACAGCCTCAATTATACAGCGCTTATGAAATAGCAGTAACAGCATCCTTAGAGCGATATCTGTAAATTATAAATGTATGATATAAAATCACTGTGTAAGCATAGGATTAAAATGAAATGTAACTTCTAGTAATACTAACAAGGTTATAAAACAATATGGTTACAATATTGCCAACTGTATATTGACTTGTGGTCTGAAATAAAAATGATTATTATTATTATTTATTGTTAAAAAGTAAGTAGCTCCGGGCTGCTACTGACAATTCACTACACCAACCACACCAACTAAGACGTTTGTCTTAATTATAATATTGTTATAAATATTATATATCAAGGTTTTAAGTCATTACAAACTTTAATACATACACCAATGTACTTAAATTAAAGAAAAAAAAATGAACAAATGCATGGGATTTTTTTAAATAGAATAAGGGTGACAAATGGGCACACAGTCCACCTAATGGTAAGTGGATGCTGTGGCCCATTGACGTCTACATTTATCTTCAATTAAGCATTAAAATGCAAATGCGTTGTCATCCCTGAGGATTGAGATGATATGTCTCGTTTCCAGTAAAAATAGTCTTTAGTTCTCTACACCCACTGCAATTTTACGCTGGTATTCTCTGAGAGCTTGGTCCTTCCCCGGTCGAGCCGACCCATTCATGCTACATCCATAGTAGCTGCAGCGTGGCTCTACCACGTATGAATTGTGCAATCGATGTTTCTTACTACCAGCTCTTTACCTAAGTTATTCTTTTTTATGGAATAAGGGTGACAAACGAGCACACAGTCCACCTGATGGTAAGTGGATGCTGTGGCCCATAGACATCTACATCTTACCTCGATTAAGAATCAAATGCAGATGCGTTGTCACCTTGAAGACCAATATGAAATGCTTCGATTCCAGTAAAACGGGTCTCTGGTTCTCTACTCTCACCATACGAAACACAGCAGCATTAAGCTGCAATTTTACGCTGATATTATGTGAGAGCTTGAAACTTCCCCAGTCGAGCCGACCGTTCGTTTGTCAACCTTATCCTATAAAAAAATTGTAAGTAACTACCATATATATTTACCATATATATATATATATATATATATATATATATATATATATATATATATATATATATATATATATATATATATATATGAAAATTTTGAGAGGCTGGAATATATATCATTGGTAACCGCAGTTTTTTTAAATATTTTAGTTTTCCTCTGTCAACTGTTACGACACGCGCCGGACGATATTAGTAAAAGTACGTAGTAGTGGATATTTTTACATCGACTTTATACAGCGAATTTATATTTAAAGAATTGATTGATTGATTGATTGAATGATTTCTGAGGTAAACATGATCTGTGATAATCTGTGTCTGTTTCTCCCTTTTTTTGATTACATAATCTCTTTTGGTTCAATATACTAATCACTACTACCTTGTGGTTACCGACCGAAACGTATTACGGTTGGCATGATTGAATTGCACGGTACATATAGCGTTCTGCGTACGCTGATGTGTCATGCGTAGGGTTTCATAATTGGTGTTAAGGTTTATTTGCGTAATCATAATAGCGATTCGAGCATTACCCTTTACACTGTTATCTGTTTTAATTATTAACCTCTAATGGTGTTCTACAAAAGTTTTCTAAGAGTGTTGATTAACAACGCCGTATTTTGGCGGTGTAAGAATATCGTGGGTGTTGTGATATGTGAACTAGAGTTGGACATCGATATCTTCCTGATAAATACTGAAATTATTAAAAACCTGTGGATGCCAACTAACCTGTCAAGTGTGGTAAATATTGTAAAATCCTCTATGGGGCTGTCTATTAAATAATTATAATATAGATATACTATAACTAGCTGCGGTTCGGACTTACTCAGTGCTTAGTAAATTTCGTAGACAATGAGCAGTTCGATTTGATTCCCGCCGGTACCGATAGAATCGTTAGTTGCAATTATAAGTGTCTTATTATTACTTTCTCGGCTGTGAAGAAAAAGATTGTTGTAACTATGTTACATGTCATCGTAAAAACAGGACATAAAATGGAAGAGGTATGAAGTTATCAAACTAGATTCAGCGAGGGGGACATTCTTTAATTTTTAATATACTAACTTTTTTTTATAAGGTACATTAATAAATTAGATATTATTAATTACGTATCTTTTATAATCGGTTACACCACTCCCTGTACTTACTTCATTATAAATTGCATCAGTCCTACCTTTTTTAATAGAATAAAAGTGAAAGTCCATCTGATGGTAAGTGGGTACTGTCGTCCATAGACATTTACATTTATCCTTGATCAAAATTCAAAATTCATATGTATTCCACAGTAACCTAACCGCGAAATCGAATTATTTACTGATGATATTTCATTAATTTTCAAATTAAAATGACAATTACTAAAATATTGAAATAATGCCGTATCTAAATTAGAACATTGGTTTTATGTTAATAATTTGCATTTAAAAGGTACTAAGACATCATCACACATCTAAATACTAATGTAATTTTAATAGGAAGGAGCTGAGCCTTGTCGATACTACTATTTTTTTGGATTCACACAGACGCGAAGCTGAATAGGGCAATATACCAAAACTATCAAGCAGACTTAGTTGTGCACCATATGCTGTAAAAATATTAGAAATCTTACTAGTGTTGAAACAGCTAGGCTTTTTTAGTATTTATATAGCACAATATCATATGGTATTTTGCTATGGAGATACGCGACTGACACTGAAATTAAATTTGTTTTACGGAAAAGGGCCATAAGAGCAATCAATGATTTAAAATCTAAAGAGTCACTCAGCTAAAAATTTAAGGTAATTATAATATTAACTTTGGCCTCGTATGTACGTACAAATACAAAAATAAAAATAGTTATATTCATTCTGTAAATACTAGGAACAGACACAAGCTAGTAGTAGCAGTTTCACGACTCCACCGCGTCATTTCATTCTTGGGGCGATGTATACGTTTTTACAAAAAAATTTCAGAAAATATACAAAAGTTGACCAGCTCAAAGTTGTGAAATTTTATTAAAGTTTTTGTAAAAAGCGTTATTATAACATCAAATAATTTATAAATGATAATAACCCCTGGGTAAAGTTATCGCTATGAAGCTATTTCTAATTTGTTTTGTGTTTTTATTTGTGTATATTTTATAAAGTCTTCGCTAGGTTTCTTGCTGGTTCTTCCCAGGACAAAGAATTTTTTACGAACAAGTGGTAAATAAAAAAGAGTAATTTTCAATAAGTACCTATTATATTTATACTCTATATTGAATGAAAAAGTATTTATTTCTGTGATCACTCCTGAGAACTGAGACGGAATGCCTCGTTTCCAGTAAATATGGTGCAAAACGTGTTTCATATGATGAGTGTAGAGAACTGGATACCCTTTTTACTGGCTCAGCGAGCTGTGGGTTTGAAATGAGGGTATCCGCAATAGAACCATATTAACCGACATAGTCTTACGGATCGGTTAACTGAAGTAGCAATGGAATTGTTGGATGTGGAAGAAAGGTTCTCAAAGTAATGACCTTGTACCGGTAAGCATAATATAGGGCAGCCATCTTTTAGATGGAGTAGTGATGAATGCTGGTGGTTAAGATCCCATGTGGTACTTTGGAGAGGGGATATGTCCAGCAGTGAACATATAAAGGGATGTAATGGTGAAGATGATGACGACAATAATTATGGTGATGGAAAAATAGTTAGCCCCTTGCATCTATGGACTTTCTGCAACTTTTGATCGTCACTCCATCTCAATACATCCATTCATTACAGCCACTCCTGAATACAGGCCTCCCCTAATGATTCCCCTCATGGCATAACAAAATCCTCCTGATATTGCCATAGTACTCGTAGTCACGATTAGCAGACGTGTTGGCAACCGCAGTCTTTTATTATTTTGAGCAGTTATCGGAAAGATGCTGCTGCCCCTCACCTGTTACACTTTTCCTCTTACGAGAGCCACGGGACGATATATGGTAGTGAAAATCCTTACACCGCCACTACACGTTACTCCATCTAGTGTAAAACAAAGTGTCACAATGTCCTAAAGCATTAAATTCTGTTTACTTGAGGTCACGGTCAATGGGAGATGGCTAACGGTCGGTTTCGACACCAAGCGAAAACAAACGGAGCAATTTTGTGTAACGCTGCTACGTGAAACGTGATTGCGTGTTGCCACATTCCATGGTGACTATTAATTTTACTTTTACGTACATTCTAAAATTTGTATTTAAATAATTTATTTTTCTAATTTAAAATTGTAATCATTCTAATTTTTGAAATTATACTTTAATATATTGTCACTTTTTATAACACAAATAGTGCAATTTGATGTCTGTTTTAATAAATACCAACATAAAAAAGCAAATTAATGCTAAATGTTGTGTTTCGTATGGAGTGTCTAGGGAATTGGAGACTTTTTACTGGAAAATAGGCATTCCATCTTAGTCCTCAGAGGTGATAACGAATTTACATTTTGATTGTTAATCGAGGATAGATGTAGAGGTCTATAGGTCACAGCATCCACTTACCATCACGTGCACTGTATGCTCGTTTGTTAGTTTTATTATATTATGGAATATAATAGAAATTTTAAGGAATATGTAAAATTACGCACGTACGTACATTTGTGTGTTAGTAATTTGGAGTTGATTGGGAGCGTAATTATTACTGCTAAGTTTACCAATCCCTTATAAAATAATGTTTTCATTACACCATTAAATACTATAACTATAGGTCATGTAAATATCTTTGTAGGTATTATTACTTTTGTAAATAAAAAAAAAACCTCAAAATTGCAGCCTGCTATGTTCTTTTCCGCTGTGTCACTTTTGCAGCAATAGAAATAAAAATATAAAAATCGATTGTTGTCCGCTAGCCTCGCTATAACACAAAAACAGCTCAATCGATTATGCTGAATTTTTGGTGTGTTTGAATGAGTTCCTAGATGGTTTAGATTTGGGCGTGATAGGTGGCGCTGTTGTTAATATCCACAAATCACCCAAATCACACAAAAATATCGCTAGTAGATTAAAAATAATGCTTATTGAAAGTCATTTTTATATTTAATTCACTACTGGTTCGGAAATACTTTTGTTCTGGAAGGAGTCTGCAAGAAATCTAGCGCGAAATTTAAAGAAAAAGAACAGTTTACAATCATTACATAAATGTAGGGCATTTTTAGCTTTTAAGTCGTAGGCTCTTAAGACTATTTTCTGCAAAAAAAAATGTAATTTTAGTGTCTATCGCGTTTCCCCATAGCAAAATACCGTACAAAATAATGTTATGGAAGTAGTTAAAATAAAATAGTCCAGCTGTTTAAACGCTCGTGATATTTCTTACTTTATTTCAGCATACAGAACTAAGTCTGCTTGCTTGTTTAGATAATATACAATAGTGACCTCATTGAAGCTTCACGTCTAGAGTGATTTCAATAAGAATGGTGGTGTCAAACAGATAACAATTTAAAATGACATTAGTACTAAAATTTTTAACATTTTAAGTTATGAATTTTATACATTTATTTTCAGTGTCATTTAAATACAAGTTTTTTTTTATAGACTAAGGGTGACAAACGGATACACAGTTCAACTGACGGTAAGTAGACGTTGTGATGGTAAGTGATCCATAGAAAAAAATCTATAAAAGAACCTGCACATACAGCACAACATTAAAGCAATTTACTATTAAAGATATAGCCTTAGGTATACTTCCTATAAGATAAAAGACGTAATTCAGATCCTGATTTTAGCTCAATTGATGTGGTGAGTCTATTATACACCGCAAAGCGGTGGTCGACCATGACTCGACAATATTGCACCTTCGTGCAGTTAGTTTGCTGAAAGTGATTTCCCACATCCCTAGAACAGGGTCACGACAGCTCTAAATTTGTTCCTTATTCCGGTACAAAATTGTCTCTAGTTTAGAGTGTGGTAAGTATACTTCACAGATTTCTCAGAAACGACTAATAGGATTTCATGATTATTTTTGGTACATACTAAGTCATAAGATCTACGTTGTATTAAAGTTTGCCAAATAGGCCATGAATATTTGAATGTTACTACTGCTTGGACTACCTTCTAGTTATTACCTTGGACTTTTTAACCCTAAAAATGAAATTAAAACTGTTAGTAAAAAAGTAAGTTGAGTTGAGACCATGGGGGCTGTAAAGCACTAAAAACGTAGAGTATCAAAATAAGTTAAATAAATCAAAATAAAAGCGACATAATCTGTTAAATTAGTTTTATTGTGTGTGTAGTATTCGTGTAAATATAAGGAATCATTATGAAAAATTAAGCTTTAGTAATCCTATAATATACACTACTAGGTATGTTTTAGCACCGAATATGTAAGCAAATATGTATAAATTATTTTGTTCTATTTAATTTCCGGTCCTTCCTATTTTCTTTTTTTAATTTTTGAAAACGTGCATTTAGCTTAAATCTACTAAAACGAAACTACCACAAAAATGTTAGTGTTGACGCTAAATATAGATATTTCATTTTTAGCCTATAATCAAGCTTTTCAGTCCTTCTACCTCATCAGCCAGTTGGATTTTAAGAGTTCGACATAATATTTAATATTGCTAATACATTAAATATACCGAAAACACATAATATAACGAAACATAATAATAAAATAGTACAAAATCTTTTATATTATTTGTTCAGGAATAATATACATATGTACATTTAATATAAATACATACATGACCTTAATATATAATATAATATCATCTCTGCAGATTAAAATGGAACGCTTCGTTTCTACTGGAAAGGGTCTCCGGTTCTCTAAACTCACCATATGAAACACAGCAGTATTACGCTGCTATTTACGCTTGTATTCTGTGAGAGCGTGGTCCTTCCCAGATCGAACCAACCTATTCGGGGTTGCAAACATAATATTAATGCAGCGCTTTTATGGTACGTACAGACGTGTTCAATAATGTGAATGCTCTGCAACTGTTCACATTTGCCAGCAATAAGCACGGTCAAAGCATGAGACGTGCTATTTGGCCCCAGGCTTTTGGCCGAAATAGATATACAAAAATATAGTGACAGTGCTATCTGTACAGAACTTAAGGCCAAGTTCATATGACCGAGCGGTACCGCGCGGAACTACTTACCGCGCGGTACAAGATCAATCCATACCGTATTAACTGCCTACATAACCGCGCGCCACCACGCGGTAGAGCGCGGCGCGCCACGACCCGCGCGCTTATCTTGCACCACGCGTCACCCGCGCGCCAGTGTGCGGTACAAGTTCTACAAACCTGTATCGACCTGTTCAGTTGATCCGCGCAGTTTGAGACGGAATGACACATAGATCAAAGAAAAATGAGTAGCAAAGACAATATTGTGTCTATCGATTTGATCGATGAAATCGAAAAAAGAGATGCTATTTGGAATCTCAACTCTAAGGATTCTAGGACATCCTAAAGATGTTAAAAAATTTTTCTTCGTGTAGTCTCAGGTCGGGATATAATGTTACAAAATAGTTTCAAGAAAGTATTTCACCTAAAATAGGATGGACCCAGTATCGTCTTTGTCTTTTTCTCCGACGTCTCAGTTTTCTATACAAAATTACGTAATTATACGTGGTAGAGCCATGCTGCAATTTTTTTAAAGAATATTAACAATGCTATAAACATTACTAATATTCCCCTTAACCACTCGTGGTAAGCTAAAATTGCTTGTGTTACGAGTGGTTCACGCCAGTAGCCGAATGGCGGATTCGAACCCATGACCTTTTTTAAGTTCGCGGTCCGCGCCTTGCCATTAGGCTACTGTCGCTTGAATTATATTAGATGTATAGTTGTAGCACGAATGGGTCGGCTCGACCGGAAAAGGACCACGCTCTCACAGACTACCAGCGTGAAATAGTAGCTTAATACTGCTGTATTTCGTATGGTGAGTGTAGAGAACCGGAGACCTATTTTACTGGAAACGAGGCATTCCATCTTAGTCCTCACGGGTGACAACGTACCTGCATTTTGATTCGTAATCGAGGATAAATGTAGATGTCTATGGTCCACAGCAACCACTTACCATCAGGTGGGCTGTGTGCTCGTTTGTCACCCTATCCTATAAAAAAAATCCATAAGCAAATTGCCTCCTCCACGTCCATTCTCAATCAATGTAGATGCCAGGCTGCCGCGCGTACATATTCTGTCATGTGAATGCATCCACCGCGCGTCACCGCGTGGTGCCGCGCGGTCATGTGAACTTATTTATAACTACTTAAATAGAATAATAGTTTCACTCAATAGTGCCTCTCATTGGACAGGTCTTAAGATGAACATGGACAAAACAAATATCATGTTTAATGTCCGTGTCACACCTATGCCGGTAGTTGTTGGGAGCACTAAGCTCGAAGTTGTTGACGAGTACGTTTACCTGGGACAAATAGTTCGACTGGGTAAGTCCAACTTCGACCGAGAGGTCAATCGACGAATTCAACTCGGCTGAGCAGCGTTTGGGAAATTACGATACATCTTCTCGTCAGGTATACCTCAAAACCTGAAAACTAAACTGTACAACCAGTGCGTGTAGCCAGTGATGATCTACGGAACCAAGACGTGGTCTTTCACTGTTGGCCGTATGAGGACGCTCAAAGTCGTTCAGCGAGATAAACTCTGCGTAATAAACCTAGAAATGAGAATATCCTCAGTAGAACCAGAGTGACCGACATAGCCCAACGGATTAGTAAGCTGAAGTGGCAATGGGCCGGCCATGTAGCTCGTAGAACCGTCAACCGTTGGGGAAAAAAGGTTCTCGAGTGGCAGACTCGTACCTGTAGGTGAAATATAGGGCGACCCCCCACTAGATGGAGTGACGACCTGGTAAGACATGCAGGTAGTCGATGGATGCAGGTGGCTCAGGAGTCCTGAGTCAGGACCGTGCTTTGTAGCATACCTTGGGGGAGGCCTATGTTTAGCAGTGTACTTGTGAAGGGCTGTAATGATGATGATGATACCACATATATATTTTGTATAAAGTTATCATCCGTCTCCGCTAGGGTTGATAATGTTTTGTGATGTTTTGCAACTAAATTGGATAACAGAAAAACACGATTTAAAACAAATCGCGAAATATAAAAAAACAACAGTGCGAACGCTAACGTTGACAAATCTATAGATAAACAAGTAGAATGTTTATGTTGTATTCAATGCGAACACAGCTAAAAACAAATCTTGATATCTGTTGAAAATTTTACACAGTTTTTGTCAGTGCGAACGCCACCACCAACAAAACATGTTGTGTGATTTATTTCATGCGATTTGTTTCAAAACATTACGTGTAGGATGTTTCTCAGTGCAAACGTACTGTAAATAAGCATGCTTATTACCAGCAATGTTGTGACACACGTGCTACGTGATGAGTACGCGCGTTTACATTGTCGTCTATAGATGTGTATTTAAGAGCATCATAACGTTCAACGTATATTTTAAGCACGATTATATCTACTTGATATAGACTCACAAATATTTATTTGGGGTGCGTGGAATTAAAATGGAGCGACGACATGGTAAGACCAGAAAGACCTGCAGGTAGTCGATGAATGCAGATGGCTCAAGGCCATGCTTTGTGGCGTTCCTCAGGGGAGTTTTATGTTCAGCAGTAGACTTGTGATGGGCTATAATGATGTCGATGGTAACGAAATAATTATTTTTATTAATATTTATTTAAAACTGATTTCTAGGATTTATACATATCAAGGGTACTTTTTGATAAAATTTTATAAAAACATTGGATCCGTTACTTACGGTATTTTTATTTTTACTATTTTTGATAATTTTATAAGAAAAATCAAGTTTGAAAGTTCATGGGTCAAGCGAATAATGACGAGTAAGTAAACACTTACGAGAACACGTGAGCATTCCTTTTAATTGTCCAAAAAAACCGACATCGAGTGGAGAACAGAGGGATACTCGGACCGAGTAGCGAGAACAACCGAACAGGACGTTTGTTACATACTCGTACTTGTGCCTACTCATCTGTGTTCGGCGAGTATGTAAAGTGTAAACGTTGCATTTGGTTTTGCTTGTTTCGCGGACGAGCCTAGTGAGAGGAGCGTGCGCGCTTAGGTAGTGGGCGACGAAGCGCGTACTTATTTTTATTTTGTAATTAACTTAAGAGCAGAATAGATTGTGAAGTCTTTGATTAGTATCAGGCAATTATATGTGCCTTTTGAGTTTAATTAAAAGATGCAAGAAAGGTTCCTGTGTTTATTTTGCAACACGTATGATGAACACAAACCGAGTGTTACTCTGACTGGCTTACTGCCTCATTCCTAATGCTTAGAATTAGTTAAAGTTAAATATACAGCCTATATACGACTACACTGTCGGGCGTAGGTCTTTTCTCATTTCTGAGGGGGTTATAAGGCAGGTTAATATCCACCGCGCTGCCTCAATGTGTGTTGGCGAACTTCACATATATTCAAAATATTTTTTCTTATTTCTCAGATATGCAGGTTTCTTCACAAGGTTTTCGTTTACCGCCGACAACGTGGTAAATCAGAACTTAAAATTCATTCATTGGTGCCGGCTGCGAACGAACCCGGGTTGCTCGCAACTGTGAAATTTACAGCGAGCGCTTAAACCTTGAGCCGTAGTAGCTCACTTAAAAAGCAAAGTTACATCCTATATACGTCCCACTGCTGGGAATAGACCTCCCGTTATTTCTGAGAGGGTTTTAGGGCAAGGAAATGTCTGCCGCGCTACCCAAATGCGAGTTGGCGAACTTCACGGGTCTTCGAAATATTTTTCTTCTTATTCCTCAGACATGCGGGTTTCCTCACGATGTTTTCCTTCACCGCCGAGCACGTAGTAAATCAGCACTTAAAATTGCAATTAACAATTTCATTGGTGCCGGTGGGGATCGAACCCGGGTTACTCGCGTTCGGTTATATTTACAGCGAGCGTTAACCATCTGAGCTACCACGGCTCTTACACGTAGCTCACTTACTTATATCAAATTACAAAAGCTTGTGTCCCCACAAGTAAATGAAAACAACTAAAAAAGTTACAAAAGATGAAAATAACGATAATATTTTTTTTAGTATCGTATAAATCAAAATTATTTTATTTTGTTTGCCGAGTATGAAAATGTTGGACAATCAGACACCCGGCCAGTCATTTTTGTCGATCTTTCGTTGATTTCCATTTATTGTCAATGCATTGGAACCAAACGGCTTGCTTCGTTATTAGTAATGCATGTAGCAGAGGATTTGAATAATTTACCATCATCTGTATTTACATATGATTCAATGTAGGTGTCTTTGAGACAAGAATGAAAAGCTTTTTTTTAAGCTAACTCTGTGCATTTCAATATGTTTGGCTACACTACTTATTCTAAGGTGGTATGTTAGTTATGCAATGGCCTTGATAATTAAAAAAAAAAGAATATGTGTTTCACTTATTTAGTATTCGAAGTAAAGATTCAGTGAGATCGTTAATTAAAATTAAAAAAAAAAAAAACATTCCCATTTTCTCTCGTATAAAATACTGTTAATATAAAGTTTAACGATGAACCTGCTTTGCTCTCTTATCTTTTATGTTTCCGCATAAAACTTTTCTTGTCAGAACTTTGCGGACATGGTAAGAAAAAGCCTTTTATTACTAATAGCGATATCAAAGTTTACTTATCAGTTTTAGTTGTAAATCTGTTATAATTTTTATATAGAAGTAAGGTTGAAAACTAGCACACATTCTACTTGATGGTAAGTGTTTGATGGTAAGCTGTGGACCATAGACATCCAACCTTGAGGTTAAGATCACCGAACACTAATATCCTTAGGAAGATGGAATGCCTCGTTTCCAATAGAAAGGATCTCCTTAGTGTTTATTAATATTGTGTGTCGAGACGGTATCTTCATAAACATAATAAAAATGAGGGTTGAACCCACAAGGGTATTAGTGTTCTGTGGTTGAACCAACTAGCGTCTATTTTATTGCATGGTGACAGCGGTGTTGAAAATAAATTAGACAGTCGATATAAAAGTATCTTTGTTGATATGGGTACTTATTTTTGAAGTAAATTGTGTACTTTGTATAAAAGCAAGTGACCGAGATTCGGTGCCGGGCCGGCAGTTGTGCGAACGCTCTGCTTGTCATGTGGCAATGGTTGGTCGGTGTCCCGCGCGGAATTCACGTGTTATGCCGGCTGTACACGCTCGTCTCGTCGCCTCGCGTGCCTCTCGTCGTGTTGAGGCTCGACACGAGAACACACCATGTACACACTCGTTGTATCATTTGAACTCTGTATGCCCGCTGAGATGGACCTAGTTGAAACTGTTGCTGCGTTTTGCCTATGTGCTATTAGTTATTATAACGTTTTACACATTTACCATAAAAATAAAATTAATAAGGCACGGCGAAGAAGAAGATGGTGGATGGTTTCTATTTACCGTAACTGAACCATGTACGGTGAATAGTATATAGTACACTCTCGTTTTCATCGCGAGATTCACGAGACTCTTTGACTCGAGCGCAAAAAACCGACATGCTTCCATACCACCACCACCAAAACTGCGGTGCGCAATAAGCAATAATGAAAAAAATCCCTACTATTAGACAATATATAGGGGAAGCCTGTGTTTAGTAGAAGAATCCAGTGTATTTAAAAATGATTTGAATTTCCATCCAACTATGGATAGTTGGATGGAAATTCAAATCATTTTTAATTTCTGAAGTTTGTAATAATTTACTACATTCATTGTGATGGGGACTTAGCTTAGGTCAGTTCGCGAGACACCATGATATATTCCACAAAAGTCTTACAGTGGACTTAGATCTGATGATGGAGAATGCAATACATCATTTGATCTTAAGCACAATAGCTAAGCGTTTGGTTTGTTTGAATTCCGCACGTAAAAAGTGCCTATACGGGTTGCAAATAATTGTTTCTTTTCTGAATTTTTCTCAATGTGCTACTAATGTCAGTAAAACTAACATAACATAATAGGATTTTTTCTATTACGTAACAGAAAAAATCCTATTATGGAATCCGAGTTTCTAAATAACTAGAGAATTAAATAGTTTTTAACGAACATTGTGTTATTCGAGTATTTTACTTTAGTAAATATATAATACACGTACGTAATATATAAATATACGTACAGGCTTAACTTCTTTTTTTTATAAAACGTTACCCCCATATTTGAAGTTTCTTCTGTATAAAGAAGAATCTTGCACGTCGTAGAGCCACCCTACAGTTATATTATGGTTGAAACACGACTGGGTTGGTTCGACATATTGATCGAATTTTAGGGCACTTTTTTAGTATCCTAGGTTAGGTAAAGTTAGAACTCTAAAATTAAAATTAATAATATTTTAAGTATAATTTTATATTTATTAATTCAGAGTAATTTTTAATATTTCATAATCCCCTAATATTCAATAAGAACATCATTATGTGTAGTATATTATATTCTCAACAATTGTTTTAACATTTTCCGAGATGCATGTTTTTATGTAGTAGTTTCGTAGTAATCGGATGAATTTTATAGATTATGTGGCCGATGAAGGAAAAGGGGAGATCTCCCGCCGGGCAAGGTGTTGTGCCCGGGGAGCGGCCAACGCTCCATGTGATAGTTCGGAGATGTTATATATGCTATATATACTGTTTATGATTCGGAATGTTGATAGCGCGATTTAGGCTTCGGTATGTTTTCGCTTGTGGCGGCGACGACAGCGCCGCTACATCACCCCTGCTCAGACCGGAGGTCGAGATAGTGCAGCCTCGTTGCCGACGAATGTGCAAGTGCCAAGAGATTGCCTTGTAGTCTGCGGTGAGTCGAGAAGAAGGCAAGTAATCTGCGAGAGTGCCGTGAAGCAGAGGCGAGCAGTAAGGCTCAGAGCAGTGCCGAACACTGTGGCGCAGAGAGTAGCTTGAAGGAACAGGAAGCATTATTATTCCAGTGCTGCGATGGACCTTGTGAAGCTAGATGGCTTGCAGGATATGAAGACTGCAGACGATATCTGCTCGGGAGCGAATGGGTGGGTTATTCTGTGACGATAATGAAGCTTGAAGTTTCCGAAGGTTGTTTGGTTACGTGTTCAGATCACGTCGGGGTCACCACTGTGGCCGATGAAGGAAAAGGGGAGATCTCCCGCCGGGCAAGGTGTTGTGCCCGGGGAGCGGCCAACGCTCCATGTGATAGTTCGGAGATGTTCTATATATACTGTTTATGATTCGGAATGTTGATAGCGCGATTTAGGCTTCGGTGTGTTTTCGCTTGTGGCGGCGACGACAGCGCCGCTACAATTACATATACGAAAAGCTAAAAAAGAAACAAATATTCATATCTAAAGGTTACAAAAATTTAACAAAAATAGGTTTTAATTTATAAATATTGCCCGCAGGTTTATTATTCAAGTGGTATAAAAATATTAACAAAATGTGACGAACTAGAATAGATATTAGAAAAACAAATTATTATTTACTAGATGGAACTGTTCTATTTATAACCAGGAATTCATTTATATCGGTTTGAAGAAAAGGTTCTAGCCATAGGACTCTTTGAATCAACAACCCATAAGGACGAAAGATTTTCGAGTGGGCCGCCTGGCATCGAATTACATGGTGGCCCCTACTAGATGGTGTTACGATCTCGGAGAGGCCAATTTTCAGTGGATTTGTGAAGGTTTATAACTATGGGAAAGATGCTGAAGTATAATGACAGACTGTAAGGTATTCCGTCTTGATCTCAAGGTGATTGATCTCAAGAGATATCTTAAAAAAAGTCATAATTTATCCCCTTCCTGTTCAGAATCATTCCATCCATTATTATATTATTTCATTATCTTTTTCGTCAATCCAATAAAGGATAACAAGCTTCTTTTAATATTTACAGTAAGAACCCAGCGATACCCACGAAATAGATTAAGTACGTGACCAACCAAGAGTTACGTAGAAATAATATTGAATTCATACATACGACTGTAAATATACTATGAGAACTCACACTTGAGAACTAATTAATAATATATTTTAAGTAGAGAAATAACTTTGTCACGTGGGTAATCATCGCGTTAAATAGACTTCAGAATATATTCTAGACTATAGATGACGAAATTCGTTACCACTTCTAGGTAATGGCTTAAGTTTAGTAATAAAAATATTAGTAGCTTGGCATAAAATCTACGTTTTCTTTTGTATTTTAAGCGTTTTAATATACAAAAATTATACATGAACAAAAATCAAAGAGTATAATTATTATTACTAGACAATAGGGTCATTGCGCTGGTTTTCGGCCTTTTAGTGGAGTTGTCAACTTTAAGATACTATAAAAAATAATAGCGATTATATTGACCTAGTGTTGTTAATGTTAATTTATAGCTTATATAATGTAGTTTTTATTTTTATAACTCATTGATGCTACAAAAGAAATCTATTTTTTATAATAAATTTTGATGTGAAAAATATGCAAAACGCTAGTTTTCGGCCCCAAATTTTAGATTTCGGCCTACAAGAATTTTAGTTTTCGGCCACTGTATTAGAAGAGGTACTATAAACTTAAAAGTGTTTTTGTAAAATCAGAAAATGGCAAAAAGGTTTGGGAAATCGGTGTATTTAGTTTTCTCAATCGGTGATTGCGATTTTTTAACCGTGACGTTATTTTTTTCTTTTTTGGGTGTGTTTTTGATATAAAATAATAACCATGATTTATCTTTGAATCATAATCTAATAATAAAATATTTTAAATATAGCAATCAAATATTCTCATTTACGAGTATTTTGTACTTCCTTATAAGTATTTAGTTTAACAAAATCTGTTACCATCTCTAACCATTCTCATCTCTAACCAAGAGGAGCCATCTGAAGAAAAAAATTTCTTATTGAATCTTCTTCCTAAAACGCAATGTGAATAAAATATTTGATAAGATAAGATGAAATGGCCGTAAACGTAAAGTAAGACAGCATTCCATTTTCCGCCACCGTATTCTTTCATACATTTTAAGTTGGCCGAAAACTAAATTGTAATTCTTTTAGAGTCAATCCAGTTTTCGGCCACGACCGCAATGGGTATTTTGTTTCATCACTAACTGTTCAAATTGCAGTACTTGGTGGCCGAAAACTGAAAGTTAGTGTCTATGCACGCTACGATTCAATATAAGTAAGAAAGATGAGTTATAGTACGTAACCAAATAAACGAAGGAGACAAAGTATTTAGGCTAAACTCAGGCTACTTTTCGGCCGCATGGCCGACAACCAAATAATGGGACAATTTTATGTGTCACTTTTCGGCCACTTAATTTATTAACTTTATCAATAAAATTTTATAATAATCAGTGTCAAATAACTATATTAGGTTATTTATACAGTGAAATATAAGCACAATATTAAGTAATTATATTAAATACAGCACGAAACTTACTTTTGAATGGAACGCTCGTCACTATTTTTTTTGCTCGATCTTACCCGTTTTGACAGCTTCAGTGTCGGCGTAAAACTAAACTATTTATTATAAATCGCGTGTTGTGTTTACCTGATTAATTAATACTACCAGATATAGTGAAACTATTTACAAATGCATTAAACTGTATTTCGTACGATAATATTTATTAAAATTGTTATTAAATCGAATTTACTGCATCAGCTCGTGCCAAAGGCCGAAATGTAGACCCGGCCGGCTTACCGGCGCATCGACCCTACGAACATTTTACTATCCGAAAACCTGCCCCCTAACAGCGAAATAATAGAATCGACTACCCCGTGTTATTCCGAGGATTTCTTACGAGGCAACAGAGGTAAAATAGAGTATGAAATGGGCAACAGCATCTTCTTGAAAATAACTAAAAATAATAATAAAAACTGCGGTTGCAAAACATGGCAACAATCAAATTAAACTTATGAGTCAATCTATATTTCGATAGGTTGAAGTAAATAAAAATCGAATATTACGGGCCAATGACTCACAGCTGCTACCTGATGTCTGGCCTTTGCGGTTGTAAAATAAATTTGGCAATAACGTTAAATATTTTTAGGAATGAAATTATAATAATGTATAAAAATGGGCGACGGCGAAATGGGGTAATATCATGAAAGATATTTTATTATTTTATAATAACCCATTTCAATTTAGCCTGGGTTTCATTTTTTTGTAGAATAAGGATGAAAAACGAGCACACAGTCCACCTGATGGTGAGTGGATGCTGTGGTCCATAGACATCTACATTTATCCTCGAAGAATCAAAACGCAGGTGCGTTGTCACCCCCGAGGGCTAAGACGAATGCCTCGTAACGAGTAAAAAAGGGTCTTCGTATCTCTACACTCACCGTACGAAACACAGCAGTATTAAGCTGCTATTTTACGCTGGTATTCCGTGAGGGCGTGATCCTTCCCCGGTCGAGCTGACCCATTCGTGCTACTACTATAAAATAGCTACAGCGTGGCTCTATCACGTATAAAATTAGCTTACATTTAAATCATCATTAGAGCTTATCAAAGTCCGCTGCTGAACTTAAGCGTCCAATTGGTTAATATGGAGAGTGGGGGGAGTAGTGGCAAATGTATATATTTGCTAATATATACAATTACCACTATTTGTCATAGTTACATCACTTCGCAAGCGGTCCACATCTACAGTTTTTTTTTTCTAGCTGTTATTAGTAAAGCTCTGCCCATCTCCTATATTTCCCTCCGTCAACTCATACTACATGCACGGGACTATATAGAGTAGTGAATATTCTAACATCACCAGTACAGAGTACCGAGTTCACCTGATGGTAAGTGTATATTGTGGACCTTATACACTTATTATGCAAGAGCCGTGGTAGCTCAGATGGATAACGCTCGCTATAAATATAACAAAACGCGAGTAACCCGGGTTCGATCCCCGCCGGCACCAATGAAATTGTTAATTGCAACTTTAAGTGCTGATTTACCACGTGCTCGGTGGTGAAGGAAAATATAGTGAGGAAACCTGCATGTTTGAGGAATAAGAAAAAAAAATATTTCGAAGACATGTGAAGTTCGCCAACACGCATTAGGACAGCGCGGCGGACACTTCCTCGCCCTAAAACCCTCTCAGAAATGAGAGGAGGCCTGTGCCCGGCAATGGGACATATATAGGCTGCAATTTTACTTTACTTTTATGCACTTACAACCTATCCAAGATTAAGGATAAAAATGCAAATACATTATCACCCACTAAGATGGAATGCGTCGTTTCCAGTAAAAAAGAGTCTCTAGTTTTCTACACTCACCATTTGGAATACAGCAGCATTATACTGCTAATTCATGCTCGTGTTATGGGGGAGCGTGGTTTTTTCCCAGTTGAGCTAACCTTTGATTCTGTAAATACTTTGAAAATAAGTCTGACTGCTTAATTCACCTGTCATCTGGTTAATGGCCAACGCTGAGCTCTTGCGTAATAGCGGACTCCACATGTCCTTGATAAAATTTTCCTGTTTCCAGGAGATATAAGTTGTAAAATATTTATAACTCTTTGTTTCTGATATCAAACATCATCATCAATACAGTTCTTAACAAGCTTACTGTTGAACATAACACTCACTCAATTAAAGCTGCAAAGAATTTGCTTATAAATATATTAGCAGAGGTATTTCATTTCTCTTCGACGTTGTTAAGCGACGCTGCAATCATGTAATGGTAACAGCTAGAATAGGTCGACTCGACCAAGGAAAACCGCGCTTCAGAATACAAGCGTAAAAAAGCAGCTCAATACTGCTGTGTTTGGTATAGTGAGTGTAAAAAACTGTGTTGACCCTTTTTAACAGTAACGAGACATTTTATTTTAATCCTCAGAAGTGACAACGAATCTAAATTTTAATTCTTAATCGAGTATAGAATATAATAGGCTCTAAACTTTAAACCTTAAGTAGAATGTGCCTAATTTGTTACTCGTATTCCATAAAAATATGAATACTTATTAGAAACTGCTTCCCATCAGGACTTTTGCAAAAGATTAAATAAAATCCGTGAGTGAAATGAAAGCAGGGCAATAAAATTTCCAAAAAGGAATCTGCTTCTTTGGCAATTCCTTTTAAAAGGGCTAAATTTCCCAAGGGCTCTACTGAATAGGACTAAAGTCCGACTTACTGCCGAGATCTTATAAATCCTTTATTACGTTTGATCTTTTCTAATGAAAGTAAAATATTTACTGTAAGAAATTTGGTTTCTGATTTCTTTTAGTGATCCTTAGCAATTTTAGGAAATGAAACATTTTTTTACGCAGAGATAGCCGGTTAAGTCTTAAATTCAGTGGTCAGTAGCTTAATGATCGACAGAAGATCAAGGGCGCAGACTGCAATCTTGATATGTCGTGTGTTGAATACACCATTTGATTTCTGTCGTGAACCACTTCAATCATAACCTTTTGCTGTTTACTTTGAATAGTTAATAGGAGTATTAGCAATGTAAATAGAACTTTTAGTAGTATAGTGGCAGTGTAAGAATATATCCACTTCTCTATATCATCCCGTTGGTGTAGTTATAGGCGACATAGAAAAACAAACCAAGAGAAAGATAACGGCGTCATTAAAGTAATGACTGAAAAATTAAAATAAAACTGTATTTCTCAACACACCTGTCAAACATGGCGACTATAGCAAATATCCTCCCATTGAGACAATGTATGGGGGAGGTCTGTATTCAACCGGGCACATTTAAAGAGTTGTAGCGGTAGGGGTTAGCTACATACTAACGTGATAACGGTTAGCATGTAAGCGTTACGTGGTAAAGCCGTAATAAAGTTGAAGCACGAAAGGGTCGGCTCGACCCGAGAAGAACCCCACGATATACTAGCGTAATATAGTAACTAAATGCTGCTGCATTTCGTGTGGTGGGTGTTGAGAGAGAGAGAGAGAGAGAGAGAGAGAGAAGTGACTAAATGCTGCTGTGTTTCATTTCATGTAGCGAGTGCTGGGAGTAAGAGACCTGTTTCACAGGAACGAGGCTTTCTATCTACGCAGATGGTGACAACGCATCTACATTTTGATTCTAGTTTGAGGATGGATGTTGATGTGTACAGGTCACCGTTATCCACTAACTTTAGGTGGTCTGTTTATCTGTTAGTCAACCTTATTCTATATAATTTTTTTTACAGTGACAAACGAGTGCACAGTCTACTCGATGGTAAGTGAATGCTGCTGCCCATGGACATCTTGGGTACGTGGTAGAGCCACGCTGCAACTATATTATGGTTGTAGCACGAATGGATCGGCTAACCGTGGAAGGACCACGTATTTACAGAACATCAGCGTAATATAGCAGCTTAATACTAGGCGAGAGACCCGGAGATCCTTTTTTACTGGAAACGAGGCATTCCATCTTATTCCTCAGGGATGACGACGCATCTGCGTTTTGATTCTTAATCTAGGATAAATGTAGTCCAGGATAGGTGTAATGCTCGTTTGTCATTCATATTCTATATAAAAAAACATCTACATGTATGGTATCTATAATTAGGAATCAAAATGCCGTCTGCGTTTTCACCCATGATAACTAAGATGGAATGCCTCATTTTCAGTAAAAAGGGAAACCAATTATTTACCGGTTTCAAATTATTCAACGGATCAGTAAGCTGAAGTAGCAAAGAGACGACCATATAGGCTTTACTAAACAGCTAGAAGAAACAAGGAACCGATGAAGATGAAAGGTTTTGTAGTGACAGCCTCATACCAATAAGTGAAGGTTTAGAGGCCTTTGTTCAGCATTTGTGTTGGTATATAATCGATGAATAATGCGAGTCTAATTGAAGCACAAAATTAGTTACTAATACAAATTTTGCAATACAATTGGTTGCCAAGCGACATACATCATCTCACGATGTCATATTTCAAAAGCGCACAAGAGTTTATTATGAAGAGTAGTTGTTAGTCCGTGTAGAGTGAAATATCTAGACCGGCAACAAATTATCCATCGTGAATCTTTATTAGATTTTTGCTATTGGAACTTCAAACATCTCAGTCCTCCCAAATGTTGGGAATAAAAAATAAGATAATTAAAAGCGATAAAATCCGTATAAATATAGAATTTTTTGCAATTGTAAGTGCTGATTTATTACGTGCTTGGCGGTGAAGAAAAACATCGTGAGGAAACCTGCATGTATGAGAAATAAAAATAGAGTAAAAAATATTTCGAAAATATTTAAAGTTCGCCGACACGCTATGGGTCAGCGCAGTAGACATTTGCCCTTACCCTAAAACCCTCTTAGATTTTGCCCTTGCCCTAAACCCTCCGATAGTTTAAGTTCTTATTAATGAGAGGAGGCCTGTGCCCAGCAGTGGGTCGTATATAAGCTGTAACTTTAACTAAATGCATATACGTAGGCGGTCCCATAATGAATTGGCCTAACTATGAACCAATGAAGGAAATGAAACGAAACCAATTTTATTTTTCAATATAATCACCATGAATACTAACACACTTCTGACATCTGTGAATCAACATCTCTAAACCTTTATAAAAATAATCACATTTTTTATCCTCAAAATGACTGAAGACGGCCGCCTGCAACTCTTCATCGCTTGAAAATTTTCTTCCTCTTAAGTCCCGCTTTAAATTTGGAAATAAATAATAGTCGGACGGGGCCATGTCTGGACTGTAAGGTGGATGTTGAACTTCTGTGAACCCGCATTGACGAATTGCATCCTTCGAAACACCAGCGGTATGAACAGGGGCGTTATCATGGAGCAACAGGACACCTTTAGACAGCTTGCCTCTTCGTTTTTCCTTTATCTTGTCTCGTAATTTATATATTAAAGAAGCATAATATTCGCCGTTCACGACTGTATTACGTTCTTTAAAATCCACCATCAAAATGCCTTGAAAATCCCAAAATATTGTGCACATCAGTTTTTTTAGTCGATTGTTGCACCTTTGCCTTTCTAGGGGGCTTTTCACCCTTATAACGCCATTCCATTGACTCGCGCTTGCTTTGTGGATCATAATACAAGATCATAGTTTCATCACCAGTCACTAGCCGCTCGATAACAGTCTTTGGATTTTCGCCACAAAGATCCAAAAACTCCGAAGCTCTCTAGACTGCTGTAAGTCTCTGTACCGCTGAAAGAAGTTTCGGTACCCATCTTGCACTCACTTTTTTCATGTGAAGATGTTCATGGATCGCGCGATGAATGGTACTCTTAGAGAGCCCAAGCCTTGCTGCAATTTCTCTAATCTTCAAACGGCCGGTCACTCAGAACCTCCTCTTCGATAAGAGCAATCGTTTCGGGAGTGAGCACTTCCACAGGTCGACCGTCGTGGCCAGTCTTCGACGGTTTCTCTCCCGAGGTGAAACTCTTTCACCCAATTTTTCACTGTGCTCTAGGAGGGGGCAGACTCCTTATACACGCCATCCAATCGTTTTTTTATTTGGGCAGGGGATAAACCTTCTTTAAACAGAAACTTTATGACACTTCGATACTCAGTTTTCGACATTTTGAAAAAATACGCGACTCTCGTTATTCAAATGCCTGTTAAACTAAGACTAAGCATTTCATGTCGATGCATATTTCTTATATTAAGTGCACGATAAACGTACTGTTTAATGAAACACAACATGTAGCGACATGTCGCGTTGAACTATATCAGGCCAGTTCATTATGGGACCGCCTGGTATATTATATAATATTTTATTCAATGTGTCCAATTCGCAAAGAACTACTATATTTGCCCCGCGCGAATTACTGGTGCGTATACTTTTATTTTTTATAATATTTTTATTATTTTATGTATGGTTTTGATGAAATTTTATGTGTGTGATGAAGTGAATTAGAAAATGGTTTAGATTTACATTTGGACCCGGTAGGAGATGGTGTTGTCATTATCCGGAAATCACCCGTGTGAAACTGGCTCCGGGGAATGAGCTTATATTGAATATGTAGGTTCAATTACCAATGTCTATTTACATTTCACATTCTATGTATGGGCACTGACGTATTGCAGTCGAATAAAATATTAAAACGTCTTGTTACTTCTACGAAACTTTAGGTTCTAGTTTTACGAAACTTTGGATTCACGCTTGACTGCCAATAATGACGCATGAGTATTATTACTAAAAGCTTTTATTTAACTGAACTTGTATGTATATCCTGTATGTCATTTTGCTATAGATATTTCACTCACTTCCACTGAAGCTATCGAGCTAAAATTTAGCACACACGTTTAGTTCTTGAGACAATGCACTATTACTTAAAAGTCGCCATTTTTCAGCGAATATGGTGGACGTTAAAAAGTAGCGATTTATGATTTCCAGAGCCACCACCATTGTATAAGTATCTGATGAAAGGGCTTGATAAATGAAACACAATAAGTAAAGTGAAGTTATTCTAAAACCAGAATGGTGGATGGCACAAAATGGTGATTTATAATTTCTTTAGTAACCTCGATGATATAAGTATCAAATGAAAGGCTTGTATATACACGACAAGCTTTTATATCGTACAAATTGTGTAATTTAATAAATTGATGGGTTTGATTTAATTTAAAGTTTTTTTTTTGTATTTAAATAAAAGCTTTAGTTTTAGTAGTTTTTAAAAACAACATTTTTTAAAATTAATTTGATTAAATTTTATTTTAAACGTTATTACGTTACGTAATAGGTACTATCTGAAATACTCGATACATAAAAATGTATAAATATTGTATAAAAATATTTTTAAGTACTTTACTTTGTTTCATTTTACTTGTTTTTTTTTAATTCACGAAATTTCGAGTATTTTGTTCGCGTAAATATAAAAAACCATTACATAATGATTTTATTATTAATTTAGAATTCAGTTCACTTCATTGTTTTTCAAAACACGTCGTTTAGTGACTGCTGTACTACAATGACGTTCAATTGTGTTTAGTTTGAACGTTTAGTGGTGGACATGTTTTGAATAAATTATAATAACATTCAAATCTACCGTATTCATTAAGGCAGTTCTTAGATGATAGTTTAAGTTCTGAAAGGTCATTTATCCATAAAACATTATTACTTTTACGAAATTATTTCAAAAGAATCAAGCTTTATCTTCTCTTTTAAATAGGTGTTAAGACTACTTTTCTGTGTAGAAGTCCAACTAGCCAGGAACTACAGTTTACGTATAGTTATTGAGTTACTCATGAAATACCATTATGGTATTCCATAACAGCCTAGCAGAAAGATGCTGCTGCTCGTCTTATGTTTTATTTCCTCGTCTTACGACACCTACGGGACGATATGTGGTGGTGTTAGTTCCTACACTGCAATTGCACGTTACACCCATGAACTCTTATTAGAGAGCAGTAGTATCCCTTGCTCATCAAATACCCGTGTAAATATAAGTGAACTGCCTGCTCTGCCTGTCAATTACGAACGGATTACCTCGATTAAACGCAGCAAGCGTCTCACGTTCGCTTATTGTAACGATATAATATGCACAGATTGTCTCGTCTTAGTTCTTTTGATTCGGACTTTTTTTGACGTTATTTTATTTACTATATTTTGTTTTCACTTTGATAGAATAAGGGTGGTGCTGTGGCTGATAACAACCTATTATCAATATATATCTATCTTCGATGAAGAATTAAAACGTAGATGCGTTGTCGACTCTGAGGACTAAGATAGAATGCCTCATTACCAGTAAAAGGGGTCTTCGTTTCTCAACGTTTACCATAAAAACACTGCTATATTAAGCTGCTATTTTACGCTAGCATTCTGTAGATCTTTCTGCCTATTTATTGTAACTTTGCCCTTAGGAGTTGAGAACGATTTCTGCTTTATATTTCTTAATCAACTAAATAAAAAATATTTCTGTGTTTATAAAATTAAATTCCAATAAACTTCAAACATATGGATATTTTTAAGAGGAGGAAGAGAATATTGTCTAAGATAATTTAAAGAAATAAATATATTAAAATTGACCTTTCATTATATTTACTAAAATTTAATGTATGTCCACAAAGAGATAAAAAGTTTTCATTAAAAACTAACGCTGTACTCTGTTAACACCAGAAACAAACACAAGCTAGTAATACCAGGTAATACCAGTTTTTAAACTCCATAGAGTCAGTTATTTATTCATAGGATAATGTATACGATATAACAACATAGTCCCTAAAGGTATCTCTATTACCAAGCTTAAATTTTTTATTAAACGAAGTCTTTATTAGTGGGTTTATTATAAATTATATGAAAATGTGGCGGCGCTGTCGTCGCGCCACAGGGGAAATACATCAAAGCCAAATCGCACTATCAAAGTTCCGAATCAAAAACAGTATATATATATATATATAGAATAGCTCGGAACTATCCCACCGCCGGTGAATGACCGCTCATTCCCGGCCCTCCAACAACGGCCCCGTCAGGGCCCCTCTCAGCCTATCCAGGGCTTCTCTCGACCCTCTCAGGGTCCCCCTAGGCCCCTCTCAGGGTCCCCCTAGGCCCCCTCAGGGTCCCCCTAGGCCCCCCTCAGGGCATAATTCGGCCCCCCTCCGGGCTTCTCAAAGCCAATGCAGCCTCCAGTCTTTCCCTGGGGGCCCAAAAAGGCAGACCCTCCGCGGACAACCTCGTACGCACACGAGGCAGAGCCCACAACAGACGACTACAACACGCTATACTCCGCGATTAGGAATATAGATGTTAGAGAGATTACAGTTATAGCACACAAACTGCGCGCGGCGAAGTCCCCCCAAGAGCGTCTCCTCGCTCTTGCCGAACATAACGATCTTCTGCTAGCGTTGTAAGTTAAGTTAACGTAATTAACTTAACTCCAATGCCTGAGCAAACTAACCTACCAAGATCCCATGGTCGTATCAAACCTAAGGGTTTATCGCTTGTATCATTTAATATTCGCGGCTTGCGAAATAACCTCCCAGAGCTTAAGCTCTTTCTTCGAAATCGTGAAGTCGATTTCCTCCTCCTACAGGAAACTAATCTCAAAGCTAAGGACACTAGAGGCCTTTCTATTAAAAACTTCTCTCTTCTTCGTAATGACAGACCCGACCGCCGAGGCGGCGGAACGGCCATCTATTACAAGAAGACACTTCACTGCTCGCCCATTTCTACTCCGCAGCTTACCAACATGGAAGCCACGGTATGCAGGCTAGCTATGACTGGACATCAGTCCATCCTCATAGCCTCCTGTTACATCCCTTCAGGAACCTATCCCCTCAAAAAAGATTTTGAGGCCATTTTATCCTTGGGCAATTCAGTCATTATGTTTGGAGATTTTAACTCAAAGCATACTGAATGGACATGCCGCACTACGTCCCCTAGTGGCAAGATACTGCTCGATATCACGCAGTCTCTTGATATCACCGTCCATAGTCCTCTCGGTGTTACTCACTTTCCCGATAACACCGATCACTCACCTGATGTGTTAGATTTTGCGTTACTCCAAGGAGTTTCTCTCAACCTCAGAGCAATCGAGACACTAGACGATCTAGGATCAGATCACCGACCGGTCTCCCTCATTCTTGGCCATCAGCCACCTCCCCCAACACACACGAAAACCTTCACTAACTGGAAGGAATTCAAGGAGTCCCTAGCTAAAGCCCTGGACTCACAGGATTCTACCATCTCCATACCGACGGACTTAGACAGTCCCGAAAAAATCGACACCGTGGTCGATTCACTCTCCACCCTTATTAAATCCTCCCTTAAGGAGAACGAAAGGGTCGTCCCGGTTGCTAACAATAGTGGGCTTCCTCTACATATTAGCAACCTAATAAAAGCCAAAAAAGCTGCTTTCCGGAGAGCAGCAAAATATCCCACCCCCGAATATAGGCGCGCGGCCAATCGTCTTCAACGAAAACTCCGCTTCCGCCTCTCTGAATTTCAAGATCTCGAAAAGAGTAAGCTCATGGAGAATATCTCTCCATCTCACACAGCGTACTATCAGATGGCTAGAGCCCTCCGGATAGACGCTATCACCCACACTCCCCCTCTCTCCCGTCCCGACGGCACGGTTGCCTTCGAGGACGAGGAAAAGGCTGAGTGCTTTGCGGATAGCATTGCCGCTCAATGCTCCCCTAGTTCTCAACCTGTCGACCCCTCACACGTCCAGGCAGTGGAGGATGAGGTTCGCCGCCGGAACTCACCCCCCAGGCCTCCGAACCTATCTCTGTGTCCAATGATGAGATTTCATCTCTCATCAAAGGACTTAAGCCCAAAAAGGCTCCGGGCACGGATGGCATCTCCAACCAAGCCCTTAAACACTTTCCCGAGCAGGTGTTAACCTTTTTATCTATTATCTTCAACGCCTGCTTCAACCTTAGTTATTTTCCCACTACGTGGAAAGAGGCTACTGTGATTGGAATTCCCAAGCCAGGTAAGCCTCTCAACCTCCCCCTCCAGCCATCGCCCCATTAGCCTCCTCAAGGCAATGGGCAAGCTCTTCGAAAGAGTCATTCAAACGCGTATGAGGCGCTTTCTGTTTCCCACAGACGGCGACCCTCTCATTATCCCCCACCAATTCGGCTTCCGAGCCAAACACTCATGTCCCCAACAAGTTCACCGCATTGTGGAATATATCCTCAGCGGTTTCTACCCTCGACGTCATAAAACCATCGCGGTCTTCTTCGATATAGCCAAAGCTTTCGATAGAGTCTGGCACACAGGCCTCATCTACAAGCTCTATAAAATAGGTCTCCCCGATCGTCTAGTTCGTCTCGTGGCCTCCTATTTAAAACATCGTACCTTTCGTTTTAGACACGAAGGCACGCTTTCTTCACAGCGAACTATCAAGGCTGGTGTCCCTCAGGGCTCAGTACTTGCTCCTCTGCTGTACATCCTGTTCACCAACGACATTCCCATCCCGTCGAAAGGTGTTCAACTCTCCTCTTTGCAGACGACACTGCCATCTACTGCAAAGGTGTCTCACTACCCTTCATACGGAACAAGATCCAAAAGTCAGTTGATGACCTAGGAGCTTGGTTCAAAAAATGGCGCATCGATGTGAACCCGGAGAAGAGCTCCGCCGTTCACTTCGATTATAAACGACGCCGTCTCAAAAACACTCCTCCAATACGTATGCTAGGGACCCCTGTCCCCTGGCATACGTCCGCCAAATATTTAGGTGTCACTCTAGACACAGGGCTTACTTTCAAGCCCCACGTCAAAAGAGTAACCCGTCACGCACGATTTTATCTGAGTAGGCTCAACAGTATGTTGGGCCGACACAGTAAAATGTCCCTTCGAAACAAGCGTACCCTCTACAAGGTATGTATACGACCAGTCATGTCCTACGCGGGCCCCGTCTTTGCCCACGCAAACCCTAACATTTTAAATGAACTCCAAATAGTTCAGAACCTATTCTGTCGTCGAGCTGCGAACGCAACGTGGTACGTTCGTAATGCCGACCTTCATCGGGACTTAGAGCTCCCAACAATTCAACAATTTCTTAAAAAACTCTCTGAGAACTTCTTCAAAGCCTCAGAGTCGCACCCAAACCATTTAATTCGTGAGGCAGCTTCTTATGCAGCCCCACTCCCCCTCTCGCTATCGTGTCCGCAGGCCGAGAAACTCTCTCTCGGACCCGCCTAATAAACTTTCAAACGACCTGAACTGTCTCCTGGCGGCTCAGGCCAACTCTAATTAAATAAAATTATTGTAATATCTGACATTAATTTGCCTTCGTAGGCACTCCCTCAGCGGCACTTAGCCGCCTGCGCCCTCTTTTCCCAAAAGAGGGTCGCTCATGATAAGGCACAATAGAGCTTAATCAGCCGGTTGCCTGTCCCCAAAGGCGGTTTTTAGGGGGTATCACTTAGGGTCCCCGGTAGGACAGTGAGTCCCCCCATAACCACGATAGACCGGCTATCGTGGTATGCGTAATGCATTTTCCGCCTCCCTACGTACAGGGTAGCCCTTTAATTGCTTCGGGCGCAAAAAAAAAAAAATCCACAGAGCGTTGGACGCTCCCAGGGCAGAACGCCTTGCCCGGCGGGAGAACTCCCCTTTCTTCAACGGCTACAAATATATGGTTGATAATAAACCCTGGGATTGGGGTTGTCGTTTCTAAGATGTTTCTCAACCATTAGTTTTGTAAGCTTTTTTGTACAACATGTATTCTTAGTGCATACTTCAATAATTCTGTTTATTCCCAGGACACACGTTTTCTCAAAACCAGTAGTCAAATTTGTTTATACGTGGTAGAGCCATGCTGCAGTTATATTAGAAGTATAGATGTAGCATGAATGGGTCGGCTTGACTGAGGAAGGACCACACTCTCACAGAATACCAGCGTAAAATAGTAGCTTAATGCTGCTGTGCTCCGTATGGTGACTGTAGAGAACCGGAGGCCCTTTTTACTGGAAACGAGGCATTCCATCTTAGTCCTCACGGGTATTTTGATTCGAAATCGAGGATAGATGTAGATGTCTATGGGGCACAGCCATCATTTACCATCAGGTTGACTAGTGTTCGTCTGTCACCCCATTTTACGAAAAAAAATTGACAAATCATTTTCAGTAATAATTATTTGTAACATATTCTGAATTAAAAAATAGTCTTTTCTATTCCAACGTATGTAAACAATTTCTATGTTAAAGTTGCTAGATTTCTCTTTACGTATAATAACCTATCGCATATTAGGTTTAGATAAAAGCTATACTCAGCCACTGTGTTCTGCTTTAAATTAAGTTTTAATTGCAAATTTTAACAAATACGACGATAACAGTATTAATAAATGCTTCCGCTTGTTATCGTCACTTATTACATTCTATACCCGTTATTAGTAGTGTAATTATAACACGTTTGGGCAAAATGCAGTGACTACATTCTATGTTTATGGTACGCATTTTATATAAGTAAAAAACATGTTAAAGCCTACGTAATTATTAATTTATTTAATACTTTGTTTTACTAAAGTAACGTTTTATACTAAGTTAGCTACGCACACACACGCAAGCACGCACGTACGCACGCACACACGCACGCACACACGTACGCATACACGCACGCACGCAAGCATATACGCACGCACGCATACACACACACACACACACTCTCTCTCTCACACACACACACACACACACACACACACACACACACACACACACACACACACACACACACACACACACACAAGACACACGCACACACACACACACACACACACACACACACACACACATCACACACACACAAATATGTCGATCAACGTTATTAAAATATCAAAGGGAATAATGTATAATAATATTATTTTTATACAAATTAAGAATATTTTTTTATGAGTTAGATAATCAATGACTACTGGATAAAGAACCTCTCTTACTTTTGTGAGGGTTATGAAGCGAAGAGACCTCAATTTATGTAGACAAACTTGATATCATGATGTCCCCGATGTCGGACATCAAAGCTTCTTCACAATGTTTGCTTTGATTTTTTACCACCAAGTACCACAATAAACCATTAAAATTTCATTTCTTATCGAAACTTTGCTTACCAACTCAACTTCTTGCCAATATCTTCAAAAAAGTACGAACTGTGCTATATCTATCACAGAATAGTCACTATAATTGCTTTTTTATAGTTAATTAAGCAGTTCTTGCGAGTATTTAGAAGTTTATTAGAATAGCGCGTTCTGCAACTAATATTCTGCAATTCATAAAAACATCTTATATTAACCTCTTTGCTGTTCTTTCTGAGATAGCGGGTCGAATAGAGCTACGGTTAATAATAATTTGACAAATCGGTAGCGCAGTGGCTAAGTATTACCTGCATTGTGGCTGCAGGTTCGAACCCTGCACGGATCAAATATTTTACGGCTTACAAATAACTTATCCGTGTTTGTATGCTCGGATGCACGATATGTTGACTGGTAGAGAATGCCTTTAGGCATTAAGTCAGCCCTTTGTATCCTTTGAGGCATGGTACGCGTGGGAAAAAGAAAAGATACGTCTTCACCGTACGTCGGTCGTTTATTGAATCCCAAATACAATCATTTCTTATATAATCTAACTTATGCTAAACGCGCTTGCGCAGCAGAGTCACACGGGACTCGCGCATGAAATATAAAACTTCTAGGTAATGCACTACATCTCCCCCGAAAAGTAAGGGATACCTCACTACCCTCTTTAGGAAAAAAAAATGATTAGTGTACATATAACTTAAGACTAATCACATAATGAATGTATAGGTACTTACCTGAAAAGCAAACATTTTTTTTTTGATTACAAAGATAAACATTACAATTGAAATGGCTTTGCGTTATTTTTATGTAAAATAATTTCTTTGTTATTTTTCAGAAATTTTACATTAGGTGGTAATTCTTCCAAAACTTTATAAGGTCCTTCATACAAACAATCTAATTTGTTACCTGTTTGATTTTTTTTATTAAGATTAAATCTCCTGGTTTATATTGTACTTTATTACATTTTTGATCATACTTAATTTTTCTTAAATTTTTACTTATTAACAAATTTTCCTTAGCATCCAACTGTGCTTTTTGTAAACGGTACTTTAACTCCTTAGGGTAATCATCGAAATTATACAGTGGGTCAACATGTGTTGATAAATTACTAGGAATATTACAAATTTTGCCGAAAACTAGTTCGTATGGAGTATATTTTGTTTTTGAATGAACGCTTGTATTGTAACAAAAACACCAAAAAGGAACCCATTCGCTCCAATGTGACTTGTTATTATTGCACTGAATTCTGAGGTAAGCGCCTAAATGTTTATGTGTATTTTCAATGCCTCCTAAGGTTTCATGATGATAAGGCGTTGAATGGATTTTTTCTATATGTAGCAATTTGAAAACTTCGGACATAAGTGATGAGGTAAATTCGGTCTCCATGTCACTTAAAATTTTTCTTGGAATTCCATAACGCAAAATAAAATTATTAACGAAAGACCTAGCAACACTTTCACTATCCTTTCTAGGTAAAGGATAAGCCTCTACAAATTTGCTTAAATCACACTGGATTGTTAAAATATACTTATTATTATAGTTATCTATATCTAAAGGGCCCATAATATCTAAATTAACCTGTTCAAACGCTGAGTTAGCAGTTGAAGTGATTGTCAGAGGATCTCTAATATTTCTGTTAGTATGCTTTTGAACTTGACAACTTTTACATTTGCGGACATAGTTCATGACGTCATTGCTCATACCTGGCCAGAAATAATATTTTTTAATATTATTTAACATACGATTCATGCCTGCATGACCACTTGCTGGTAACAGGTGAAAGTCATTAAGTACCGTGGTAATTATTTCTTTATTATTTATTCGCTTAATGTCTTTAATAATCAAAAATCGTGGTGACGCTATTTTATACATTTTTATGTTGCGCAGCAAACTCTTAATATTTTTCTCATTACTCTTGTTTTTAATTATGAGTAATTCTTTTATATTTAATTTTATGCACATTTTTTCTAGATCTCTCGCTAACTCTTCTAGAGACGATAACGATCGAGAATATAGGAATATGGTCGATAACGACGGGTTATACGTGCAAAGTTTAGCGTCGGAAAAAATATTATACGCATTATACAAATGTTTTTCGTTACTATTTCCTGGAAAACGCAACTCTATTATGTCATTGGGTCGTTTTAACAACTCTACAGTAGTAGGTTGATCAGGCCTTCTAACTGGAGGCTGTTTGTCTATCTGTCCGGTGTCCGTTTGGGGCTCTAACTTTTTCCTTTGAGCTCTAGTTAAAACGGATACTACTTTTTCCTGCATTTCTTTCAAATCGCGTGACGTCACCGGGAGTCGGCTTAACGCATCTGCAGCTACGTTATTTCGCCCTGGGACGTATTCTACTTCGAAGTCGTATTCTTCAAGGTATAGTCGGAATTTTGTTAAACGACTAGACGGGTCTTTTAAACCGAATAAGTAAACAAGGGGTCTATGGTCCGAAAAAGATTTTAAATTTTCTGCCGTACAAGTAAGGCCTAAAGTGACGGACTGCCCACACGATAGCTAATAATTCTAATTCTATTATTGGATATCTAGTTTCTGCCGGGTTCAAACTCCTACTAGCGTAAGCGACAACCTTTCCATTACTATTTGAGAGTACGGCGACTAAGCCTAACTTAGATGCGTCTGTCTGCAACTGAAATGTGTTATTTTCCGAAAAGTCGGGATAGTCCAACACTGGAGGGTTCGTTAAAGCAGATTTTAATGTAATAAACGAACTTTCGCAATCTTTAGTCCACTCAAATCTAATACATTTTTTAGTTAATGCATTCAATGGGAACACAATATCAGCAAAACGTGGAATAAACCGACGATAATAGTTGGCGAACGCGACGAGTCGTTTTACTTCGTCAGCAGAAGTCGGGCGTGGGTAATTACGTATGGTGTCAATTTTACTGGGATCTGGGAATATTCCGTCTTGAGTAATTTTATGACCTAAATAGACTATTTCTTTTCTTAAAAATTCGCACTTAATTGGGTTTAGTTTGAGATTAACTTTTCTTAATCGATTCAATACGCTAATTTTTGTTATGAATATCGATACTAGAACCGATTACGACGCAATCATCTAGGTATAAAAAACATTTTTCGTAATTTAGGCCTGCCATGGCTATAGTCATCAGCCGAGAAAAGACACTAGCACTTGTCTTGAGACCCATTGGGCACCGCTTCATTTGATACTGTTTTCCTGCCGTAAAAGTAGTGTACTTTCGTGACTCATTATCTAAAGAAATCTGATACATTTTATTTAATGTAAAAGAAGTATATTTACGGGAACTTGGATTTAAGGACAATTGATAATAAGATTGGGAGAGGTCTAATTTTGAAAAATAAATACTGCCTGACAATGAATCAAGTATATCCGTTATATTGGGAAGCGGAAATTTGTTATCTTGAATTTGATCGTTTAATTTCCTGTAATCTATGACCAATCTCCATTTTCTTTCGTTATTTTTATCGACCTTTTTGGGTACTAAAAGTACTGGGCTAGACCATTCCGAAACGGTTTCCTCAATGATGTCGTTTTTTAACATTTCCTGAACTTGTTTTTCTATCTCACCTTTTACGCCTGAGGAACCCTATAAGGCTTAGAATAAACTGGGGTCACGTTATCTTTTAAAACTATGCTATGTTCCATTAAGTTCGTAACTGATAACGAATCACCTGGTAAATGGAAAACATCTGCGTATTTGGCACAGATTTGTTCAATACTGAGCCTTTCTTCCCTATTTAAATAACTCAAATCAAGTAAATCGAATAAAGTTTTTATTCGCTCAACAGTTTTTTTCTTCGCTTTCGAGGTGGCATACCTCGAAGTTACTAATGGAATGGACATTGACCTTTGAAAAATCTATCTCAATATCCTCATTTCTCGTATTCAACACTCTAATAGGAATACTTTTATTTAATGGTTTAGCTAACATTCCTGCGATAAAAATCCCTTCCTCAATTTCTTGAGCTAAAATAACGCTATCTTCGGTTAAAGTGCAAGGAATATGTTTGATAACTTCGCAACGGGCGGGTATGACGTGTCTATACCTATCACTCCATCTACCCATATTAAGACAAACTACGGAACCCTGATTCGATAACTGTAAGGTTCGTGTTTCGTAGTTGATTATCGCATTATAACGCTTAAAAAAATTATCGCCCAATATACCGTTAGCAAAACTTAGTCAGTCTTAAAAACGTAAAATTTCTCTCTAAAAGTTATGCCATTACAAACTAAATCTAAGTAAATATAACCGTCTGAAATTAATTCACCACTAACGCCCTTAGTTGTTATTTTATCATAATGTAACTCATTCAAATACTCCTGGTTATCGAGGAGCCACTCATATTTCATAACACAAATGCTCGCGCCCGTATCTACTAAAAGACTTACCTTGCTATTATTACTTACATTTAAATCTACTACATTTTTTATGCTATAATTACAAACGAAATGATCACTAATTGTAAGGGCGAAAAAAACTCACTATTCGGTGCAGATTGAGTGCGTTCCACGCTCTCAATGTGCTCCGATTGTATCTGAGAAACGCGGGCGTTTACATTTGGGCGAGATGGGTTGTACCGACCTCGGCCTCGCGAAGTACCCCGTTGGTACCTACCACGATTGAGCCCTCGAGAGTTACCCCTGTAAAATGTCCTGGAATTCGATCCGCTTTGCGCTCTCTGATGGTTATAATTAGTATTTGAGCGAGCGTTATTAGGGCCTCTTTTATTTCTATTAAACTGATTGTCACGACTGCGGTAAATGTTCAACACATGCTCGTTACGAGCTGATGATGTGCTCTCGTTCAGCACGGTTTGAATCGCTTCTGGAAGAGACTGGAATTGTCGGGAGGCTATGATAATGCTCAAACGCGAATCTGATAATCCGTCTGCGAAACGCTTAATCGCAATTTTCTCGTTCAAAGGACGAAGTGTTTCGTATTTTTTGTCATCACCGTCAGCCTGTGCTATAGTCAAGTTGACGAACAACTGTTCTAACTCAGAGCCGAACTTATCAATAGATCTACAGCCTTGGCTTGCGCTATTAAGCTGCGATTGTAATGCTACCGCGGATTTCTTCTGAATTAAGTGAGTGCGCATATCTAAAACCAAACTACTCACGGACTCGTAGCTAGATTTTAACCTCAGCTTGGCGCTAGGGGTCAGTCTAGTTTTCAAAACGAAATCAATTAATTGTTTTTTGCCATTTTCTTTAAGCATATCACTATACATCACAATACTATCTATCAGTTGAGTAGTAATATTTTCGTGGCCTGTCATTATTGGCAATAGGGCTATTGCCGTTTTTAAATCAAAGGCGCCCATGCTGGCTGAGTTATTGGAACTTTCTGATTCACGAGACATTAAATTTAAAATATTACTGTACAAGATATGTATGTCGTCTATGCATCTATTAATAACCTGAAAATCATCGCTACTTATCTCAGAATTCTCTATTTTTAGTTTGATTTTAGACGAAATATACTTCAAACGACTGTACAGATTTTTCGCTTCACTAACTTTTTCTTTTGCTGTATCGGAACTCTCTCTACGTTTTGGTCCGATTTTCACTAGATAATCTCTAATTTATTTTAAACTACTGTACACATTATTTAGTTCAGCTAGTGACATTGAAAAAATCGACAAATATAATTTCTAACAGTAAAGGAAAAGGAAACTATTATTTACACACTATGTAAAAACACTTAAAAATTATAATTTCACTTACTTGTTAAAATATCACGTACATACTAATTACAAGGGCGGGGCGATGGTGTTTGTGGATGTAACCATTTTTAGGGCGGCGCGAGCAAGCGGGAACAGCACTGCAAACAGGATGTGTGGCTGCATGAGGTCATCTTCTTGAAGCGGGCCGGGTATTACCCTGGACACCTCTTGATGTTGGGCCGGGTATTACCCTCTTGAGATCTTCTAGTTAGTTGTAGGGCGGGCGATGTTTTCAAGCGAGATTGCGTTGAGTTCTCGCCTCAGAGTTTTCACGGCACTCTTCCTGCATTTTTTCATCAGGTAATAGATAACTGCTGCAGCCAGTATAACCACGGACACAATCATGAGGGTTTGTATGATGTGGTTTGTGTGAGCGTCTTCTAGGCTTGTATTTGCGGATGCTGCACCATTTGCGTTTTGTGCTATGACTACTTCTTTGAACTGCGATTTTCTCATTTCGTACCTTTATTTCTCTTTGGATTTCTGGCGTTTCTTCTTGGTTTTTTTTTGTTTTCTTCAAAATAGGGCGCTTCTTTTTTCTTTCTTCAGAATTTGTGCTTCTTTCTTCTATAAGGTTTTCTTCTTTCTTCTATATGGTTTTCTTCATTCTTCTGTAAGGTTTTCTTCTTTCTTCTATAAGGTTTTCTTCTTTCTTCCGAATTTGGTTTTTTTTTGCACTGGTTTTTCACTTAGTGGGTAATTTCTTTGTTAGCATCCTGGCAGGGTCGCCATGAGGCATGGTACGCGTGGGGAAAAGAAAAGATACGTCTTCACCGTACGTCGGTCGTTTATTGAATCCCAAATACAATCATTTCTTATAAAATCTAACTTATGCTAAACGCGCTTGCGCAGCAGAGTCACACGGGACTCGCGCATGAAATATAAAACTTCTAGGTAATGCACTACACCTTTTTTTCTAAGGGGAAGCAATAAAGTTTTTATAATAAAAAAAATAAAATACAGGTGATTTTTTTAAGAAGTGACGGTCATTTTTTTCCAGAATAATAGTTTATTTGTCAGAACCCGTTAATACTACACATTGAATATCGATTAGTGATCGTCATGGTTTTTATAATGATTTTTTATATTTACGCGAACACTAAGCATTGATTAAAACTACTTTTACGGATTTTATCGCGTTTAATTTTAATTTTAATTATTTTTATTTTTAATTCCCGAAGTCTCAGGTGATTTCAGGTGGATTTATTAATGATTTTTAGTTTTGAAACTAAGTATGTATGTAAGTAAGAGAACCGGACACCCGTTTCACTGAAAACGAGGCATTTTATCTTAGTCCATAGGGGTGACAACGTATCTACATTTTGATTCATAATCGAGGATACAACCACACAGGTAGCCACAGCATCCACTTACCATTAGACTGTATGCTCGTTTGTCAACGTTATTCTATATAAATAAAAATACGTATAAGCTGTTTTAAGTTACGGTTAAAATATATACAGTATTCTTTTAAGAAAGGGTCAAAATTACGGCGCAATTAAGAGCAAATTGCTTTTAAATGGTTGTTTGTATACAATGGGTGACTCCGTACGTTAATTAGAAAAACATTTCATTAGGGCGCACAAAACATCTTTTCAAATAAAATGGCAAAGTACGCTCACTTCTGAGGAGAAAAAACTTAATTTTCTCTGAGAAAACTTTTCCATGACATTAAATGTAACAATAGCGAATTCAAACTTAAGACATAACTTACCAGAACGTACTTCTAAAATCTTAGACGGTTTAAGTTAAATTTTGAACAAATAGCTCTTATGTAGTATAGAATTTTTATAGAATAAGGGTGACAAACGAGCACTCAGTCCATCTTATGGTAAGTGGATTCTGTGGCTCATAAATATCCATATTTATCCTCTATTAAGAATCAAAAGGCAGATGCGTTTTCACCCTGGAGGACAGAGATAGAATGCCTTGTTTCCAGTAAAATGAGTCTCCGGTTTTCATTTCTCACCATACAAAACACAGCAGCAATATATATAATATTTATGTATTGCATCTGAAAGTATAGAAACGAGGGGAAGGTTTATTTATAAAAATGCATATTTAAATTTTTTAGTAAACGTTTTAGCGCAGACGAATTTTTAAATTACTGTTTTAACCTTTGGATTTGTTTAAGGGTGTTACTTAAAAAGGGTCATAGCTATAAAAATATGGGAAGAAAATGAGTAACTCATTTCATTAGAAAATTGAATTGACAAAGATGCAAAGCATTAATTACATTAGGAATTGTTTTTTTTAACATATTATAAGCTAATGTTTGATACCTTGGTAGAAATGAAGAAAGGTAAATTACACGGTTTTAGCATAATAAAAGCCTATTCAATATTTCCTTAAAGATACCCAGATTATAATTAGATGAAACGACAAACGCCTGCAAATTATTTAACACGGTAGCTATACGTATTCAGAAAGATGAAGCAAGCCGTTTGATTCAAATGTATGGATTATCAACAACAAAGGGTGAAAATCAACTGCTCGCCTAAATACTGTTGAATTTAGCTGATTGTCTGCTGCCAATAGTGAAAAGGGTGGGATAAATTAAGGCATGTAATTTCTGCGCACTCTCTCCGAAGTGCATCCCGTAGAACACCAAAATGCTGGCTACTTGGATTAAGTATAAAATCGTTCTCTGACATGCTAACTCTCAATAAAATAATCTTTAAAACCATGACACAATACGAGTAGTATAGGAATGACTAATATTTTTATTACTTAATTTATTCCGGCTAAGACAAAGAAATTTCGCTATTCCCTACATAATGCAATGACCACTAAATTGCGCAAACCTTTTTGATAGCAATTTATTTTAAAAATAAGTTAACCATAAAATACTCATACGCTGACTGCGCTGAACTTAAATCACTTGAGAGAATTTTTGCAACGCAACTAGTGTTGCTCTCGTTAAATTCAGCTTTTTAAGTGCCCACTTCAAATGAGTTTGCTTATACCGACAAAATTATATGATATTTTCACTCTGTGTGGCAAGCAAAAAATGGAATATATAACCTTTTTATAAAAATGTCTGGTATTTAAACGAATAATTAAATTACAAATTTGAGAGAATTTTTTATGAAATAGTGATTTGATTTAATACGATCGCGAATTTAAGAGAGTACTTCACCGTGAAGTGGTGGCGTAAAAGAATTCACTACCCTATACATATATATTATACGAGGTTATTTTGGAACATACGGCAAAATTTTCAAAACAGATTTAGAATTTATTTATTAGGTAAATGGTGAAGAAAAATTCATAAAAAGAGTTTTTAACATTCTGTCCTTAATATCTTTTGAATTTAGAATACTTTGTAATGTATTATTTTAACTCTTACTTACGCCTACTAGTTTACTAGGCATGCACCCTTTCGTTATATTCGCTCGGTTGCAAAATTGAGGTAGTACTTTGGCGCGTCTTCTCGCGCTCTTTCCTGTCGTTAACTGTTACACCGCTAGGTACTTAAGTCCGCCGGGCCGGCTAATACCACACAAAGTGAGTCAAAAATATCCGAATACAATATTTTTCAAACTTTTTCAAAATTCATAACTCCGAAAATGTTAACATACTATTGTTATGAGCTTTTAGGGTTCGTGACAATAAAAACTGCCTATTGAATTACCAAAATTGACACTTGAATTGCCGAACACCAATTAAAACTTAAAACACACTAATAATTATTTACACTTAACACTTTAGTTCACTTTATTTCACTCAGAAAGCTTCGCTCGTATCGTCAATTCAATACTGCCCCGGTCGCACCCATAAACGACTTTATATAGGCCTTTTCCACCAAAACATCCAGAATATTCCAGCAAATACCGTCCCCCGACCGACCAGGTACAGAAAGTTCGAGTTGTTATGAACCGATGTACAAGGTAGTAATTGTTGTTGTAAGCATTATGTAAAGTATATAAAAGTGATTTTTCATATAATTTAAGCAGTCAAACTCTAACCTCTGTTCGGTACACAACTTTGTTATAGTTTATAATATTCCGAAGTGTAAATTGTCTTGTGTTGTGTTGTGTCTTTTTTTTTAAAAAAAGGACCCCACGCGAGCCATCCTAACAATTTTGGTGTCAGAAGTGGGATATCCTGGGAAAGCAATTAAAGTACTGGGATTCCTAGGTGTTAGGCACGTCGCGACAAGGAATTCCCGCCTAATACTTATTTGGCTCCGTGAACCTTAGCGTTCATCACCACGGTCCTTACGGGTAAGGTGCCAGCTGTCGACGGTAAGTCTTAGGTACATGTGCCTAAGCCCGCACAATTGCACTTGTGGTCGACGATAAGACTCCGCTACTAAGCGCGAGCCCGCACCACATCATTCAGAAACTCCTGCTGCTCCATCGTGGTCGACGATAAGTCTCCATTTTCGAGTGTGAGCCCGCATCACAACCCAATGCACTATCGGATCACCGGACAGTTTGACTCGCCACTAACATCAGACCTTGCATCATCACCACCATCACCACGTGTAAGGTTTCTTCACGGACAACGCAACGTGACTTCGAGGTAGCGTCGTAATTTAAGACTTCCTGAGTCGTCGAATAGGTACTCAAGCCACCGCTGCAATTGACGTCATCGCTGCAGTGTCGAATTAACTGACACGCTTTGGAAAACCAAGATGTTCGTGAGAAT
Source organism: Parnassius apollo (assembly GCA_907164705.1). Taxonomy (NCBI): domain Eukaryota; kingdom Metazoa; phylum Arthropoda; class Insecta; order Lepidoptera; family Papilionidae; genus Parnassius; species Parnassius apollo. The sequence continues at coordinate 154,707 of CAJQZP010001443.1, read as the reverse complement.
CTACATTTTGTGAGTAATTTTTATATAATATAAAATTAAAGTTTCTAAAGTTATTAATCAAAGTGAAATAAGTGAAAGTGATTTAAAAAAATAATCAATTATAAGAGATTTATTTTAACATTAAGTCATTGTATTTTAATACTTATTTGTTTAACATATTTTGTTGTGTTCTAATGATCTGTACTGTATTTTGAAAATATTACCTATTAATTAATGTTCTCTAAAAAGGTAAAAGCAGAAGAAGTTAAAATTTTGAACTGTGACTCCTCAGATAGTTCACTGTCGGTATCAAATCCAACACGAAAAAATATTAAATTAATAATGTCCGAAAAAAATCACCCTTTCAGTCCTTATCAAATTCGTTAAGCCCTACAATGAGGATCGCGAGTCTTTGCCAGCATTTCTTACGAATTGCGAAAATGCAATTTCATTGGCAAGTACAGACCAACAGAATGTTTTGTTTAAATATATTGTGTCCCAACTTGAAGGAAAAGCACAATTAGCTTGTTGCTTAAAGAAATTTTGTAGTTGGCCCGAATTAAAACAATTTCTTAAATCGACATTCGGAGAGAAAAAACATTCAACGCATTTACTTGTAGACCTACAAAATTGTAAACGGTTGCCTTCTGAAGATGTGACACAGTATTCATTAAGAATTGAATCATGCCTTACGCGGATCCAATCCGACATTCACTACAGCTGTGAGGATGAAAAAGAACTTTTAGGTAGACCTGCAGCAATGGAAGACTTAGCTTTAAATACTTTCTTATTGGGTATGAATTCTAGTTATTCGCATATTGTACGCTGTAGGAACCCTCGAACTTTATCTGAGGCGATTACGCATGCTATCGAGGAAGAAAAGTTATTTAAATTAAGTAAATTATCGCTACGCTCATCTAAATCGTGCTCAATTTGCCACAAACTCGGACACACTTCTTCCGAGTGCTACAAAAAATAAATCAAAGGTTTCCTATCCTAACCTCCATCATCTTAACTCTAACTCTAATTCATTGCGTAATAAAAATTCAAATAATCCAAGTAATTATTATAATAAACCTCATTCTAATTTTAATCCGAATAAAATATGTGTCTATTGCAAAAAGAAAGGCCATTTAATAAGTGAGTGTCGCAAACTCAAGTTTAAAAACAATAATATGCGCCCCGATGAGTGTACTGCACTATCAAGTACACGAGTACCGAGCACTAGTAATGTGCCGGACAATAATCGCTCTAATGTACATGTTGTTTGCGCCTCTGAAAATAACAATGATAATTTAAACTAAACAGGGTTTCGGTGCCGTGTCTGCCGGAACGTATCATTAATTTAAATGACACGAAAACTATTAATCTCTCTAAATCCCGTGTTCCTAAATTATCTTATAAAACACGGATGCCAAAAAATATTAATGAACATTTTTTAAATTCTACATTCAACGAGTCTTCAATGGAGTCTCAAGGTCGCACCTGTGGTCAATTCTCGGTTGCACAGGATTCTAATTTTAATGCACCTTCATCAGAATTAACATGCTCCACTTCAAATAAAAGACTCGATTCCTGTGTTCCTAAGTTATTTTTAACACAGAGTAATAAAAAATCAGAGACTCAAAGGAATAAAAATGATGTCTCAATTTCTAATAACTTTTGTAATAAAAAATTTAATGGTTGCCAACGTGACGTCATAAATTGTGAAAAATTTACGTCACTCTCTAGGGTTGGCACACGCAAGAAAACGTACAAGCCAGGTAGAATTAATTCAAATGCGGATGCTTTATCTCGTAATCCAGTAAACGCTATCACGCATTCTAAATTAAATAAGACTACATATGAACAATTTTTTAAGAAACAATTTACAAAAACAATTTCTAATGATACACAAATTGAAGAGCACAATCAAAGTTTATATACTGCAAAACAAAAAATAATTGCTTGTCCAGTCTCTCTGGACTTTGATTGCTCTATGCCGAACTGTGAACAGCTATTGTCAATGATAAATAATACTGCCGAGTTGTTATCAGCGGAACGCGAACCTGAAACCGTACACTCGGTCGACTCAACAATAAAACATTTTACTTTCTTTACACTAAAGTTCATCATTATGACGAGACAAGTTATAAGACGATTTATAATTTATTACGTAAGTTTAGGGACTTACTTATTTCTAAAGATAATTAAGATACTGAGATAGCATTATCTGACTTTTCGGAACCATTTACAAAGATAGTATACTTAAAAATTTACAACATAATATCTTATATTTTCCATGGAACAAATATTAAGGTTCACATATACAAGAATCGAATACAATACCCTTCTCCAGCCGAGATTCCAACCATTTTAAAAGAAAACCACGGGACTACCGTAGCTGGTCACCCAGGTATAAAACGCATGTATAGTAGAATTAAATCTTTGTTTTACTGGAAAAATATGCGTGCAGACATAGAACGCTTCGTTAAAGATTGTACTCTATGTCAAATTAATAAGCCGTTGCGCGCTTGTAATAAGGCACCCATGGTCATAACGTCCTCAAGCACCAAGCCGTTTAAAATATTAGCGCTAGATATTGTCGGTGTCCTACCTGAAGCGGGTCTTCAAAAATTTAAATAAATACTAACGCTCCAGGATGATTTAACTAAATTTTCTTGCGCCTATCCAATGATTACTTCGACAACTGATGAAGTCGCGCGTAATTTAATTCACTTTATTTCATTATTTGGGTTTCCTAAAATGATTCTAACTGATCAAGGTTCATGCTTTACTTCAGAGTTATTTAAGCAATTGACTACCATTCTTAAAATAAAAAATATATTCTCGAGTCCATACCATCCCCAAACAAATGGCGCATTGGAACGTAGTCACGCCACCCTTAAAGAATATTTAAAATCATTTGTAAATGAGAACCAGGACGACTGGCACTGTTATCTTGCTACTGCAATTTTATCTTACAATACCACTCCACATTGTACTACTGAATTTACTCCTTTTGAATTATTGTACGGATATAAGCCGTTTATCCTTAGTAGCATATACAACTCTGACGAAAATACTACATATCACTAGTACATTCGCGCTCTACAATATAGAATGAAATACTCCCGCGAAAAAAGCTTTAGAAAATATAAATAAAAGCAAGGAATCTTCAAAAAGATACTATGATGCCTCTTCGCGAGAAAAATCTTATAAAGTAGGTGATTTAGTATATATTAAACAGCACCATAGGTTGCGCAAAGCCCTGTCTCCTATTTGGAAGGGACCTTTTAAAATTATTAAGGTTAACAGTAAAAATAATGTTACTGTATGCATAAATAGAAAACATGTAAAATTCCACATTAATTAAATAAAACCAGCGTAAATTATGTAATAATTGTTTCAGACTTCTCCTCCGATCGAGTTATTCAGAACCGATTGAACAAATTGTACGAAAACGAGATATATTCGCTAATGAAAGACAACATACACATTGTTCAATCAACCATCAATAATTTTAATGTTTCTATTCGTCAATTAAATAATAACGAAATTAGATTAAATAAACAAATAGAAAAATTAAATTACATTTTTTCTGAAAATTCTAAAATTACTACAGACTTAATTAGTTCAGCTAAAATAAATTCTATTTTTAATGTGTTTGAAGGTTCACTGCTATCGGTTTCAAACATACTAGATACAATTTTAAGCTCTATTTTATTTGCAAAATCAAACATCCTCCATCCCTATGTCTTAACTCCCCCTAAGTTATTTAAAGAGCTCTCTAATAGCAAAATGAGCAAAATTAATGTGGAATTACCCATTTCCTTATCATTAGAGAATATACATACAATTATTGATCTAGCCGAATTAACTTCGTATTACTATAATAATAAGATAGTATTTGTTATAAGAATTCCTTTAATTAACCCTATTAAGTTTAGTGTTTATAAGATTCTGCCATTACCTACACAACATGATATGTATAATTTACAAACTTATTTTCTCATTCATCCTTCCAAGCTGTATGTAGCCCTTACGGATGATAGATTAAATTACGCATTGTTTGATAGCTTAAGTGAGTGTAAAAACGTTAACAATAAGTTTATGATATGTTTGTCACCTTCTGTTTTGTCCACAATTAATAATCCAACCTGTGAAACTCAACTCTTGACTGAAGTAATTATGTCACTTCCAGAAACATGCGATTCGAAAATAATATATGGTAATATTAATTTATGGCAAAAACTTAGTGATGGACCATTTATTTATGTTCAGTCTAAACCAAATAAATTGACTGTTAAATGTACAAATGATAATAAGATTTCTGATTATACCGTACAAGGCACTGGAATATTATCTTTAAAAAATGATTGCGTTGCATATTACCAAACATTGCAATTTCACCCATCGCATAATTATAAGGCTGTGCTGCCTAGCCAAATATCAATCGATTTTAACATAGTTGAAGATAATTGTTGCAAATACAATTTATTAAACCACAGTTCTAATGTCCTAAACCCAATTACGCTAACAGACATTGATTTGGAATCATTAAAATTAGAGTCATATAAATTAGATAGTTTAAAGAATCAAATTCATCAAGCCGAGAATCAGCCTCATATTGTTAAATATGGGCATTATTATTCAATGCTTACTTATATTTTAATTGCCAGTATTTTTAGTTATATACTGTATAAGATATATAATAAATGCTTTTCAAATTGTTGTAAAAATACATCTTGTTGCATCCAAATATATAATCAGTGTTATAATAAAAAATGTAATAAAGACGATACTAATGTTAACACTTCTATTGAACTAACGGATATTTCAGATGAATCAATTGAATGCGACAAGAATTCGATTAGCAGTCTCCCAGAAATAGAGATAAGTAAAAACAAAGACAAGGTTCAATTTAGGAAATTTAATAGAGCTTCTTATAACCGAAATTTAAGCAATTATTAAAAAATTAAAATTTATTAATTACCTTTCTTAACATGTTACTTGTTATAAATTAAATAATATTGCTAATATACTTAACAAGAGTAAAATGTATAAATTTCTTCTAAAAGTTATTTTAATATGTATGTCTAATCATGTTTTAAGTTTCAGTCAATAATTATTATTAATATTGTTAAATAACAATTAAAATTGTAAAATTCTTTTCAAAACTATTTTTTTAATTTTTAAACAAGTTCTTAGTTATTAGTCGATTAATATTTATATTACCTTGCTTTATAATGTAGCGATTAAAATTCAATCATTTCTTTTTAAGTTTTATATTCCTTATTATTATGTTTCTTAGTTGTTAATTGAATAAGATTGTCAATTAAAATAAAGCATTAGCTATTGCGATTGTATCAGTTAAAATTTTTATAGTTGTTGAATGATTTTACTGTATTTCAATATATTATTGTATTAACTTAGGATCTTGACTTTATTGTATCCTACGTTTATCTTAAAGGATAAGCCTCCGTCTTAAGGGGGGAGATGTTATGAACCGATGTACAAGGTAGTAATTGTTGTTGTAAGCATTATGTAAAGTATATAAAAGTGATTTTTCATATAATTTAAGCAGTCAAACTCTAACCTCTGTTCGGTACACAACTTTGTTATAGTTTATAATATTCCGAAGTGTAAATTAAATTAAATTAGTTTTGCAGCAGTAAAGGTGTCTTTTTTTAAAAAGGACCCCAGGCGAGCCATCCCAACAGAGTGTAGAGCTTTTTAGAAAGCTTAGTTCTTCCATTCGATACTAGATGGCGCTAGTGGGAGAGTTCTAGAAAGATTTTGACGCTCCAATTTCTACTGCTTGATACCAGCCGCCACATAACAGGCGCTAATTATAGCGCGCAACACTTCCCCTCCTAAGAAATGCTCGTCCCGAGCATTATCGACCGCATAGTAACGCGCCAGTCGATCCACGTGGACGATCTTAGGAGTACCTCTTGCACCTTTCTGAAACGGCAAGGGCTATCCTCTCCCATGGTGCACAAACATTGTACAATTTCAATGCACCTCTACTACGAGTCTGAGGGAGGTCCCTTCACAGCTGCATAGCTTTTACATTTGCGGCACCAATACTCGACATCGTCAAGATAATGGACCCAGTAAAACCGTTCTCGAATCTTCAGTAGAATTCGTGTAACTCCCATATGGACTCCTGAATAACCATTGTGGTACAGATATAGAACATCCGACACTTTAGCTTTAGGGACAACCATTTGCAAATGACAGCTGTCTCCTCGACCATTTTCCCATTTACGGCACAGGACTCCATCCTGAATCAGCAAGCTGTCCCAATGGGCCCAATAGCTTTTCGTGGTCGAACTCATCGCTGAGACGTCTCTCCACTTGGGCTTGAGAGCACTGGCCGTCATCCATTCCAGAATCGGCTTGGTGTCGGAATCTTCCTGCTGTGAAGGTCGTAGGCTGTCCTTCCATTCGTTGCTTGCGTGGTCTATCCTGAGAATAAACACAGATACCACTTCCTTATCCTCTTGCCTAGTACTATTCTCGCAATCATCAGGATAAGGTCTTCTTGACAATGCATCTGTGTTGCTACGCCTTTTCCTGCTGTGCAGTGTCCGATAGTAAAGATGTATTCCTGCTGCTGCTGCGTGGTGCTGTTAGCCGCACTACACTTTCAAGATCGATCACCTTCCTTTTTTACAGACCGCTTAGGGCAGCTGGGTCGAAGATGGCCCCTTTCCCCACAGCCGTAGCACCTTGGGCTGTAAATTTTATTGTGGTCGCGGACTGTAGCTGCTGCAATCTCCCTAATGTGAGGAGAACTGCCGCTGTTGGACAGTGCCGTTAGCTGCACTACCCTTTCGAGATCGATCAACTTCCCTTTCTTCAGTTCGCTTAGGGCCGCTGGATTGAAGATGGCCACTTTGCCCACAGCCATAGCACATAAGGCTGTATCCATTATAGCAGTCGCGAACAGTAGCTGCTGCAACCTCCCTGATGCAATGGGAATGATGATCCTGCCGCACGGATTCAACCTCCAGTGCATAGGCAAAGATTTCCTTAAGTGTCTCGTAGTGCCCGAGCTTCACAGCAGCTCTGACTTCAAGGTCACGTGTGCCGTCGATGAATGCCTGCACCAGGTTCCGATCGCGATCTTTAAGCTGCGCACGAAAGACGTGTTCCAGGTGAGCGTCGCCATACCTCGCCTCCAATGACTCATGGAGCTGCTCATAAGCCACTTCCTCACCGAGAGCTTCCAGAAAAGTTAAGACCTGGTCGCGCATGTGCTAGGCGCTTTATTCCAGCCGTTCGCCTTCACAACAGCTTCGAACTGGATTTTGTAGGCCGACCAGGAAAAAGTCTCGTCGAACGGCGGCACTTTGAATCAACGATATGAAGGTGTTGGCCGGGCGCTAATTATAGCGCTCAATACTATTAATAAATAATATAAAAGATGACCTTTTGTATTTTGTTTTCTTATTTATGTATTTAATGGGTCAAAAGTTTCGAATTTGGGATTTTTTAAACTTCTAACTATTCATAATTCCTAATATATTAACTTTATCTTAAAAAGTCATGGGAACTTTTTTAATCGTATTTAATCAAAGAATATTTAAAAATATATCCCATTCGAAAATAACAATTCCTTGCAATTGAAAAAAAAATCGGTTTATACAATATGGCACCGAGACTGAGATGCCCCAGAATTCAGAAGCTATTATGTAGATTTTTTTTGTTGTTAAAGCGTTTATTCGGTTTAAAGATCTTTATTTACTAATTAATACTTATGTCACTTACATGAGTATATTCATACAATTTAAAATAAGTCATCCAGAACAAAATAACAAAATAGTAAACATAAATTAGGGTAGATCGAAAATTGCAAGTTAGCTGCGTAAGAGCCATGTTTCAAGTATTGATAACATAAGACGGTGATCCAAGTTATATAATGTCTTGTTTTTTAATGTGGTCTATTAATTTTTTCTTGAAAATATTGAGCGAACTTGCATCTTTAATAGCTGAAGGGAGTTTATTATACAACTGTGCTCTCGCAAATGTTATGGCATTTTTTCCAAAATTAGTGCTAATATTTAGTAAATCAAGATGGTTTGCGCGGCGTAATTAGTATTTTAGTGTTTCTCCCTTTGTGGTGAATGTTATATTTGAATGGATCATATTATGTGTGATTTTATATGTTATTATAAGTGTGTTATAGACGTATAATTTTTTTAAAAATAAAAATATAAATTTCTTCGCAACTTTCCGCTAAACATATAAAATGATGTGTCTTACCTGGATTGAAGCGCACCTCCCGCCCTCCCTTAATTGCATACACTAACTCCGTCACCACTAGACCAAGCACCACTACTCTCAACACCACTATTCCAGGCAAGACACACCATCGACGATAATACGACACGTGTTTCGCCTCTACACGAGGCATCCTCATAAATCTTAGCTAAATATTAGCGGTCAGCCGCCGTAGAGTCTATATTACCTGACGATGCCTCGTGTAGAGGCGAAACACGTGTCGTATTATCGTCGATGGTGTGTCTTGCCTGGAATAGTGGTGTTGAGAGTAGTGGTGCTTGGTCTAGTGGTGACGGAGTTAGTGTATGCAATTGAGGGAGGGCGGGAGGTGCGCTTCAATCCAGGTAAGACACATCATTTTATATGTTTAGCGGAAAGTTGCAAAGAAATTTATATTTTTATTTTTTATTATAATGGATTTCCGCAAAGTAACGCCTGATTCTATCAATTGTATAATTTTTTGATGTTTAGTAATTTCGTTTCATGGTATATTGTTTTGGTCGAAGTCAAAAAGTCGTAATGATATAAAATTTTACTTAATTTATTCGTTTACTTATTATTATTAACTTTTTTATCATTATGGACAGTCCAATTTGTTATTGTTTGGTTTAGTACTTTTTAGTTATGGTAAGTGAATTGATGCTGCAGCAAACACCTGCTAACAACTTTAAACAAAAATGGTTTTAGACTGGTCACACTACTATGGACTAAGACGAAATGCCTCATCTGTGTGTATATCAGATCGTTATACAGCAGTAGATGGGTATTCCACTAATTTCAAGACAGTAAACTTCTTTCGCTTATACTATACATAAATTAAAATAACATCGGAATGAATTCCTTTTATGTAGAACTTTACTCTGTAGATAAGGTACATCGAACTAAGGCGCGCTTAAAAAGAAAAGTTGTAACCGAAATCAAAAGATAAGTGACTTATGCCACTTTCAAAACCTTCTCCGAGCGAACTTCCTTAAGGTCCATTCGAATAAAATATAGATTCTTAGATTCGAGATTTTCTTTGACTTTTTGGACTTAAGAAATAATGTTAAATGAAGTTAATTTTGAGATAATGATTTCTTTAACTTATTTTTAATTCCCGACGATTCGGTTGCTTTACGTCAATCCATGGTCACAAGAGAGGGTGAGGGGGGGTATATATATATATATATATATATATATATATATATATATATATATATATATATATATATTATAATTATTCCGTCCATAATATTCTTATAAAAGTAGCAAAAAAACTTTATAGTCGATGCGTAACCTAAAGACTACGCATAGGCAGTAATTACTGCCTATTTTTTTTAAGTCTACATTATTATTATCTGTTAATTATTATTATAAGCTCTAATAATGCTTTGTTTTTTTTTTTCAAAACGTACCTAAAGTTCATCTAATTATAGTAATAAACAAATAAAAATAAATATGTAATTCACATAATTCATAATTATATCATATGACTAAAAAGCTGACTGACTAAAAGGCCGATTTGATGAACAAAGTATCCGCCTGATTTTGGATCACCATAGACATAGACACAGCGTGACGAGATATCTCCGTACAAGCGTCGGGCTTTAGGTGTAGATTCGGTCTCACATGGAATACTGTTCTCAACTCTGAGCTGGGGCTCCCCAGTGCCAGCTTCTTCTACTTGACCGAATCCAGTGAAGTGCGGCTCAAATCGTTGACGACCGAGTTCTTTCAGAACGATTTGATTCACTTGCGCTGCTAAGAGATGTTGCATCCTTTTGCATTTCCTACCGAGTTTACTACAGTGAGTGCCCTGAGTAATTTTTATGATTTTTAGAGACATCAAATTTCACCAAAGCACATCGTGACAAAACTTAAGTTACCATCCACAATGCTCAGCGGTCCACTACTGTGCGATTTACTAGGACTTTTTCCTCGTACGATTACTTTGTGGGATTTTTTACCACCGGTAATTTTCCTTACTTACTGCTCTTACTGACTTAGGGTTCTTTAATATTCTTTTAATAGCCCGGTAACGCAACCGTTATTCCCCTGGTGTTCCAGTTTTTTATAGGTGGCGGTAGACACTTACTATATCAGGTGAGCTGCTTGATAGTTTCCCCCCTCTATAAAAATAACTTTGAAGATACCATTACACTTATGTGTCCACATAAGTGGCATCCCACACTAATAAGTGCCCGATTTTTTGATGGAATGAGCATGAATGATGACATCAGGCCAATTGCCATCGTCACGTACTTATACCATTTGGTTCTAAAATGGCAATGGTTGAAGCCCTTCGAAGGACTTGCACGACATTTCGAGGGAAGTGACTTGCGCTCCATTGGCATGCTAGACCATGATGACTTTTATCACAGTGGTAGCGATGAATCTTATTCGTTTTACACCCAATCTCAGGTTGATAGCAAGAAAGAAAAAAATACTCCAAGTTTTCTTATGTTAGACGAGGATAGCTCATACAACCAGTAGCCCGACTATCTCTCCACAGTTGCTAGGTAACGAACTTGAAGGAAATCTTTCTTCGGCATAATCTTATTACACCAGGCAAAAAATTGCTCCTTATTAGTGTTGAATTATAACATATACTATTATTGTTGGAATTGGAACAATATCTAAGCGTATCATATAAAATATTATCAATTAGGACCAAAGTGATTAAACTCCAAAGCAAATAAATTGACAACAAAGATTCTACGCTAACGAAGTCGCGGGCACGGCTAGTATTCATTAAATCTAATGTCAGTAAAAGCAACATCTAAAGCGAGTTTAATTTATACACAGATCCTGGTTTATCCCGTATTATCCGACTCTATCTGTATAATCTGCGGACGATTAAATCGCAAGCAGTAGAAATTGTGACTGTTAGAATAGTGAACGAAGAAAAATTACGTGTAAGCTATTACAAACAAAACTGTATTGAAATGAAAGCTTTCAAATCGATTAATTTTATGATTATTATTAAATAAGGAGTTTTTAAAACAAGAACTAAAGTTCATGATTTTTAATTTCTTTTCCTTATATGCGTAGGGTTAAAAATATCCCACTTCAGATATAAGTATAGATTTTTTTATACAATAAGAGTGACTAACAAACACAGTCCACCTAACGTTAAGTGGATTGTGTGGATCATAGACACCTACATTTATTCTTGATTATGAATCAATATGCAGATGCGTCGTCACTCCTGAGGGCTAAGATGGAATGCCTAGAATCCAGTAAAAGGGGTCTCCAGTTTTCTACACTCACGATACGAAACACAGCAGCATTAAGCTGCTATTTTATACTGGTATTCATACTAGTATTGGGTCTATCCACTAAATATTGCAAGGATGCATAATATTCGCTTTGTAGAGGCACGGTTAGAGAATCCAATATCCCATATCATCCCGTGGGTGTCAAAAGAGGCGGCAAACAGAAAATTGAACAGGATATAATAATTATTTTGAATGACGTAACTAAACCTACTATAATATCATCACGTTGACTTAATCCTCAAAATTTTCTCGAGCTTTATCTACTTAATCTTCAGTTAAGCTTTAACAAGTAACTCGATAATAGAAATCCGCTTTTAGCTTTACCTTTGTCCTTCGTACGATCACGTACACAATTTCAGTGGCAAACTAATCGTAACTTTTTCTCTTCTAATTAGGTTATGTTCCTTTAGTTGATTTTATAGCTTAGGTTTATATTTATCACCTCTTTAATATAATTAAATAATAAGTTCGAAAAAAACCTTAACACACTACTAGATTTGTATGAAAAATGAAACTGCGCGATTGTGTCAACAGTCATTAGTGTTTAAAGCTGGATAGGTTTTGGAATCAAGCATACGAGTATTAAAATATTAATGTTAAATTTATCTCTTTGTTACAGTTCAATCTGCCTCATTGGTCCAGTGGTTGCAAACGCGGTTGATCATGAGTTCCTGCGTTCGATTCGTGGGTCAGGCTGTATGATGAGGTTCATTAGGGAATGGTTTAGATTCACAACTGAACCCGGTAGTTGGGACTGTTATCGAGATCTAAAAGTCACCCAATTGCGATACCGATACATATTGCTAGTCATTGTAAATACATTTAAGAAAAAGTAAAAATCAACTCTAAAAAAGAAGGAATAAAATGATTTCCACATTTCAATAGCTTTTTATGTCGGTGCGAACACAAACATAATATCGTAGAATGAAAGTTTAGCCTTCAGAAACTACTGAATTACGATAAAACTATTTTATACTTTTTTATTCTTTGAAGCGCTTTTTGTTCGTAAGATTTATAATTTGACAGTTTTGAGTGAATTAAATAATAATGCAAGTTCAAAGTTAGTCGCTATCTACTTTACGTGTTATAGTCATCTACAGAGAAACTTAAATTTAGGGTGATCTTTTTCTTGAAATTTAGATGAGATGACCATCGTCTTTGTAATATAAAAATCAGTTTACAGTCATCTAACGTTTGTTGTAGCACGAATGGTTCCGTCTACTGGGGAAGGACCACGCTTTCACAGAATACCAACGGAAAATAGTAGTTCATTGCTGCGTTATTTAGTACTCGTATGGTGAGTTATTTACTAGAAACGAGGCCTTTCACCTAAGTTCTTACGGGTGACAACGGATTTGAATTTTGATTCTTAATCGAGGATAGATGTAGATGTCTATGGGCCACAGCATCCACTTACCATCAGGTAGACTGTGTGCTCGTTGTTCACCTTATTCTATAATAAACATACCTTCTCCTTATTAAAAGTCGGTTAGTACAGATTCCCTCTTCTTCATTAAACGTAAATACTGCGCCTGAAAAAAATAATTAGCAATCCTTCATAGTTTAAAGATTTATATATATACAAACCAAAAAGACTAAAATCGAAATTATGTTCACTTAAAAGCTAAGTCACTTAATACAAAATTGTACATAAAGTTTTGAAGTTATTCCATCATCGGACCAGCAGAAGGTCTCCACCACTTACTGTTGTGTCGAGATACCACAAATTCAAACCGAACGGTTTGCCTCGTCAATCATAATTCGTACAGCATATGAGTGGAATATTCCGGCATGCGTCCATCTGATTAAATTGTAGGTATCAGTAAAGCAAGAGGGAATAGATTTTGTTAACCTAAGTCAGTGTGTTTTACGATCTTTGGTCAAGCATTGGCTTAAAAATATTAAAAAAGTATAATTGCCTCCACATCGGCCAGTCTAGACAGGGAATAGCCATCTGCGAGGACAGAATTATGGTGCAAGAGTGTGTGCGTATACATAGGTGCACTCGATATAACCTTACTCTTTAAAGTCTTATGGGAAGGAAATACACTACTATCGAAGGAAGATCAGGCGCAGGACCAAATGCTTTACGTGTTTCCTGAGGCACACGGTAGAAACATCGTCAACTTTATAACCCTGTGTTGCTTTTTTTTTTTTTTTTTTTTTTATAGGATAGGGTGACAATCGAGCACACAGTCCACCTGATGGTAAGTGGTTGCTGTGGCCCATAGACATCTACATCTATCCTCGATTACGAATCAAAATGCAGATGTGTTGTCACCCGTGAGGACTAAGATGGAATGCCTCGTTTCCAGTAAAATGGGTCGCCGGTTCTCTACACTCACCATACGAAATACAGCAGCATTAAGCTACTATTTCACGCTGGTATTCTGTGAGAGCGTGGTCCTACCCCGGTCGAGCCGACCCATTCGTGCTACAACTATACATCTAATATAACTGCAGCATGGCTCTACCACATAAAAAAAATGATTTTGACCAGAAACCTGATTTGAACCCGGAACCACATGATCAGTAGTCACGCTCACGACCTCTATACCAACGAGGCAGTCCATCTTCTCTTAATCACATGATCTACTCGTGGAATACACATAATATATGAAAGTTCAGACGGTCGTTCCTATTAGCATTATTTATAAATTTTATAGTACTTGATGATAATTATTCATTAAAATTTCATTATTTTTCTTGCTCATTTTATTTAAAAGCAAAGAAATATGAATTAAACCTTACTCTTTATGATACCTTTGTTTTAAAAAGGGGAAAGTTTAACAGAGATCTTTTTAGATATCCAAAGTGCTCTCCCAACTTTCTTTTTGTTTGATACGGTAAAATACCAGTCCTTATACTTTCAACGTTGTGAAAAAAATATTCTATTCTAAATACTTTCTAACAGACATGAAACAGAATATCTAAGTAACGGTTTTAAGCCTTCTTGAGCTTTAATGGAAGGTTTCTGAATTTACACAATATTGTTTGTTGAAGTTACTAATGTAAAATAAATACAATATAATGACCGTTTGAGAGTTTTTGACCTTAATGGCAGGTATAATATGAATGTAAAATAATATGTTTTGCAGAAGTCACTAATTTATATAACTATATATTATTATAAATCTGGTATTTCTCTGTAATATTAAAACAATTAACTTCTATTACGATAAGGGGGTTATAGAGGGCAATCTCATACGTGGTTAAGCCATGCTGCAGCTATATTATTGTTGTAGCACGAATAAGTCGGCTCAACCGGGGAAGGACCACGCTTTCACAGAATACCAGCGCAATATAGCAGTTTAATACTGCTGTATTTCATATGATGAGTGTAGAGAAACCGGATATTCTTATTATTGGATACGAGGCATTCCATTTTAGTCCTCAGAGGTGACATCTTCACGCATCTGCATTTTGATTCTTAATCCAGGATAGATATAAATGTAACGACGCATCCACATATCATGAGGCGGAGTGTGTACCAGTTTGTTACCATTATACTATAAAACAAAAGATTTGAAAAGATTTACTACGTTCACACTCATACTCATATGACCATCTATCACCTGTAATAGCTACTGCTTCCTTCGACGTACATACACCAATTGATGCTCGAATACGAATCTGCACCCGTCTTTAAATACAGCTTCTACATATGGATGATTTTATAGAGGTACTTATTCTAAAATGTAAAATTCCTTGCAAATTTGGAAATATATTCCTAAATTTCTCAGTATCTTGTATTTATTATATACTAGCTGTTCCCTCGACTTCGTTCGCGTGAAATGTATACGGTTGGAATTCAGAGGTTTTGATTTTATTACGCAAAACCCATTGAAATAATATCACAGAATAAATAATAGTACTACGTAGTAATATGTACTTACGTACTAGAACAACTATTTCAAACCAAAAATGTGCGTTACTCTGTGTTCGCGCTTTTATCACAGAATAAACACAGGCAGAATAATTAGTAGGTAATAATAGATTTTATTGTTGAATAGGTAAACTATATCAATAATATATTTTTTTTTAATTTTGTCATTTATTTTGTATATTATATTTGCTTACTTTTTTAATTTATTTTTCTTTTCACATACAGTAAGAGTTATAACAATTAGTAAGGTGTAAACATAAACTTTTTAGAGTTTTACGGTACACCCTAAGCCGTCGTTATACATTAATAAAGATTACGACTATTTATAACATATTTGCTACACACTTCATACATCCATACTTAAATAACAATCACAAGACAGCTACACATTTTGTAAACGCAATGAGGGTATATCACAAGATAAGGTTATGTAAAAACCTTTTGTGGACGTTCCTATGCAGCACTGTCTTCATTTTTTGCTACTTTTTATTCTACAGAATGTTTTTTAGCAGAACGTTTATAACAGGTATGGTATAAAGTGTAAAGTTAAAAAGTTACAGCCTATATACCTACGTCCCACTGCTGGGCTCAGGCCTCCCCCTCATTTCTGAGAGGGTTTAGGGCAAGGAAGTGTCCGCCGCGCTGCCCAAATGCGTGTTGACGAACTTCACATGTCTTCGAAATATTTTTTTTCCTTATTCCTCAGACATGCAGGTTTCCTCACGATGTTTTCCTTCACCGCCGAGCACGTGGTAAATATAAAGTATATAATAAAGTGTGGTTTGTGATTATTATTATATAGTGTTGTTAGTTTATATTTATTATGTATATGTATTTTATGTATTTGTTTTGTACGTGGATAATTTTGTTTTCATATTCTATATATTAATATTTAGTGTTTATATTATGTATATGCTTACTTGAATTTATTAATTGCTATTATGTAGATAGATATAATTATTCAAATGTATAAGTTAATGTATGTTATGTGTATTTTTTGTTTATTATTTGTAGAAAATATTGTTTCAAGATGTTTTTTTAGATTTTTATATGTTATTTTTCTCTAATAGCATTAGGTATAGGGTTAATTAGGTAAGGTATTATGTAATTTAATCGTCTTTTACCATACAGGTTATCATAAGAAGGTAGTTGTAGTCTGCTGTTGTCTTGCCTACGGATTGAATAATTTTTGTGTGGTTTTTGTAGATTTTCAGTAAAATAATGTTGTGATAAAAGAGTTAGTTCTACTTTTTCATGACTTGTATAGAAATCTCAATTCTTATGTGTAGGTGCGTTTGATTTGTTAAGCTAAGTTAATAGTACTAAGTTTCACCGTATTTTTTTACGTTTAAGGTCCATATTACACAATACTGAAAATAGCCAATGACTGTTCAAACCTATAATTCAATGTAGGTACCTACTTTTACCTTCTCGACTCTGGCGAACCTGTTAACCTGTTAACATGTCCGATTTAACATTTTTAAGATAATTTTGTATAAGTTAATTAGCAAATTAAAATAGATCACTGATACTCCTTCGAAGTTTTATTTCTCTGTACCATATTGTACAATGATATTATATGCATAGTGTACATAATACATAATATCAATGGTATTACATACTGTGTATATTATATCATTGCGTATGATCCATTATGTTGAACAGACATTTAATGAACTTAATTGCAACAGTTCACATTTTCATTGGTGACAGTGAAACTTTTATCAATGAGGGAACCAACGAATTATTTTGCCATTATGGGTGGCGTCTGGAAGTTAATTTGTTAAGAAAATGTATGGTTTAAATGTACCTTTCTGTGACCTTCCTACCTACCTTTCTGTTACCTACTAGTAGGTATTATATTAATACACTGCTTCGGTGGTTTGCTCTTTAATTTTTTGCATATTATATTTTAACTGTATTTTTTTAATTCCTCTACATTTATAACATATATTATATATGTATATATAATATATGTAATATCACAGAAAGTTACATTATTCTATAGAAACTGACAAACTTTTATTTAAAACCAAATTTCAATTAAATAACATTGTGAATAATATACAATTGATCGAAGATTGTGTGACATAAAAAAGTTCACTTTAGTCCCTACTAGCGACATCTTGTGAGCGGAAGATGATTAGCCCTCATTGGATTTAGTCTTTGAGTATTTAATAATACTCAAAGGATTTATTACCCCGTTATTGTATTTTAGTTCTGAACAATTTTCAATTTGATCATAGAGTTTAAACAAGCTTTTATTAAAATTTCTGCGAAATATTTAAGTTATCAAGGAATTACAATAAGCTTAAACGTATATTAACATTTCTATACTTAATGTACACTACTTTAAAATGGATATGCGATAATGCTTTACTCGGTTTTAAAACTCTCATTAAGAGCGTTTTCGATCTAATTAACGTAATTAATACGGAGTCTGCATTGTTTATTACTTGTGTTTTAACTCTTAGCAAACTAATTAAAATATGTAAAATTTATTTATGTTAACGAGCTGAATTATAAAGAAAATCTACATAACTGTAAGTTATTTTCAGTACATTTAGTAGAATATCCACTAGCCCGTCTCGTGATTTCGTGGGTGTCGCTAGAATTGGTATCTTAAAACTATGAAATTATAGTAGTTTTTTTAGTATAAAATTACAGAATGTACCTTTATTTATTATAATAAAATAATAAATAAAGGTATATTCTGTAATTTTACTGCTTTTAATGTCCAAGCGTAACACGTCATGCTTATAACGATAGACAACCAGGTCAGTCCAAAATCAGTTACTGGGTTATATTCTCAAGAAATTTACAGTAGCAGCCAGAGTAAAGAAGTTGGCTGTGTTTTACTACACCACGTTAAACCGTAGGTCCTGCGCCTAATCTCCCTTTAGTCGTGACCGTGCTATCGGACTACGATTGTAAGGGAATAAGGAATGCGTCTGAGCTTGCGCATATACCCGGGTACTATTATCCTGTTCTGCGTAGATGGCTAGTCTCCATTGAGACTGGCCCCCGTGACCGAAGTTCAGCCTGGAGGACATTATGGTAAATTAGGAAATTGGCGCTCGCTCTAAGTTTCATAGTACGCGAGTAACAAGGGTTCAATCCTCGCCGAGACAATATAAATTGGTAATTTCAATATTACGTGCTGATTTACCACGGACTCGGCGGTGAAGGAAAACATCGTAGAGAAACTTGCATGGCTGACAAATAAAAAAAAATATTTCGATGACGTGTGAAGTCCGCCTACACGCCTTGGGCAGCACAGCGGACACTTCCGCATCGTTAGCATACGGACGTGTGTGCATTTTTTATGCGCTTCGCTAATATAAATGTCAAATCTGTGTGGTTGTCGTTTAGTGCTAAACGAGCTATTTTGTTTTATTCAGTATAAAATAGATGTAATTGATGAAATCAGTTTACTACAAATATGTGAATATAACCTTACGGGAGAAGAAATTGATCCTGCAAAGGCGCTTCTAACTAATATAGTAAATCGACGAGTAACACGCAGAGGGGAAAAATAAAAGGCTTCTTCAGGGTGTCATAAAAATTCTTAATGGAACGGAGCCTTCTAGTCTTTCAGTGTTTGTGGCGAAGAACCTCAATAGGCTGCGACCTGTGACGTTTGATTACTTTGATGTAACCAGCCATTTAAAGGACAATGTTCTGTTAAAACTAGAATTGTTGAACATTAAAAACGTATTGGATACGCAATCAAATTTGGAGAACCTACGTAAACTACGTACTACGTCAATAGGAGGTAAGTCTGCTAGATTGATCTTGTGTAGCATCTTTAAGCTACCTAAAAGTATCGCTTGGCATTTTAAATGATTGACCAACACTCCATAACGAGTAGACCAATTTTTGATAGTTGACACGTTGTCGTTAAATTTTTTAATCCCATAATGCAACTTTAGTTTTTACTTTCACGTTTAATTTTACGTTCGTAATAATATTCATGCCTAAGAAGAATGCTGTAAAAATTGGTCTACTCCTTTAAATCCCCAAGAAGTCAGATAAAAAACTTGATACTTTTTACTTGAAAGAAAGTGACACTTGGTACATTGTACTAGTGTGTGCACAAGCACAGGTGCGCTTTATATTCTCTCACTCTCATAGCTCGATGGTTCACGTTTACAACCTTTAGAGCAACGAGGTAGTTATTCACATATACATAAAAATACTCGTAATCCAGGTGGAAGATCTTGAAGACATAAGGCCTGTAACTTACAAGATGGAATTTTGTTTGGAGTCACCTCATTTTTCGCTTCAGTGGGTTGTTAAATTTATCTAATATTCATGTTAGCCAAATTCGAAAAAAGAGGACATTTACAATTGTATGGAATGTTTCTTTATTCTTGAAGTTAATTGGAGTTTACTACTTAATAACCGTTTCATATTATATAACGCACGGTATGAAAAATAGATGGGTAGTAAAATCAAGCGTTAACTATAAGTGAAGGAAGACTAACGAAACATAACGAATTTCCTCTACGCGACATCGTCGTGCATCTCATACCGTCTCTCTGTCGTCTCTCTCTCTCTTTCTCTCTCTATCTTTCTCATTACGTATATATATAATTTGATTATAGTATTTATTATACATGTTTAACATATCAAATGTCAATTTGTGAGGTTTTAAATAGTATTTAAAAATGACGTTACTATTCACGCAATGAATCATGTACGAGTTTATATGGAATAGCTTATACTTCAGAGTTGGTCACTTACACGTAGTAATACCACATACACCCCCAACTTTAAGGGTGGGGAAAAATGTAGGGGATAAAGTTTTTAATATATCTGTTTAGACGACACTGAAAATGTGATATTTCAGGTGAAGTGGGCGCCAAAAGCAGATTTTTCATGCTTTATAGGCAGAAAATCAGTTTTTTGTCATTAAAAACTACAAATTAACATTTTTTTTTTAATTTATTATGAAAGTTGAAAATTTTTATTAGTAAACTATGGTAGCCAAAACAAGATTGCCACATTTTGGCTTGATAGAAAAGGATCGCAAACTTTCCTCAAAATCTACAATTTTAGGTACGTCCACGAAGTGAAAAAGCGGTTTCATTCGAGTGTAATGAAATCAATTCCAATTGAATTCAGGCTTTGTGTTCACCGGTAAATACGTGAGTGAGTTATGCATTTATTTTTAAATAAAAGAGTATATATAATTTAAAAAAATATCAAATAAATATTGTGCGATTACTATTTAATCGCACAATATTTCGCGGGCTAACCAAACAGTCCTGCCAGGCCAGTCGTCCGCAGCGCGGTGTAGAGAGCATCCGTGTACAATCTATTTATTAATCTGTGGTACAACTTTACGCACACCTGCTGTTGTCGTATAAACATAGCAATATATTGAAAATACATTGAAAACCATGGTATGCCATTGAGAGGTAGTAAAAATGAGGCGTTCAAAACTGGTTTGGATGGCTTCCTTAGTTCTAGTATCCACTCAAACAGTGAGCTAGTAGCAAGTAATAAACATGTAAATATAGGTACAAAGTATGTTTATAACACAAACTGATAAGTAAAAATTTGTTATAGGTGTGAGTAAAGTGACCATTTATTTTTTCCTTAAAGCGGGACACCTTTAAAATTATTATAGATTTAACACTTTTGTCTGCCTTCTTGGTCTAACGGTTGTAAACGCAATTGCTGATCATGTGGTCCCGGGTTCGTAACCCGAGTCGGCCTAAGAATCATTTATTGGATTTTTCTGTCACAAAATTCTCAGTAGCAGCCCGAAATATTTATTTCTAACATATTGAATTTGACCGGGTTTCACCACGATGACTCAGGAAGCACGTAAAGCCGTTGATCCTGCGCCTGATCTCTCTCCCGTCGTTTCGGATTACCATCTCATCGGACTGTAAGAGTACGGGAGTAGGGTAGACCTCTGCTTGCGCACACTTGGGCAATCTAATTCTGTCCTGCGCAGATGGCTATTCTCCTTTGAGAACGTTATCAAAATTGAATCTGTAACCCTTTATTATACTTTTAAAAATAAAACACATATTTGTTTGAATATTTTAATGATTAAAAGTGAGAATGAGAACTTAGAATCATATAAAATCTGGCTGCTGGTTTTTTAATTTTTTCTGAACAGCAAATAAATACTAATTAAAAATAACTTATGTTGTTTGATAATTTATTGTAGATTAATTAAAAATTGTCACTTCGTAACTTTAAGTTCAAAAGTGTAGGTTGTCAGAATAATCACGTAGCTAGTATAAGTCATAATTATGGCTCGGGTGAATTTGCAGGATACAACGTTTTTGTGTGTCAAAACGAGAAATTTTTACGTATATCGGGTCCGTCCCGCCTAAAGTAGGACGTATGGTCACGTTAGATATGAGGGAACTCGTATGTAACAAATATACTTTGACCAAGTGATGGCTCCGTGGCGCACTGGCTTGGCAATGAGTGGCAGGGATGGGGGCCGCGTGTTCGAACCCCGCACGGAACAAGTATTTGTATGACCTACATATAATTGTTTCAGATCTGAATGTTAGTCTTTGTACAATTTATGTTTGTAAACTGCCCCCATGATACAGAAAAAAATCCCAGTGTGGGGGTAACGTTATAAAAAATACTGGTAAAAACACTTGAGTGTGCTTAGGCTGCCTAGTTTATTTTTATGTTGAAAAGTATTGATCTCTTATATTTACGTGAATACTACACATTTAAATAATACTAGTTTTTACGAATTTTATCGCGTATATTAAACTTTGTAAATACCAGACGTTTCGAGTACTTTGCACCACCTATGGTCACGGGGGAGGACTGAGATGTTTAACGTCCAGATGTCATAGTTTACCGCGGTTACCATAGATTAAAGGACATTGTTAAATCTCGCCTAAGAACCAACATAAATTTGACAATTACTAAAATTATTATCCTTAGTTATGCATAAGATAACATTCATTAGATAGTAACAAACACTTCTGAATTATGGAGTCAAAATAAAAACTACTTTTTAGATTTTAAGCTTTGCACGTATTTTTTATTAATTTGCTGCGTCTGGACTCCTATTATTTGGCCAATCGCACAATACCTCCTACACAATACAATACCTACTACCTTACATTTAACAGTATTTCAAAAGTTGTCATAAACTCAAATATATTACGAAAACGTTAATAAATTAATATATACTCAACTAAGATTAGTATATACCACAAGGAACTGGAATACAGTAAAATCATGTGTATTCATTAAAAATAACAATACTGTTGTACTCTCATTGGCCAATCAACATTGTGCCACGGAAAAAAAATATGTTGACAGATGACAAGACGATTAAATAGATAGGCGTCAGACGTGCGATCGGTAATTATGTTGTTTAAGTTTGCATGGAGGTCGACATTAACAGGAATTGATTACTGATAAGTGAATTACATTTAATACATTCTGAAAATGTATGAAATGTATGAAAATGGCTCTTGAGAGGTAGAATACATAGCCGCCATATTAGTAGTAACGGTAACTTATTTTGTATACATTTTGGTTGATGAGTCAGAAATTGGGAGGGAGGCAATAAAAAATATCTAATATAGGTTGCTGCGCCCATGTTATGACCATAATATGGTATTTAAGTTGGGCCCGATATCAAGAAAATATCAACCTTCTCCTCAATTCTTAAATAATATTTTGCTCGAAAGTAATGATGGTTGATAGTATCAATCATTACTTTGGTTGCCAAATGAGTGTATAAATTGTATTTAATTGGTATGAATAAAACAAATACCTAATCACAACCTGAGTTTTATATACCGTATAAGTGCTAGGCTACTACTGAACTGCTTACATTAGCAATAACATAGTAATATTTCATGAAAATAAAAGATAACCTCAAAATCTCTACGATAACTGCTAATATCTCTTTTTTCGGAAGTGTCCGTCAAGAGTTATTGTTCTTACATACAATTATGTATAATTTCGGACTTAAAAAAGTATTTTTGTTACTGTTGGTTCTTAGGCGAACATTGTATGGACGCAGAACAATGTCCTTTTGATTTTGTCCCGATAAACACAGTATGAAATTATGGTATCTTGAAGTCTTGCAGTAGTATGCTTGGGTTGGGATTTAATTTTATTTACTATAGGATCCCAAGCAGATGGTCAAACCCAGCCATCTTCTGACATATGGCAGTACTGCTTTACTGAAGGTAATGAAGCCGGCCACAGTCGAGCGTGTACCAGCAGGTACACGCTCGACTGTGGCCGGCTTCACTCGTTTATTGTAACGAAGGCGCGTTCCTGAGGCTTGTTATCATGCAAAACTTGCTTGACGTGTTAGAGCTCGGGAGCCAGGTGTTTACTGTCACAGATCCCTCGTGCTCTCTGAAACAAAATTCTATCTAGATATATTATATTTTAAGGGGTAAATCTTTGTTTTAGAGAGCACAAGGGATCTGTGACAGTAAACACCTGGCTGCCGAGTTCCAACACGTCAAGCAAGTTTTGCATTACAACAAGCTTTGGGTCCCGCGCCTGCGTCACAGTGAACGAGTGAAGCCGGCCACAGTCGAGCGTGAACCTGTTTTACTGCCATGTGTCAGAGGTGTCACTGACAAGATTGGCTACATATTGAAGTGCGCTTCCATTAAAACATACTTCAAGCTGTCGAAGAAGATTGGTCAGTTTTTACCATTACCAGTCAAGTGTAATGTCCCTCTGCAAGATGCAAGAGTGTACAAGCTGGATTGTGAATGTGGTGTCTCCTACATAGGACAAACTAAAAGATAAATTAAAACCCGCATTAAAGAACATATAGCTATATATAGACACTTCGGGAAGTCTGCAGTCTGTAAAAAAGGATCACCCCAGTCACTACATCAGATTTAATAGACCACAAATCCTCGCTAAAGAACATCAATTCCTTCCAAGAATGATTCGCGAGGCTATTGAAATAAAAAAAACATTCTAATTTCAATAGAGAAGACAGCTGGGTGCTACCATTTGCTTGGGTTCCTATAATAAATAAAATTAAATCTCAACCCAGGCATAAAACTGCAAGACTTCAAGATACCATAAGTTCATACTGTGTAGATCGGAACAAAAATCAAATTTTAATCTATGGTAACCGCGGTTAACTATGACATCTGGACGTTGAACATCTCAGTCCTCGCCGTGACCATGAGTGTTGTAAAATGCTCGAAACGTCGGGTATTTGAAAAGTTAAATACACGCGATAAAATCCGTAAAAACTAGTATTATTTAAATGTTGAAAAGTACTTCATCATTATTTTATTTGGACGTCATCTTCTAAGACACTTGGAATAAAAATGTATAAAAAATAAATATTTGTTGGTACTTATTAGTTTACAATAAGCGTATTAAACGACAGTGTCTAAATAAAATAATGATGAAATGCTTTTCAACGTGAAAATAAACTAGGTACATACCTCGGTAGATATGTAGATATGTAGTTAATTTTTATGTTGAATAATAAGTATGCATCGACTTGTAAGTGAGCATCTATAGGCATAGGTACGAGTTGTATCACGTTGTACCTGTCCATAATATAATATAGGTATCGCCATACGAGAAGGCTCTTTTGATGCACCTAATAATTATCTGAAATTATTTTATAAATAAAGTCTATATTATTATTTTTTTATAGGAAAAGGGTGACAAGCGAGCACACAGTCCATCTGACGGTAAGTGGTTGCTGTAGCCCATAGATATCTACATCTATCCTCGTTTGCGAATCAAAATGAAGATGCGTTGTCAGCCTTGAGGACTAAGATGGAATGCCTTTTTTCCAGTAAAAAGGGTCTCCAGTTCTCAACACTCACCATACGAAACACAGCAGCATTAACCTGCTATTTGGTCAGACGAAATAAAAACTCGTTTTTAGGCTATTTGACGCTGGTATTCTGTGAGAGCGTGGACCTTCCCCGGTAGAGCCGACCCATTCGTGCTACAACTATACAATTAATATAGCTGCAGCATGGCTCTACCACGTAAAAAATTAATTACAATATATTTGTTTACTACGTAGATGTATTCAACCATTAGTGGGTTATTAAATAATCATACACTTATGAAAGTGCGATCTGCAGCTTGTTGCTAGGCTTGGGTAAAAAAAACATGGATGTTATTACTATTACAATATTTATATATACCCCACGATATATATATATATATATATATATATATATATATATATATATATATATATATATATATATATATATATATATATATATCGTCGATATTTATAAATCGCGATATATCAATATTCAATATATTTTTCGTGGAGTATTGAATTCGAATTACTTTCGATATATTTTAAAATGTTGTATTCTATATGTTAATCGACAAAACACTAAGCAACAAAAGAAGTTGCAAAAACATTCATGTGTCGTTGTTGTTTGTTTTCTTCATCCAACGGTCCAGTAATACCATCTTGAGCCTTATCGTACTACGTTATGCAAAAAATGACGATTTATTGATATTCATCACTTCAATATCCATACTGTTTAAAAATATCGATACGATATATATAGATATAGTTTTTCACTTGCCCATTCCTACTCGCCGCTATGGCCACATTAGTAGATAAACGGACTATTGCTAGCACCTAGCCGGACACACAAGGGCTTTGCCCCCTAAAACCTACATGAACACAATACCATTTCGTTTTAATTTTCATGTGATAAAGCCACGCACCAAGTATATTAGACTGTAGAACAAATGGGTCAGCTTGACTAGGGTAGGATCAAGCTCACAATGATTATCAGCTTGAAATAGCAGAATAATGCTGCTGTGTTTTGTATGGTGTGTGTGGAGGACCCTAGACCCTTTTTACTGTTATCGACGCACTAAACCTTATTATTCAGGGGTACAAAGCGTTTGTTTTTTGATTCAGAATCGAGGATAAAGGGGACAATCATTTTTGGGCCCACTAAAAATATTAACGTCCACTAATGGTATTACATCAAAAAAAAGACACCAAATTATAATAGTAAATGGCCTACAGATTTTTCGAAAATGTAAACGGAATCAAGAAATACGAAAAAAAAATTAGTTGTTTTGATATTCGTGTTCTGATTAGTGTAATATGGGTAAAATGCGTGTACCTAATTAGTCATTTTGCAGCTTGTATAAAAAGAAAACTATTTTTTCACAAAGCTGACTTAAAAAAGATACCACTAAGAACTTTATGTTTAATTTCTAAAAATTTTAGCTAATATCACGTTATAACATAGTTCTAAATGACTGTGAACCAAAACGTTATTTTATCATTGACTTCCGGTAATTCCCAGCGGCCGGCGGCCGGGTACGGCGGGGCGGGGCGGCGGGGTATTACCTACGTCTTTAATCTTAACGGCATTGACGTTCGTTACGCTACTGTTTTTTTGTATTTATATGCGATTTTAAGAAAATGGAATCTGCTAGATCAGCATACAATGAAAATAGAAGTGTATGTTGCAATTGTGGAGTCAGGTTTCAACGCAGTGTGCGAAGACAATTACTGGCCGAGACAACTGCTGATGTGCGCCAACTTTTATCTGTGTGGATTTCTCATGAGGTAGGTATAATATTATCTCATGGAAAGCTAATCACTGCACTATACAATCTATCTACTTACATATTATCTAGATTTAAACTTTTATGAGAAATATATATTATTTTTGTTACTCTCGATTTTATTCCAACAATATTACTATACTGCGGAAACGAAAATTATATATTTTCTTTATTAATGTATTACTTAATATTTTTATTTTTGTTGAATAATATGGGATATGGTACGATTTTTTAGAAATAATACGAAAGAAAACGATCCACAGACTCCAGGCACACATAACGATCTATACATGATTAAGTACTTAATTATTTTAAGTTTTTAAAAGTAATAATAAATATCCCTTCATATTATTAATAAATTCATACCTTCTATAGCTATAATTTTAATCTTTCGTTATATTAAATTGATAAATGATATATTATATTGATTGAATTATTTTATATTTTGACACAAGATGACACTGCATTCTTTCCTGCTATTTACCAACTTACAGGCATAGTTCTTTGCATTGACTCCATTGACTGGCATTGACTGTAAAAATATAATATGGCATAAACTTGTTTGTTTAAATTGATGTAAACTGTGTTCGTGTTAAAGTAAAAGTTTAAAAATGAAAATTCACGTAGTTTTACTGCTTACAAGTGGATTAGTATGTTAATGTCTAATTGATGCAAAAAATGTTTAACCTAAGGGTTATATCATGCACGTAAGTCAAATATTAAATACCTATATCACATTTATGTATATAATTTGCCAATGACATTCGAAAATGCAAACTGACGAGTAAAAGTCCATGTGAGTAATATAAAAGTTTATTTTTTCCTCCTAGAATTTTGTAAAATCTATAACTTATACTGAATTAACCTTTAACAAATGATAAACACAGGTCTTACTAATGTGTTAAATGTTAAAGTATTGAAGTTTTATGTTATTAGTGAAATCTAATTTAAATAATAGATAAAATAAAGTCACACAATATACACAAAAGAAGTTTTTGTGGCATGGTATGATGTATCACATGTTATGTGTGTCTAATTATCTTTTGTCAGTCAATCAGAAATCAAAGTCGAAAAAGTATAGGTATATATGTGTCAATATTTATTCTAAGGATAAAATATTATGTAAATAGAAAAGTAAGTTATTTTGTGCAATGAAAAATATTTCAATCCACTGTAATATTACCGTTACAGCCAATTAAACTCCACTGCCGAACATAGGCCTCCCCCATATATTACTAATATTACACAACTCCATAATACTCTAATATTATAAAGTTTATTTATCACTATATGATATACCTGAAATACTGTAAATATTGTAAAATCATAATATATTAATCGATATTTGTCTTTTGGATTTCCAATTTTTTTTTTAATTGAAAATGTATTGTATTTCAAATAATATAGGGTTCCACATCAAACATTCACTTTCATGCCAACTTCGCTTCCCTCCTCAAAATGTACATTTATCTGAACTTAATATTTATTTACTCTTTTATTTTTAATTCCTGATTTTTTCAGTTACACCCACTTGATGCAGTTTGTTGTAACTGCCTAAGAATATTGCAAGAAAGTGTTGCATCAGCTCACTCCATTAGAAGATTTGGGTACAGGAATATTTGTATTCCATGTGGATCTTCAATGTTAAGAGCACACCGTAGACGGATTGTGCCTATTAACTCTGAAGAAAGAGATATTATTTTGCAGTGGATACCATCACACCAGGTACTTACCTTATTTTAAAAGGCTGTAAATGGTCCCCTGCCTCAAATAGGCAGCCCAGAGGATTTGCCACAATCGCTTTGGTACACAGATTGATGTTTGTAAAATCAGACACCTTGCATACAATTTGGTCTGATATTTATGCTCATTCAACATGGCAGTTCACTAACAGGTTATCTTTAAATTTACAGTCTACCAAAAGTCTACTGCTGAACATAGATTGTCTTATGGGGGGATATTTGCCATTAATAACCAATTTTTTTATTTTTAGTTATTAGATGAACGATACTTCTTCCTTATCTTACACCCATATTTGTATGCTTTTGTACTTATTATACAAGTAATATTTTTTACCTTAAAAGACATTAGTATAAATAAAACGGGTTGGGTTTACAATTCGGTCGCCTCAATTTGAAGATTCTGTTACTGTGGGGGGCGTCAAGGGAGTTTATCTGAAGCACCTACACGCGAGTTTTGCTACCGGAGCAGCATCGAAGTATTTTTATTTATTTTTTGAAAATATTGGTAAACAACTAATTAATTAAATATTCTCACGTTTTTGACGTTTTATCTGTCAATGTCATATCGATATATAGTACTAAATCGATCTAGTGAATCGATATTTCACCCTAGAGAATCAAGATCAAATCTTTTCTGTTTTGTTAAGATTTACAAAATTATTTATAATTAGTTGAAAGTACCCCAACTCGTAAAGAATGACAGTTTTTCAATTTAATCATTCAATGTTATCTGAAACTTTAAAGAACTTGGGCTTAGTGAAATATTGTTAATAATTCTAAAATAATTACTTCTTGTCTGATATGTGATGTATTATTTATTTCTATTTAAATAAGTAGTGCCACAAAAAATATTATGAGGGGAAACAATTGCATGCTAATATTTATAATTTTAAAAGACATTAAAACTATTTAGTGTTAGAAAGATTGAAATAAATAGAACAATAATAAATATTATTAATATTTAGAGTAGACACTGTAAAACTATAGTTCATTTTGTTAGTTGATAAAAAATAACTTTTTTTCAGGTGGATCGTTTAGAACGAGTATGCAGTCCTTGCTGGCTGAGGGCTTCCAGAGCTGTATGGAGACAGAGACAACAAAATGAGAACAGGGATATTGAGCTACAATCCATGAATATAGAAGACATCGGTAACATCCCACAACCACCCCCTATACCTGCACCTGTAACCCCTGCCATTTCCAGAGCGGCATCAACAATTACTATGGCTAATTATAAGCGTGCTGCTTCTACTTCCCGTCACTGTATTTTTAAGTCATGTAATCATTCATCTAGATTTTTAATACCTAAACTACTTAAAGAGAGATTGCTGATAGATCACTCATTTTATGTGCCACTGTGCGCTCGTATTTGTGAATACCATTTAAATGAACCCCACAATGATTGGAATAATTTATTCACGAGTAGTAACTGTTCAGATTTTACTGCATCTCAGATAGACAACCTTTGTTCCTTACTTAAAAGTAGTGTTACTCAAAATTATAATATTTTAAATATCATTGAACATAATTCAATATTATGCAAATATTGGTTAGGATTTACCAAATACCAATTTGAACAGTTACTAGTTGAAATTCCATCTATCAGTGAAAGAGTTAAATCACCTAAAAGAAGTCTAGCTATGTTCTTAGTGAAACTTCGTACAGGTGATAGCAATGAACGCATAGCTTCTCTATTTAATGTAGCTTCATCGACTGTGTTCAATCACTTAAATATTGTAAGTCAGTGCTTTGAAGAGCAATTCATCCAACTGCATTTAGGGACAAATACCTTATGCATTCAACAAGTTGCTCAATATAACTTGACAATACCAAATGGCTTGTTTGGTAATCCAGATATGGATCCTGAATTTATGCCAGCCATAGTAATATGTGATGGTACATACATTTATGTGCAAAAAAGTAGTAATTACTTATACCAGAAGCAAACATATAGTTTACATAAGTATCGTAACTTAGTTAAGCCATTTTTAATAGTGTGCTGTAATGGTTATATCCTTGATGTTTTTGGACCATATCCTGCAACAGAATCAGATGCTTCTATAATTCTTAGACTGTTCAACGATAGTAGTCCACTGCGAACCTATTTTAGAGAAAACGATGTATTTATTCTTGATAGAGGTTTTAGGGATGCAATTCCATTCTTGCAGCAATGTGGTTATAAGGCTTACATGCCTGAATCTAAACAAGCTGGTGAAATACAATTATCAACCATTGCTGCCAACAAGTCCAGATGTGTAACTTTGTGCAGGTGGGTGATTGAAATTGTAAATGGGAGATTTAAACGGGACTTCAAATTATTTCGTCAGGAATATTTTAATACTGCATCTACTCATCTCATGCTATACTTTAAAATTGCAGCTGCATTAATAAATCGATTTCATACGTTGATTCGTAATAATTTTCATGCTGTAGAGATATTGGCAATTGCTCAAGCCAAACTAAACACTCCAAATAATTTAGCCTCCTACGTAGAAATGCACAATTTAAATAGAGTGAGAGTGCGATTTGCCAGCATTAATGGTAATCTTCCAGAGCTGGATAGTTTTCCTCAACTGACATTCCAGGATCTCATTCTGTTTAGTCTAGGAATTTATCAAATTAAACAAGCTCGTAGTTATTACGGGGAGCATGTCAGGGCTTCTGGAGAATATAAAATCGAGGTATACCTGCAATCTGTCCATGATTTTGGTCCAAATAGTTATCTATTGCGAGGTAGGATACAATCAAGGCACACTAGTAAAAAAACTTATTACACTTATATACTAGTTGACACCAACCCATCAATTGCTAACACTAGGGCTGCTCTTACTGGGTACTGTTGCAACTGTTTGGTAGGCAGACGCACTGTTGGCTGCTGTGCACATGTCATGTCTGTTGTCTGGTTTCTATCTTGGGCACGGCATCGAGATGAGGTTGAACCACCTGCATCTTTTTTAGATGATATATTACTTTCAAGTAATGATATTGAAAATGATGAATGATGATTATTAATCTTAATGCGTATTAATATTGTAATATAAATGATCATTTTTGCTATAGTTGCTTCACTTGTGGCAACCAAAGTTTTTTGTGGTATTCTATAGGAAGATGCTGCTCCCCATCTCCTAGTATTTTTATTTTATTCTGTCGACTTTAACGACACCATACGGGACGGAACGTGATGGCAATTCACGGAAGGCCTCTGTAATATTTTACATTATATCTTTAATTTAGGAGCCATATGTTCGGCAGTGGACTGTTGTAATGATGATGAATAATGATGACTAAAAATTGTAATTTTTGTTGCTTATTTGAACTATTTCTATTTTACTGTGTGCTTTATTATCTGTTATATATTATGTTATATGTGTAATTTATAAATAAACGCCGAGCAAAGTTGAATTTATTGCTTTGGCACCCTTTTTTATCTCTTTTAATTGACAATATCCTTCTGATTTCTAATAATATCGTAAACGGGCGAGACATTATATTTTAATGATGTATGGGATTTATACTTGCTAATAGATGAATACTTTAATGAACAAAGGGCCGGCACTGCACCTGTCTGCTGTGTTATTTTTAAAAGAGGACTCATAAAACACTGACGATTTTAACCATAATTAATGCAGTGATTATACATGATCTTTGGGACTTATTACATATCAATATCGTATCATAAATAGAAATGTTACCATCAAGTTATTTTGAAAAATCTTTTAATATGATCTTTTGATATGAAAACACGAAAAATGTTTCTACCTATGTCCGTTAGAAACCATCCAAGCGATTTTGATGATATGTTTATGTGTGTTTGAACGGGTCTCTATATGATTCATATTCACATATGGACTCGGTAGGTGGCGCTGTTGTCGAAATCCAGAAATCACCTGTGCGAAGTCGGGGCGGATCGCTAATAATAAATACAATTAAACTATACCTGTGTGTTTGTTATCCTGGCACAAACAGTTCAAAACATCTTACTTCCTCACAATTTATCAGTGTGTAATAACAGATAAGCATGATATTACCTAGTCATTTTGGTATTTTAGAACCCAGTCATTTTAAGATGTATAATTAGGTATTTAATAATCAACCAAAGCATATTAAAAAAAGTCTTGACACCGGGCCTGTCTGTCTGTCTGCATAAATAGATCTGAATTATATGTCTGAATTATATAGACTATGTTGGAAATGATGATTTACCATCTATAAATACGGTTGCATTATAACTTGTTTTTTACACAGTCAGTTTAAAACATCTTTCTTACTATATAACGTGTGTTGGTAATATTGTAAATATAAATGGATATATTATACCTTAGTCATCTTGAATTTATTCATATTATTTTAACGGTAATTGGGAAGTACACTCACAATCAATATATGTAAAAAATTGTATCCATACCACATTTGTACACAGACAGGCACTATATTTTGCCGTAACTACTAAAAATATTGAAGTACCTGAAAATGCTGAATGTACCTACAACTTGGTTTTATATGAACTATTATTCAACAGTGCACTATTTTAACTTAAAATACCGGTAAAAACCACTATAAATAGCTTTTAGTTTATTTATAGGTTATTTTAAAATTCATATTTTAATTGTCAATTTCTCGATTTTCCGTCTAGATGTGGTAAAACTAATATTACTTTTGTAAACTATAAATTATAAGGAATAAATCGACATCCATTTCATTGCGTGACGCGAAAATTTGTGGTGGGCCCATTCTCCATACAAAAATTGATTGTCTCCTTTAGATGCCTTTTGGCAACACGTAGACCGTGTACGTGTTTGGCACCCTTATTTTATATATTAAAAAAACGAAAATGGTTAAAATTTACTGAAAATAAAAAGTAAAATCCAACTTCAAAGAGCTGAAAAGAATAAATATAATATAATAATAATTTCACATTCTTAAGTCGGGGTTTTAATTCTTCTATACACTTTGCCCCGGCACGGATTTCAGATTGACTATTTTATTCTTTATAGTTGTTTGAAGTCGGCATTTCATTTTTACTAAAAGTAATTAGTTCGCCATAAACACAGTAAGTAAGCAATTTGGGTTCGAGCGTTATTTTTTTAAAGGAAAGGGCAGACGAGTATACGGCTCACTGATGGTAAATGCCTATCGCCGCACATGAACAACTGCAAAAGCAGGGGAATTGGAGATGCATTGCCAGCCTTTTAAAAAAGGGTAGGTTTTAAAGATTCCAAAGTCGCATCGGTCTGTAAAAATGGTGGTAGCCAATTTCACAAGGAAGCTGTGTGAGGAAGAAAATTTCTTGCAGATCGCATAGTGGTGGACAGCAAATCATCCAAATGGCATGGATCACAAGGTTTTTCGCAATGTGCGATTGCGAAGTTGAGTGGCTGTAATTAGCCCGAACAATTCCTCAGAGCGCTCGCCGTGCTAGATGCGATAAGATACGCAAAGAAATGTAACATCTCTTCGCAGTGCCAGTGAGTCAAGCGGCTCAGAAAGAGATCGTTCACCGACAATTCGAAACAGTCTGCGCTGGATGTGTTCAAATGGAAGGAGCTGGCACTGGGAGCCCCAGCCCAGAGATGGGAACAGTATTCCATGCGAGGTTCTTCAATGAAATTCTTAGTAGCAGTTTTAAGTACTGACTTAATATATTCTAAGGTGAAGGGAATCATCATGAGGAAACGTGAATTTCTGAGGAGCAAAATATTTCAAGGATTCATACAATTTATCCGTAAACTGGAGCATGGCGGCGATCCAATTGATGTATAACCCTCTTTGATGTGAGAGGAATCCTGTGGCCAGCGGTTAAACATATATGTAGTTACTGTAACTTTACAATTTTTTTTAATACGGACTGAAATTTGTACTGCCTCAGAATAAATTTTGATTTTCGTTCGGGGGTTATTCGTTAAATTTTACGTTTAACTTTGTATTTGTTAGTGGTATAATTTTGAATGTTACAAAAATATCTTATATATTTTTATGTACGAGTATGATCATTTTTTTCTTATGTTATTATAGTTGTTGTTATTTTATTAATATATGTTTGTGCGATATGGAGCTCCTAAATATCTGCAGTAGTCATTTACTATCAGATGAACTGTCTGCTCGTTTGCTATTATCGTATCTGTGTCGTTTGAAAACTTTCTTCTCTACAAATTTGTGTTCGCTATAAAAATACTATCTAAGTGGAAAGTTCCACTATCCAGCCAGTAATTTGATAAATATAATATAATATCGGCACTCTAGTATTATGTAACCCTACATCTTCTCGCACGTGTTAAACCATTAAAATGTTTTACATCCGATAATTCGCAATGCCGGCGGTACTATATACTACGTGCTTAGCGGTGAAATTAATAAACTATCTCGAGAGAACTTACATGTCTAAAAAATAAAACATTAAAAGGACTTACTACAAGGAGTAATAGTATCAGAGTGACTGCTGTCAAAACCCTTTAAGAAGCGTTTTTGACTGAATAACACCCTTAATATTAAGCATATAATAAGCTACACTAAAATACAAAGCGAACGTACACACAGCCCACCACATGGTAAGTGGAAACTATGCCATTAAACATGTACGACTATAACTTATTCGGAAAATAAATGCAGATGTGTTGTCACCCCTGATGAATAAGATGGAATGCCTCTTAACCAGTAAAAAGTCTCAGGTAATCTACACTCACCGAACGAAATAGCAGCATTGACCTGCTAATTTACTCTGGTATACCGTGAGAGCGTAGCGGGACTACGCTCTCACGGTCAAGCCGACCAATTCATTACCATAATAAAGCTGCAGCCTTACCACGTTCGTTCGTTAGAGATCTATGTATAGAACGGAACGTACTAAGTCTCTAATTTATCTTTTTAAATATTTATATTTCATAACAGTTAATTATAAACGTAAAGACTCAAAGCAGTACCAAGCTAACATTAATTAAAAAAAAATGTTTATAACGTTTTAAAAGAAACTTGTTACTTTAATATATTTAGGAGTATTAAAGATGTTTCAACTGTTTCTATATACCATTAATGTAAATTTTCAAGATCTACAAATTATCGTTAAACAGAGAATATCTACATTAATTATTAAAAACTAACTGTTGCTCTAGAACTTGGTGTGTATAAAATATTATTATCAAAACAAGTGTGCCTTTTGAAGAAAACTTTAAGTAAGTTGCTTCATGATAATGTGTTTCTTAAATTTAAAACAAAATTAATGAAGTATATTTAGTACAACTTGTATTTGCGATTATAGTTACTAGGTAAAATTCCGTCATTGATTTGGACTCTATTTTCTTATATTTCTTTATCAACTCTTGTAATTTTTTTTTAATTAAATTTGCAGGTAGAATTTCCTTGATTGTCACAATTTCTATACTTGGAAGAACCACGCTGAAACTTTTTTATTGTAGCGGTACGAATGGGTCTGCCCGACCGGTTCGTGAAGTTTAATCATAGTCGGTTCAGCATCTCCAAAGATTACTGAGCACACAGAAAAACATACAAAATTATTAAAGATTTATTCATGCCTTGAGCTAACTCTAATGCGATTATTTCAATGTAACAGAGAGATGCTTGAATTTTATTTTTTGTATAGATTTCTAGATTTTAAAAGCAAAAGGTTTTACGAAAATCGGAGCTTGACTTCTTGTCATGCAAAGTAATTTATAATTATAATTAATTTATAATTTAATTATACGAGTAATTATACTTGCTCTCTATATCCTACAAACCTACAATCTTTACTACTCTCTATTCTTTTACATAGGTAAAACTAAATATATGTTTTTCTTACAAAGGATAAACTAAACCTCCAGACCACAAAACCGCGCCAATTCCTACCAAGAATGATTCGCGAAGCTATTGTAGTTGAATAAACGTTCTAATAGAGAAGATACGTAGGTCACTCAATAAGTTTTGAGATGCACGAAATTTAAAAATGGATCGCACCCGTGTTATATGTTTTAAAAAGAAAGTTTATTTAAGATTAAAACTCTATAAGCCAATTGCTCAATATTTAAAAAAAAAAACAACAAATTTCTATTTATACTCCTGCAACGCTTCCCACACATTTCATTCAAAACGATGGATCTTAACCGTAAACATTTGCGCCCTATGAACTATAATGATTTTGAATTTGGTTTAACGGAACAATTAAATTTGCAGCGATTACAATCAATATTAGGGGACTCAGCTCCATCAAGCGCAACAATTTTTAGGTGGTTTAATGAATTCAAAAAGGTTAAAATCAACCTTAAAGGTGACCAAA
Source organism: Parnassius apollo (assembly GCA_907164705.1). Taxonomy (NCBI): domain Eukaryota; kingdom Metazoa; phylum Arthropoda; class Insecta; order Lepidoptera; family Papilionidae; genus Parnassius; species Parnassius apollo. Next base: position 117,738 of record CAJQZP010001443.1, on the reverse strand, counting down.
GATTCGGGTACAAACAGCAGTGACGGCAGCAAATGTAAGAACTACTGAAATGTCACATCGAAAATATTGTAGACATTAGTTTGAGGAGCATTAATACCATCCTTCATCAACATCTTGGATTGAGGAAGCATTATTGTCGATGGGTCCCTTGTTTGTTCTCCGAAAGCGAAAAACAGACTTGTATGGATTAGCACCACAAAATGCGTCTACGTTTTGAAAACAGGGCATCTAGGAGTATTTTAGAAATCTTTACTGGTGACGAGAAATGGATCTATCAATATGATCTGGAAAATAAAAAAGGCAATCATCGGTATGGATTTACTCAGGACAGTTACCGACGAAACTGCAAAGATCTCGCAACGTCGGCAAAAAATGGTAGCTAGTTTTTTTCCGTGGAGCGGACATTTGTCGAAGTCAATGCCGGAAAATTGTAGGTTGGTCAACTTTGAATGGTATACTACAGTTGCATTACCCAAACATTTCAAGCTGTGTGGGAGAGAAGACCAAAGACTGGATTTCGGGGAATCATGCTGCATCACGATAACGCCTCTTCACATACCTTCCTTAGAACAAAAGCATTTATTGAGGAATCTGGTGTTGAAACTCTAAGTCACCCATCCTACAGCCCTGACTTAGCTCCTTGTGATTTCTTTTTGTTCCCAAGAGTCAGTAAAACCAAGCATCATTCATCTACTGTATTGCTTGGTTATTAATTTAAATATATATAAAAATATGTATTTGTATAAATATCTACTATTACAACAATGAAAATGAAGATATCTGTATATAGCACACTACCTAGATTATCTATACTAAGTTTTATCGAAATAAGGTAATTAGTATAAGAGATAGCAATAAAAATTGAATCGGAGTCAGGGAAAAGAGCGCAGCGCTACGTTCCGACTTAATGAAAACCGAGTTTATTGGATATAAAAAATTCATATCGTTATGAAATAAAGTACGTATATTCTGAGCATTTTCTATGCATTTTACTACAATGTTACTGCAAACTTACTCTTTGTGAAAATCTTTAAAAATATATAATGGATATTTCCAAACTCATTGTTTGCATCTCAAGTTGATCTTTGTACACAGAGCCGAAGAAGAAAATTGAACTCTAGCTTTTTAGAAATCTTACAATTTAAATGAATAATTATGTATATAGTGAAAATACATTAAGTGCGATTAGTAAGCATTATAGTAAAGTAAAGGCTTAATATTTTCTTGCCTAAAATAGTAAAAATTGCGTATAAATAGAAATAAAAGTTGGTTATATTACAATAATAAAGATACGAGTCTATTCCTGGAGGGTGTTCATGTAATTATTGCTTTTATAAGGAAGTTGTCGTAGATGCATACGTAGGAAGAGTGTGTTTAGTAGCACTTTTAAGTGTAACAAACGTACTTAACTCCATGTATTGGTGTAATAGCTCTATTTTACGTTTATTTTTGGCTACTGGCCTATTAGTAGTGTGCTACCTATCATACGTTGGTCCTATTTTTAGTTAACATCAGTTACAATTTTGTTGCCAAAATATGGTGATGTGATGGGATTGTATGAGAGACCTTGGGTTGGTGTAAGCCCGACTATAGTCGTATTGATGCCGAGTCGCACGTGGGTGCTCACTATTCCGCCCTTGAATCGCCCCAGACCATCCGCAAACACTTCACCGTATCTGCAACTGAAAGCGTCCAAATTGAATTCTTCATTTACATTATTCACACAATTAAATTTGGGAAGTTGTACATTGCGCTCTATTAACCATTGCCTACCCACTAGCGAAGTTTAAGTGCCCTCTATTACATACAAGTTCAAATATTTCCTCTTATCATTGTACAAAACTGAAGGTTTTATTACACCAACGGGTCGAACTAACTCTGCGGTATAGTATCTAACCTCAATTTAGATTGCTCAATCTCTAAATCTTGAATAAAACTATTATTTACGGATTATATCGCGTTTAATTACTTTAATTTATTTTTATTACAAAATTAAACCCAAACCCAAGCATACCACTGCAAGACTTCATGATACTATAAGCTCGTTTTGCGTAAATCGGACCAAAAATTAATATTAAAAAACTGAAGGTAGCCGGACTAACTATGACATTGGGACGTCAAACATCTCAGTCCCCCCGTGACCATGGGCGCTGTAAAGCACCCGAAACGTCGGGATAATAATAAAAATAAATTAAAGTAATTAAACGCGATATAATCCGTAAATAATAGTTTTATTCAATGTGTAGTGTTCGCGTAAATTTAAGAAATCACAATCTCTAAATCTTTAAATAACTTTAAACTGCACTGCACTGCCCGTGTCACATTTCATAGCTATATTTTTGCCGTGTATATTAAGCATTATCATAATGGGGCTACACATTAATTGATTAGGTAATTAAGGATTCTTTAATGAATGTTCTACCTCATCACTCTCCCCGCTATCGCCCTCTTTAGGTTGTGCGGAGTTTGTCACTTCGATGGTATGGTGATCCGTCAAATAAGGGCAGACCCAACGTAAATGTTCCTGCCTGTTGCACACTCGGCACAAGTGTCGCACAAATTGGCATAGCGAACTATCGTGATTACCACCGCATGCACTACACTGCTGCTACTGGCTGATGGTGCGCTGCCATTGCATGGCGGCTCGCTGAACGCGGTGCGCGCTGCGCCCATGCCTCGGTGCCACCACCGCCGGTGGGCGCCGGGCCTGGCCAGCGCCGCTGCCACCGCCACCACTACTGTAGTCTCGCCACGTGCCCGCCACCGCCTGGCACGTTGCGATGTCACTGCCTGACGTTTACGCTCGACCTTCAACTGCTGCCGCGTCTTTTTCCGCCGCTTCCATACTGACCGCCAGGGTGTATGCTTTTCCAAAATCAATCTTATCCTCAGTGAACAGCCATTGCCGTATGTTCTCACCGCCACATACCAGTTGGTCCCGCAAACTTTCCTCTAGCCAGTTACCGAATTTGCAGGTCTTTGACATTTTTTTCAAAATGGCAACGTACTCCGAAATTGATTCGTAAAACAAAAATAAGATCGTTACTGGGTTCACTCGCTTAATTGCAAATGATTACAAAACAGCCGATTTTACTTCAAGCACTCAAAAATAAGAACCTATTTTGATATATTATTCAATCACTATTGTATGTCCTACAGAGCCACAAGAAAATAATATCATGCTATACCACTGCGCTATGGAACGGCAGAACCCTACCTACCAAAAACCTGTATGATAATATGACAAACGACCAAATTACGAAAAAAAGCAAAGAGAATATAATCACTATGTTTACTGTAGCAGCCAGATTAATCAAACCTAAACGGGAATAAATAATATATACTCCGCTGCTACCATAACGCGGAAGGCGAGAATAAATAAAAAAACATTTTATTTCCTAATTATTCTTGGCTACTGAGATACTGCGGACTGTATATAGATAATTTGACGTTCTTATAAAGAAACAAGAAGCAGCCGCAAATATCATTCAGCGCCACACCGACTTCACACGCCGCTATCGTCACGTATCCGTCGACCAATGGTGAGCCGTTTCTTCAACGCCGCAGTTCGTTTCCTCTTGCTGTTCCGGAGCTGTATTCCACACCGCCGCCGCCCGCCGACTACGCGTGCGCACCGATCTGCATGTCTTATATAGCCCGGTCCAGCGACGTAGCTTCGTGAACAACAAACAAGTCTCACGCCGGGAAACGAAACGTAGATAATTGTATATTTTAAATAGTTTTCATTGGTCATAAAATAAGCAATATAATTGGCTAGGCAAAATATTAATTGTTACCATTGGCAAATCAATCGTGAGCCAGCCATATAAATATAGGCAAGGTTGATGCAAAATATATTCCATTCCATTCCGAATCCCATTCGACAGTACATTCATAAACATAAACAGTAGTTTCATTTCTCCACCTTAAAGAAAACCACTCGGAGTCTGTTAATAGTGGACAGTTCGTCTCCACTATTACAGTGGTGACCCCGTACGAACACCGAGGGGGAAGATCCGGTACGAACACCAAGAAGGAACACCCTGCGACGTACCACTACTATTGCACGAGCACCGCGAAGGAAACCCGTACGAACACCGAGAAGGAAGACTTCAGTTTATGTAAAATCAGTGTAATCAAGCCGTCATTATGGAGCAGGAGGCAAACACATATACATCAAACCCGGTAAAGGAACCAGAAATCGCCGGTATATCTCTATCGTTAAGAATACCACCGTTTTGGAGAGACAAACCACGACTTTGGTTCGTCAGTTTTGAAGCCGCAACGAATGGTTTAAAGAAGAGCCAAGCGCAATTAGCACAGATGGTGATAGCCCAACTTGAGAAACAAGACATCGAACAAATTGCGGACCTGTTGTACAACCCACCAGCAGTCGACCAGTATAATTCACTGAAGGATCGGCTGATCTCCGCATACGAAGAATCCGACAGTCGACAGCTACAAAAACTTCTATCAGAAATAGAACTTGGAGACCAGAAACCCACACAACTCCTACGCAAAATGCGTACTTTGGCGCGAGATAAAGTTCCGGATTCAACACTACGGCTAATGTGGGTAAACCACCTACCACCACATATTCGATCGGTAATAGCAGTCAGCGAAACATTCAGCACGCAGACGAAGCTCGACGAACTGGCACTCCTGGCGGACAAGATGATCGAAAACAGCAGTAGCTCACACATATCGATCATCGAAGGCACTTCAACAAAGGCCAATGATACCCAGTTTCTTCTCGAAGAAATTCGGAAGCTATCATTCGAAGTCGCCGCGCTCAAAGCTTCCCAGCATCATACCTTTTACCAGCAACAGTACAACCAGCGCAATCAGCAACACCGAAGATCACCTTTTCGTCGCAACCGCTCTGCAAGTAGAAGTCGAATAAGCTCAACATCAAGATCCCCTTACTGCTACTATCATCGACGTTTCGGGGTCGAGGCAAGAAAATGCACAGCACCGTGTACATTCAAAAATGAAAATACGAATACGGAAAACTAACTAGTACGCTCGATGCGACGGGATCCAGCGTAACAGCAAAGTCCTACCGTCTTTTCGTCACCGATAAAAAAAGCAAGCTTACTTTCCTTATCGACACCGGAGCAAATATCTCAGTGTTACCGCCGAAGCAAGGACAGAAGTTGAAGCCACTAGATTTTCAACTCTATGCAGCAAACAATACGGTTATTCCTACATATGGAGAAAAAACAATGGAACTTGATTTTAATCTACGCCGACCATTCAAATGGAGATTTATCGTCGCTAAAGTCAGCAAACCAATCATCGGTGCTGATTTTCTTCAACATCACCAGTTGGTCGTCGACATCAAAAATAGAAGAATCATTGACGGGAAAACCAATCTTGCATCTCAGTCTTTTGTACAAGCAACCAATCTGCCCACAATAAGAAGCATAGATGTGCAACAACCGTATCACAAGATCCTCGAAGAATACCCTGGTATCACAAGAATAACTTCAATGAAATTAACACCGAAGAACGACGTTGAGCATTTCATCGACACCAATGGACCACCACTTCATTGTCGTGCACGTCCAATCGCACCACACCTATACGAGCAAGTTCGAAAGGAATTCGAAAACATGATTGAGCAAGGAATATGCCGTCCAAGCAAAAGCCCTTGGTCATCACCACTTCACATTGTACCGAAGAAGAACGGAGAATTACGAGTTTGTGGAGATTACAGAAGACTGAATTCTATTACCACTCCTGACCGATACCCAATACCGCGAGTCAGGGATTTCACTCATCAACTATCAGACAAGACTATATTCTCCACCATCGATCTCAACCGAGCTTACCAACAAATAAGAGTCCGCGATGAAGACATAGAGAAGACAGCAATAATTACCCCAATGGGATTATTCGAATTCCCAAGAATGATCCCAGGATTAAAGAACGGAGGTCAAACTTTCCAAAGATTCATACACGAAGTACTTCATGGACTGGATTTCGTTTTCGCATTTATTGATGATCTCCTTGTTGCAAGCCCTGATAAAGAAACGCACGAAACCCATCTACGCACCGTGCTACAGCGATTAGAAGACAACGGAATCACAATCAACCCTTCGAAATGCATATTTGGACAGCAAGAAGTTCAATTTCTTGGTTTCACCGTCAGCAAGGAAGGAATAAAACCGCCTGCCGAAAAAGTCAGAGCAATCATCGATTATGCAAAACCTAAAACTATCGAAGAGCTAAGGCGTTTTCTTGGGATGATAAATTTTTACAGAGAACACATACCTAAAGCCGCTGAAATCCAAGCACCACTTCACGCCTACCTTCACAACACGAAGAAAAAAGATAAAACGTCAATCGAATGGAACGATGAAGCCACGAAGGCATTTGAAGCTTGTAAAATTGCGATCCAAAATGCAGCTTTACTCGCTCACCCATCACACGAAGCAACCCTTGCTATCTTCAGCGACGCATCCGATCTCTCAGCAGGAGCAGTTCTCCAACAATACAGCAATGGGAAATGGCAACCACTTGGATATTTTTCGAAGAAGTTCTCCGATACTCAACGTAACTACAGTACATTCGACCGAGAGCTACTCGCTATTTACATGGCTATCAAGCACTTCAGAAAAACGTTCGAGGGTCGAAACCTGATCGTTTTTACCGACCACAAGCCATTAACATATGTACTTCCAAAGAAACCATCACTATCGGAAACACCACGAAGAGCAAGACAACTTATTTTCATAAGTGAATTCACGACCGACATACGTCACATCAGTGGAAAGGACAACATAGTTGCCGACGCACTCAGTCGCGTACCAATCGACAGTGTAACGTGCCCTACATCAATCGACTATCATAAGATCGCCGCAGCACAAGACAGAGATAGTGACAACATAAAACATCTAGCGAAGCAAGGTAACTTGTCCATCAAGCAAGTTACAATGCCAATGACGCATCTACCTATATACTGTGAAGCCTCAACGACAACCATGCGACCATACATACCAGAAGAATGTCGTCGCGAAGTCTTCAATGCACTGCACAACATTAGTCATCCAGGTGTTAGAACAACAAGAAAACTCATCACTGAAAAATTCTTTTGGCCTGCAATGCAAGCGGATGTTGGCAACTGGGCGAAGCAATGCATTCAATGCCAAAAATGCAAAGTACAAAGGCATACATCAAGTAGTCTAGCTACATTTCCACCCACGGAGAGATTCGAACACTTACACGTTGACATCGTTGGACCATTACCTACTTCACCGCAAGGACATCGTTATCTCGTAACAATGATCGACAGAACAACAAGATGGCCAGAAGCAATACCTACCGATGATACTTCAGCCGAATCCGTCGCGAAGATAATTTATGAAAATTGGATTACTCGTTTCGGATCACCTAAAACCATCACAACGGATCAAGGAAGGAATTTCGAAAGCAACCTATTCCTCAAACTTCTTCAAACTATGGGAATACAGAAGACGCGTACAACAGCATACCATCCTCAGTCAAACGGAATAATCGAACGATGGCATCGTACATTAAAGACTGCACTCAAAACTCGTTTATCTCAACATACAAAGTGGATTGATGAGCTACCTACAGTGCTACTCGGACTACGAGCAACACCGCGTGCAGACACTAGTCTTAGCGCCGCTCAGCTAGCCTACGGCTGCAGCATAAGGCTGCCGTGTGACTTCTTCAGTTCAGCAGCGTCAAGCAAACAAGAAATGGATTACGATTTCGTAACTAAACTTCGAGAATCAATTAACAAAGCCTTATCGTTGAAATGCACCGAAATGCAATCACACAGAAATAATAAATCGGTATTCATTCACCAAGATTTGAAAACATGCAAGCAAGTTTTTGTAAGAAACGACGCAATGAAAAAACAATTTCAACCTACCTACGATGGACCGTATAAAGTATTAGAGAGAAATAGCAAGACTTTTAAACTACAAATACCCGGAAGGAAATCTACGATTATATCGATCGACCGACTAAAGCCTGCCTATATTATTAACGAGGATACTGCAGAGGATTCATCATCATCATCAAAACCACCAGCGAGGAAGCTTGAAACTTCATCATCTACATCAACCCAGTTGAAACCTATTTTAAAAACTACGAAATACGGGCGAGTCGTCAAGCCTCCGGTACGCTTTCGCTGGGGGGAGAGTGATGTAGCAGCCAGATTAATCAAACCTAAACGGGAATAAATAATATATACTCCGCTGCTACCATAACGCGGAAGGCGAGAATAAATAAAAAAACATTTTATTTCCTAATTATTCTTGGCTACTGAGATACTGCGGACTGTATATAGATAATTTGACGTTCTTATAAAGAAACAAGAAGCAGCCGCAAATATCATTCAGCGCCACACCGACTTCACACGCCGCTATCGTCACGTATCCGTCGACCAATGGTGAGCCGTTTCTTCAACGCCGCAGTTCGTTTCCTCTTGCTGTTCCGGAGCTGTATTCCACACCGCCGCCGCCCGCCGACTACGCGTGCGCACCGATCTGCATGTCTTATATAGCCCGGTCCAGCGACGTAGCTTCGTGAACAACAAACAAGTCTCACGCCGGGAAACGAAACGTAGATAATTGTATATTTTAAATAGTTTTCATTGGTCATAAAATAAGCAATATAATTGGCTAGGCAAAATATTAATTGTTACCATTGGCAAATCAATCGTGAGCCAGCCATATAAATATAGGCAAGGTTGATGCAAAATATATTCCATTCCATTCCGAATCCCATTCGACAGTACATTCATAAACATAAACAGTAGTTTCATTTCTCCACCTTAAAGAAAACCACTCGGAGTCTGTTAATAGTGGACAGTTCGTCTCCACTATTACATTACTAAAACAACATGTCAGTCAATACATGAACTATTAAGTATTTGATACTAGTGAAAAGTGAAACCAACTACATGCAAGCGGCGCTTAGTTGCAAATTGGAAAGAAATTTGCAGACAAAGTCTTTTTGGATAATATTTTAGTAGTTTAGTAGTTTCACTGACGTTCCAAAGGTGTATGGATATGTTTACAACGTAGTAATTGTCACAATACCTAAAAACTCACGCCTCTCACCCAGAGGGTATGCAGAGACTACAGGACTTCCATTTGACACAATTCTGACACACCTCTCTCACTCATTTATACTCGTTACTCGTTCATGCTCGTCGGTTAAGGGTATTCTTAATCTGGCCCATTTTCAATATATCATTACTATGGTCGATAAACTTTAGGCTAGGATGGCCCTTGCCAACTCTGCCTTTCAATTCTGTAACGTGGATTTGCAATTTAATTAATTATCATATAATTCTTACACTTTACTTCACTTTTCATCAGTCTGACCATACATTATGTTCAATTTCCATTACACTCGGTTCTCATGCGAATTTTTTAATAGTATGCGGCATCTATAACAAAATGTATACAGAGCGCGCTTTCAGACATTCTGACAAGAAAAACATTCTGTTATTTTGGCATGCATTCGGGGAGCATTAGAGAGGATAGTCGGTTCGGCAAATTTCTGACAGTAAGCATGGTATAGTATAAAATGTATGCCTAGATTGCCTTCCGAACTTAGCGGGGGAACGCCCACTGGAGTGATTGCACCTGTATAGCGGGGCAACGCATGTGGTTCTGCTGAGCGATTACATCGGTGACGTCAGGTTATATTACACGCCTTCCTACACCACTCACACCTAATATTTACTTGCCCCTGACGGTACCTTGTGGTCGACCCTACCTCCGGAACTCGGTAAGTTTGTGTTTACTTATACAGCCGTTATAAATTAATTATCCATAGGCCATTGGGCCCTAACCCTCGGTTGCTCGTCTAATTGGGTTACTATGGGCCCTAGCCTAGTCGTCTTTTGTAACAATTGTAGTTAAACATTTCGTTAGTGCCGGCGGAGATCAAGCCACATCCTGAGCTTGTGTACTATGAATTTTCTGTGGGTAAGCGCCCAGCCCTCAAGTTACCACGGCAGTATTAGGAATAATATTAATATTAAGTACAAATTTAAATTACAGAGAAAAAATCCACCAGATTTTTTGGTATAAAAATTAATATGTACATAATAGAGAAAAAAGTAATATTTTTGGCGTAATAAGTTGTTTCCCGGAAACAAAATGGAAGTGCCTGGAAGTGCCGGTGCTGGTGCAACACACCTGCAAATCTCTAGTGTAGCGGATGTTTATGTGCGATGGTGATCACTTACTATCAGGTGATTAGTATGCTTATTTACCTCCTCTTCCATAAAAAAAAAATAAAAATTAAGTTGCTTATCTTAGGAAAGTCAAAAAAAAATTAGGAAAAAGTCTTATAATAAACACCTTAGAATCATTATTTCTGTCATTCTATGTTTTCCTTTAAATGAAATCTGCCAGAGTAGGCTAAACAAAGTACAGTAGCTTGCGTAAAGTCTTTTTATGTATTGCCTTTACAGTTTATATATTAACAATTAAAAAAATGAACATCACAAAAATTCTGTTGTTTAGTGGTGGTTTAAGGGAAACCACTGCCTGATATCGTATGATGTAACAAGAGAAATTGAAACAAGGGAAGGGAAGGGAAAATATTTATCAGACTTTCACGTGAGTGGAATATTCGGTTCTCATTAATCAGGCAAGTTAATTCAGGAAAAATTTGCACACGCACACGCATACGCACACGCACACGCACACGCACACGCACACGCACACGCACACGCACACGCACACGCACACGCACACGCACACGCACACGCACACGCACACGCACTCGCTCACGCACACGCACACGCACTCGCATACGCACACGCACTCGCACTCGCACTCGCACGCGCACGCGCACGCGCACGCGCACGCGCACGCGCACGCGCACACGCACACACACACGCACATGCACACGCACACGCACACGCACACGCACACGCACACGCACACGCACACGCACACGCACACGCACACGCATACGCACGCAAGTTAATTATTTCCGTTATTTAATTGCGAATTGAGGGAAAACATAATACAATAAACAAGTTATTCAGTGTTATTGTCGTAAAACAATATTCACTACAATGTGAAGGTCATTTTAAGATTTGTATTCTTCTTTCTAGTTTATGCAGGGTATACGGCGCTGAATTGAGCTTACCTTCACTTCCATATTCTCATTAGCGTCTCTTCCATAGATTGCCTCATAGAGGATATTTGCCATAGTTGCCACCCTTGGAGTGTGGGTTCTCAGCCACAGGTTTTCATTTTTAGTTATTATAAGGAAGGTGCTTCTGCCCATATTCTGATTTATTTCCCTCTGTCACCTCTTATGAGAACTACAAGATGTAGTGGTGGTAATGGATATTCGTATACCGCCACTAAATGATAAACATACATATATCTAGTCAGGCGTAAATATATATATATATATATATATATATATATATATATATATATATATATTTACGCCTTGGAGGATAAGTCGCTCGCGTCCGTAGGCTTCGACCACCTAATCCTAGGCCCACCCTACACGTTTCCCCCGGGTACTCGCCGTGTGGTAGCGGCGTAAAATATGCCACGCCCTAGTTTTCGCACCATGAGGCAAAAAGTAAAAGAAATGGCCCCGAGTTCCCGGCGCCCCTTTAATGGGGCAGGGGTGCGAAGAATCTCCGGGAGGAAAACCGGCGACGAGGTTCGCCACCCGTCACGTTCTGTCTCCCAGAGAGGCGAAAAGTGGATTGCAGAGGCCCGTCTGGCTACGTTGAATGTATGTGGGGCAATGAATGATAAAATGGATGAAGTATGCGATATGATGTATGATAGAGGAATAGATGTATTATGTGTAAATGAGACGAAAAGGAAGGGGGAAGGATGTCACTGCACATGGCATGTATACCGCATACTGGTCTGGTGTAGACGAGATCGAGCGGGCATGCCAGGGAGTAGGTATCATCCTTTCAAAAAGAATGGGCCAATGTGTGAAAGAGTATGAATGTGTAAGCCCAAGACTTCTATGGATACGAATGAAAGTGGGCTTAAAGAAGTTGTTTGTGTTGGGGGTCTACGCCCCAGACATGTCTAAGCCCACTTATATCCGGGAGCAGTTTTGGGAAATGGTAAGGATGGTGTTAATGAAGTGTAAGGGAAATGAAAATATTATTATGCTAGGAGATTTTAATGGAAGGGTTGGGGTGAGGAGGCTTGGTTATGAAAGGATATTGGGAACGTTTGGTGATGAAAGTATAAATGAGAATGGTGAAAGCCTCCTCACCGTATGTGTGGAAAGGAATCTTTTTGTGACGAACACTTTCTTTCGTCATAAGAAGATTCACATGTATACTTGGAAAAGAGGTGATGATAGAAGCATGATAGATTTCATAACTGTGGATGAAAGAATGAGGAGCGCAGTGGTGGATACAAGGGTTTACCGGGGGTCCAACGTAGGGACGGACCACTACCTGGTCTTATGCCGAATTAGGGGTTTATTCAGACGTTGGCGGCATAGGACATCTGTGTCTACCACTGCGTTACAGCGTATAAGAATTGAGAGGTTACAAGATGAAGATGTGAAAGACAAGTACAAATGCAGACTGAGAGAAAATATAAGTAATTTGGATGAGTTGTGTGTGAACGAGTTAGACTTGGATAATGTGTGGCATAATGTTAAGAAAGGTTTAGTGGATGCAGCTACCGAAGTATGTGGTGTTAGTAAGAGAACCAATGAAAGGAAAGACAATACGTTATGGTGGGATGATGAGGTACGTATGGAAGTTGAAGCAAAGAAGAAACCATGGCTAGATTTACTAGCGACCAAAGCTGGTAATTCTGGCGGTAAGAATGATGAGAATGAAAGAAAAAAGGCAGAGTTTAAACGTTTAAATAAGAGAGTAAAAGAATTAGTTGAAAGGAAAAAGCAAGAAAGAACGGATAGGAACGATAGAAGAATATCGGATAACTTCCAGGCAAATATTAAAATGTTCTGGAAACTCGTAAGAAATACCAGGGGACTTTCAAAACAGCCTAGATTGAATGCGATACGAGACGAGAATGGCTGTATCCTGAATGATGAAGTGTTGAGTCTAAAGAGATGGAAGGAATATTTTGAAAGCGAATTTATGAGTGAGGAGAAGTGTGAACTAAATGAAATAGAAATTCCGAAAGAAGATGAAAGAGATAGGGAGATAAGTATAGATGAAATAATGAAAGTAATGAAAAGCATGAAAGTAAGTAAGGCAGCCGGATATGATAGAGTTTCACTCGAAATGCCAAGGGCTGGAGAGGACGTGGTGGCAGGCCTGCTGTACACCTTGTTTAATTTATGTTGGGAACTAAAGCGGGTACCGGGAGACTGGTGCAAAGCCGTGATAGTCCCAATATATAAGGGAAAAGGGTCACAGTAGGACTGTAAAAACTACCGTGGTATCAGCCTTCTTAGCATTGTGGGAAAACTGTATGCTAATGTACTAATTGAAAGAGTTATGAAAGAAACTGATGAAAAAATTTGGGATGTGCAAGCGGGATTTAGAAAGGGAATGGGGTGTACAGATCAAGTCTTTTCCATGCGCATGATCGCGGAGAAGTTTTTGGCGAAAAACCAAAAAGTTTTTTGTGCGTTCATGGACTTGGAAAAGGCTTATGACAGAGTGGACAGGGATGTGTTATGGCAAACGCTGAACGCATTTAGGTTGAGCGCTGGTTTGATACAGGCATTAAAGTCTCTGTATAGGGACTCGAGTGCTTGTGTTAGAATCAACGGGGTCTACTCGGACTGGTTTGGCATCCATAAAGGTGTCAGACAGGGCTGTGTAGCTTCCCCGTAGCTGTTCAACCTATTTATGGACAGCTGTTTGGAAAATTTGAAAGTTGAAGAATGCGGGTTAAGAATGGGTGAGTTAACCATCAAATGCCTTTTGTACGCCGATGATCAAGTCATACTTGCGTCGTCGGCGGCCGAGTTGCAAATGATGGTTACATTAATGAACAGGTCATTAAAAGAAAGGGGAATGAAAGTGAACGCAAGTAAGACGAAAGTGATGGTTTTTGAAAGAGATGAAAGCAAAACGGTATGTGAAATAAGAATAGAAGGAGAGTTAATTGAGCAAGTGGATGAGTTCGTATATTTGGGATGTGTATTCAGCAGGGATGGGAGGTATGATAAGGATATTGAACGACGAGTGAATGCAGGAAATAAAGTAAATGGGGCTCTACACTCTATTGTGAAAAGTCAGAATGTGTCAAAAAAGGCACGTATGGCAATTCACAGTACTGTATTAGTCCCTACTTTAACGTATGGTAGTGAAAGTTGGGTGTGGCATAAGAAGCACGAGAGTAGAATAAATGCAGTAGAAATGCGGTCGCTAAGGAGTATGTTAGGGCTGAATATGAGTGACAGGGTGAGAAACTGTGTGATAAAAGAAGAGTGTGGTTTGCAAGATGATGCGGTGACCAGGATTAAGAAAGGAATGCTTCGGTGGTTTGGTCATGTAGAAAGAATGAATGCGGAAAGACTGACAAAGCAAATATATGTTGCAGAAGTGAATGTAAGAGTCGGAAAGGGACGTCCTAGGCGGAAGTTTGTCGACCAAATTGGCGATATACTAAAAATGGGCCAAATTAAGAGTACCCTTAACCGACGAGCATGTATGCGTAGGTATATGGATGTGGAAGAGGCGAGAAAGGTATGTCAGGATCGTGCTAAATGGAAGTCTGTAGTCTTTGCCTACCCCTCTGGGTGACAGGCGTGAGTGTTTATGTATTTTTTTATGTATGTATATATATATATATATATATATATATATATATATATATATATATATATATATATATATATATATATATATTTGCTTCGTCACAAACTAAGTTCTATAATCAATTAGTGTTGCATTTTGTTGTAAAACTGTGTTATATTAATAGCAAAAAAATGCTCGTAAAGTAAACAAAACTCACGGATTTTTCTCATTTTCACAGACTGATTCACATTCCTTTCACGTTTTCTGACGACCTTGCCTTTCTAAAGAACACTTATTATGAGCTTCAACTTCTTGACCTCTTGCTTCTTATAATACAAGTTGGAGTTAATCAAAGGATGATGTTGTAGTCAGCTATTTATTTTAATATTTATTGCAGCCTTTTGCCCTTCTTAGCAAAAAATTTAAAGTCGATTCTATGTGAGAACTTTTTTGCGTTTTAAATTATTTCTATTGATTTATATATTATGTTGCAAGGATGATCATTTTATTTAATGACTTAGTAATTTCCTGGTCTGCTTTGAGTAGTAGGCGGGTTTTAATCTCAAAGGGAGACCATTTACACCACCACCATAATTTTTTTTTATAAAATAGACAAACGAGCACATAGTCCACTCATCAAAATTCAGACGCGTTGTCACCCGTGGGGACTAAGATGAAATGCCTCGTTTCCAGTAAAAAAGGGTCTCCGGTTCTCTACAACCACCATACAGCAGCATTAATTTACTATTTTACGCTGGTATACTGTGAGAGCGTAGTACTTCCCCGGTCGAGTCAATACATTTGTGCTGCAACTATACTACTATTATAACAACAATATGGCTCTACCACGTATTCTATCATTATTTTATTTCATTAGAAATGTGTCTTTAAAAAAAAGTATTATTATACTTTGTGATCAATATATTAAATTCTTAAATTAATCAAATAAGTAATACTCACTTTTTATGTCAACGACTTTTTCCACCCTAATGACGTTCTGGTGCAAAAATTTGTTTTATTGAGGAACGGTGGATTTGAGTTTGGATTACATGCAAGTGGCTCGGGACCGAGCTTTGCTGTATGACAGTCCTTGGGAGCCTTATGTTCAGCAGTAGATTTGTGAAGGACTGCATTTGAAGGGTGACTATGATGATGGTAATGATGGTGAAGATTATATAATGGTGATGATGATCATGATGAGTAAAGGTGACAAACGAGCACACAGTATACCTGATGGTATTGGATGTTGTGGGTCTAACTAACTATTTGTCTCTGAAGACTGGGTAAAATATATTTTTACCTGATTATTATAATTAGAGAGAATATAATTCGTAGGAAATGTAAAAATTAATGATAACTTATAAATTTATAGTATACTAGCGACCTGGCTTTACATAGGTAATATCTATTAATGTGGTGTTATTTAGATTTAAAAGAAAACATTAATTTTTTCAATTAATTTTTAGGACAAAATATAACCAAAACCACTGGCATTGCTCTCTATCTGTTCGTGAAGTTTCATTATACACAGTTCAGCTATCTCTGAAATAATCTTCAAATCTATATATTTAAAACATATAAGATTTTTAATGATATTGATATTGATATGGTCATTATAAAATGTTGCTAGGTTAGCAACTTACGTAATAACTTAAAACAGGACCTTAAAGGGCCCAGTCTTATAAAAATTAGTGCTGTCTCAAAATTTACAGCAAAACATATATTTTTTTATAGTATTTAAAAAAGAAAAAGTGAAATATATTTTACATTTATTTAAAGTGTAGGATCTGAAATTTTCGAAACTGTTTTTTAATTTTATTTTGGTGTTAAAATTAATAGCTCTATTAGGCGTTAAACATGCCTATGTTTAGGTTACATGTGTAAAAGGCCTTATTAAAGCCTCTGCTATGTACAAACTATAACAATATCAAGAAAAGTATTCAGATCACATTTATTTACATCGACGACCAAGTGGCAATTACTCCTAACTCAAAAAACACTACTTTACAGGAGACGAAAAAAACGTTTCGCCTAATTTTACGTATACTTTTGGAACATTGTAAAGTTTTAATTTTGTTACAAGAAGATAAGAAATAAGACTGTATTGTTAAATATAGTGAAATATTACAGGTTTCTGAAATATTATTACACAGGAAGAATTGTTACAATGTTTTTAATTTTTTTTTCTTTTCTTGAGATAGCAGGTATTGCAACGAAAAAAACTGTATTTTGATTGAATAATCACTATTTGTTAATCACTTTTAGTGAAAAATTGGTCGAATAAACTTAGTATTTAAAATACTGAACGATATCACAAACATTGTATGTTTAAAAATCTACAGTGTTGTTACAATAATCTAAAATACAAGTACCAATTTTTTTAAAAGTAAAGACACATAACAAAAAGATAACTTGAAATCTGAGAACTACAAATAATAAATCAACGATTCACTGGACCTTATCATGATAAAAAATCTTATGTCTACTACTTGTGGATCGCCAGCCCTACGCCCAGGTCTTATACTTTTTTAATACCAATTTTCACTATCAGCGTAGTTTTTTACAAACTTGTAACCGATTTGTATTCATAAGGATTTATCCTGCGTGTTGCTTCCTTTGTAATTGTACTGTAATCGCTTGGTAAGTGAATTTCTCGATTTTTGAGTTTTCGTTCGATTGCCGCATGGACAGAGTCGCACTCCATTTGCGTATGTCCTGGTTCTAGAAACTTTTGAGTTATAGTGATATTATTGTACTTTTCACTTAGAAACACCAGGGCATTTGACATAATAGTATTAAGATTTTGATACGTACACCCATATGATTAAATTACGATCGGTAGGAGTTGGTGAACGCAATGTGTTTGCGATATAATCGACTAAAAATGACACAAATGTACTTGCAGTTAAGTCAGCCGATGTTTCATCAAACCAATAGCAAGTGCAATGTGTACTAATTAAATTGAACACTGTGAAGTTATGGACTGTTAATTTGGTTTTAAAGTATAACGCACTAGCGGTAGCGGCTCAGTAAAATAAATTACCCGTCAGCAGCTTTCTTTTTATCAAATCCCTTTTCTTGTCTAGTTCTATCGTTTTTTATAATATGCATTTGATAATCAGCCTCGCTCAAATTGCCTGCTGTGTAACTAGTACAAATGTCACACATATCTTTTTTTTAAGAGTGTACAATGATAAATTTTTTGCTTTAAATTGTTGTTCAAAAAGTATATCTGCAAACAGGCGGTTCTTCATTTTCTGAACAGTATTTTTTGTACATTCTATAAATGTCTGCGAAAGATTGGAATGACGGATCTAAAAACAACTAAGTAGTATCTTTTCGAGCATAATGTGATGTAATTTCGGAATATTATCTAGAAAGTTGTTTAACGTCAATAACTCTTGCGTATTATCGGATCGGATTGCGGAATAAGTTTCTTAATTCTTGATGTGGTGTCATACCAAAGTCATTATTTTTTGTCCAAGAACTTACGGTAAAAGTTCCCAGCGAAAGCGTGTCAAGGAACATAGTTCAATAAACTTGTACTTTTTCTGATCCGTCACTAATGATACGCAAAAAATATAATGCAGTTTCTGTACGCCTGGGATGAACATTGTTTGTTGTTTTTTTGTGCAGTTTTTGAGCGTTTCACTAATGAGTTAACATAGATTTTGCGTTGATCCCAATTCATTTGCTATTGTGTATGTGTTTTCTACAGTCTTCACTTATTTTATAACACTTTCTTAACTCACTTTTAATACAACAATCAGACTTTCATCGTTCTCCCATGATTCGAGCAGATCTTAAAGTATCCTGTAAACATTTTCTATTTGCTGGTTTTGAATATCCTAAGTAATGCTTTTCTTGCAAAACAATGCCATGCGCGAGTGACTATGTTGTTGCTCTCTTCCACACATTATCATGCGTCTCACTCATCCCATGCACAACTAACGTCAACCTGCTCGATGAGTTGCGCGAAAATTAACCGTCATTCAGTCGGCTACTAGATTACCATGAGACGGACACAGCTTAGATAGGATAAATTGCCAACTTAAGAATAACTTAGAAGTTATTGCCACACCTCAATATGCTCAATGTTGACCCTAAAGACCTGGTGTCTTCAGGAGTACTAGGACTGAATTAGGTCATTTTAAGTATAACTATGGAATAAAAAAAAATCGCAAAAATTGAGATAGGAGTAATTGCCACTTCACGTCGTCGACATATTGTTTACAATAATCTGATCTGATCACTTTTTTTAAGAAATGCTTTAATTATCTTATTTGAAGGGCTTATAAAGTTGTAATTTCATGATTTTTTTACTGCAATTATCTATTTTTTCTATTAGAAGTATAAATGTAGCAAAGTTGTATTTAAAACCACATAAAATAGAATTATTTTCGAGTGAATTAGAAATAAATAAAATTAAAAAAAAATATATTTATTCGCACTTTTTACCTATATGCCATTTATAAACCAGAAACGCCTGAAAATTTTCTCAGTTCCGCTGGGATTTCTCTGCGTTCAGACGTGTGCAGTGTTGCTCAACGTTACTTTACCTCTCGATCGCACGGTTAATCTCTTTCCCTCACGTAGCTCTTATGGATTGAGCGAAGCATATCGTGAAATTTGCTCTATTTAAATAATATTATTTTTATTTAATTGTCATATTAGTTCTAGTTTTTAGTGTATTAGTGTTTATATTAGTATTAGTGTATTAGTTAATTTACTTGGACTTTTATATTTAGTGAATTCCAATTTATTACCAAAAAAAAAAAATAAATAGACGGAAAAAGGTGGATAGGAAAAAGAAGACATATCCTTGTGTCAGTAAAAAGAAATGTAACGTAAGAGTTGAAATGATGAGTGAAGATTTTTGGGAAACAATTCTGCCCCGTTCGACAAAGTTTTATCACAGTTGTGTGCTAACAGAATTAATTTATTCGCACCTTGAACGTTCTATGCCGTATATAATAGAAGCAATAGAAAATAAAAAAACATAAAAATCCAAAATAAAAAACCCTACACAATATTACACCACTCAAAAATTTTATCTTACTTTTAATGATGTAACAAACTAAATAAATAAGTACATGTGTATTCAGTTATTTTTTGTTCATATTTTTATCAACGGTCTTCTAAATTACTCCCCTATACGATTTCTCTTTTTTATTAAACAGGTACAAGCGTTATTTGTACGTACAGATTGTATGAAAAATCATATACATCCAATATGAAAGGAGGAGCTGGAATCGTAGAGCTGAACCACATTTAATACTCTGTTACGCGCTCAAGTCGACGGCACTAGCGCCATCTAGTCTCGAACCGAAGAACTAAACTTCTTGAAGTTGAAACACGAACTCTCGGTACCTTGCGCGTGTTTACTTGAATATTCTGGATATTTCGCTGCTAATTTATATAAATAGGCGCTGCAAGATGCGATCGGAAAGTATTGGATTTGGCGAGACAAGCGAAGCTTCGGAGCGAAATAAAGTGAACCAGTGTGCTTAATTATTAGTGTTTTAAGTTTTAATTTGTGTAAAGGAAATTAAAGTGTTAATTTAGGTAATTTTATAGGCGATTTTTATTGTCACGAACCTCAAGCTCGTAACAATACCAAAAAAATTAGAAAATAGAAAAAAATTACTGATTCTTATGTAAATGTACAAGGTAGAGGCGAAATTTGTATGAATAGGCAAATTTTATTTTCCTTTAACAATGGCGAAATTTGTGTGAAAAGGCAGTTTTTATTTTCCTTCAACAGTGGTAGAGCCACGCTGCAGCTTTGCTGTTGCACGTATGGGCCGGCTCAAACCAGGGTGGTATCACGACCTCACAGAATACGGGCGTGAACTGGAAGCTCTGCTTCCGCGTTTCGTCTGGTGAGTGCAGGAGACCGGAGGCCTAAATCCCCCCCCCCCCATCAACATGGTAGCGGAATAAAATGATGATAGACTACCCCAGGAGGGTACCAGCACCCCTGGAGAATCCCTCGCTGAGCATCCACGACCATGTTTTTCCACTCCTGAGCGTGGGTGCGCAGGCTTCCCCGCGTATCCTGGGGGGGGGGGCGGGGCAAAATTCCGCTCAAAACTACAACTGCTCAGGGCAAACGGAGCAACAAGACCAAGGCGACCCCTGCCACGCCTTCCGTGAATTTCTGCAATATCGGGAGACTTCACTGTAACCTAAACGCCGTCCACTACCATCTCGAGACGGCAAGGCCGGCTCTGTTCTTTCTGACCGAGACGCAGGTGTCCTCTCCGGCTGATGTCTCGTATCTCTCCTACCCGGGGTACAAACTGGAATACTCCTTTGTGCCTCGGGCTGGAGTTTGCGTTTACGTCAGAGAGGACATCTGTTCTCGACGCCTCGGCAGTCTTGAAGGTTCGGACCTGTCCATCCTTTGGCTACGTGTAGACAGCGATGACCATCCTCTATAGGTCCCATAGCGGCAATGCCGAAACAGACCGACTCTTCGACCACGTCCAAATGGCTACAGATTCGTTGCTACAGCAGATCCCTCCACAGAGATCGTGATCGTGAAAACTGGACCGAAATTAAAAAATGTTTTAGTTTTTCCTTGATTAATACACTAAACACTAATTGTATTCTGAATTTGTAGCTTCTATATCTGCTAGAAGTGCATTAGAATTTTGATGATCGGTCAATCAGTGAGTATTATATACTGATATTTTAGTGAAGCGTTCGATGTATTAAATTTTATCACGCTGCGGTATTCAAGTACTATTGGTAGAACTTCTTAAAAGTTATCATAAAAATCGTTATACCACTGTCAAAATATATAACCACACAGGTTATATGTTTGCGACTGAACGAGGCACAGCACAAGGTTCGATACTGGGCCCGATTGAGTACTTGCTTTTTGTTAACGATATGGTAAATGCAATAACTAAGGGCTCCACATATCAATTTGCTAATGACACCTGTATCGTTATTGCCGATCGTAGTATGGATGTAGCACAAACTGAAATGCAGGAAAGTTACGACATGCTATGTAAGTGGGCACATGATGTCGGCCTAGTGGTTAACGCTCAAAAAACGAAACTTTTTCATATACACTCATCTCACAACAAAGTTGCCACTGCACCGAATATCTTTTCCCACAGCCATGAATGTCTCCATGGAATGTTTCAACACTGTAATTGTCAACCCATTGAAAATGTCAAAAATCACATGTTGTGACCATTGTGAGACCATCACGGTCTGATTATTGATGAACGATTCCGCTAGAAAGCGCATAAAGATCACGTGTATGCAAAACTTCGCTCTATGGTGAGTAAAGTTTATGTTTTAAAATGTAAGCTACCATATAACATACTTAGATTACTTTATATGGCTCTAGCAGTATCTGTCATTAGTTATGGACTTAGCAGTTATGGTAGAACATATGTAATGTACATACAGGAAAGTTACATATTACAACGCAAGATGCTTCGATGGATAGTGCCTAATCACATTAAAAATAAGTACATAGATAATAAACAGGGCCTTTTTAAATATTGCAAAGTCATAAATGTTTTCGATAAAGTTAAATTTAATTTACTGACGGAAATTAATAATTCAGAATATCTAGTTCTTAGAAAACGACCTGTAAATTTACGAAATATAGCTTATAAATCCAACATGTCTGTACTTCCCAAAACTAAAACTTTCTATGGAGCAAGAAAGTCCGCCCGTCTTGTACCTACTTTTATTAATGAATTTCCAATAGAATTACAAAAACATACGGTAAATCCAAACTTTTTAAAAGTAAACTTAAATCATATTTGTTAAATCAACCATACTTATTGTAGTAGGTACTTCTGTTAGAATAATGTGATTTAATATTAATACATCTCGGTTTATATAAGACGACTCTCTAGCGTAGATGAACCCCTAGAGGTTTATATGCTAGCATTGTATTGGATAATGTAACAAAATTATAGTTAAAAAATAAAATAAATAAAAAAAGTACAGGCTTGATAAAACTAGTAGCTAATTTTTTGGTCGTAAACCAAGATTTCCTGATATATAAACTATTTTTCTTTGCAAGCAGCATTCTTATAAAGAAAGGCTTTAATAAATTAGATGATTTAATTAATTTTTAATAATGAAGCTTTTTCCATCCATTAGAGCAGCAGCAACACTTTAAATAATAAAAAACTGCAGTTACCCACCCGCTTACCAAACACGGTAATTAAGGTGAAATTCGTCTTATGAGGTTATCTATGGGACAGGTCTTTGTTCGGCAACGGACTTTTATAGACTATAATGAATGGATGAGGCTTTTCACTAATGACGTCCGACTTCTTTTTCGACTTATAAATGTGGAATAGTATATATATATATATATATATATATATATATATATATATATATATATATATATATACAAAAAGTATACTCGTAAGCTTGTTGCTGCTTACCCCCGCTACAGATTAATAAATAGTTTACCAACCCCCGCTGTCGGTACTGTGGCACGAAGACAGCGCCGCCACATAATGAGTAGATTTTATAACGTTCAAAGAGTCCATTATAAATGTAAGTTTTGAATATATAAAAACTGTGGTCCATCTGGCGGTCTAACTAGGCAATTAAATTTAATTCTCACTATATTTAATCCATTTTAAATGGGCCTCCCCCTATACCTATAGTGTTTTAAAACAGTGAAAGACCCGGTTAAAGGCATTTATGGCATTTGCATAATCTTTATATATTCAGAACGTGGATTTGTCGCTTAACTCCGAGTTGTACCACTAGAATTTACTTTTGAAAATTATTTATTTTCTAAACGGAAATTTTAAAATATAGCCGATATAAATAACATTAAATGCAGGAACTCTATTGATACATGACTTTAGACTGTGTTTTGTGGTATTCCTATAAGAAAACCTATGTTCAACAGTTGACTAGATAAGGGCTGAAATGGATGAAATGGATTAATTGCCGGATTACTAAGTTCTGCCAATCCATATGAATTTATGGTAACAAAATTCTAAGAAGATAAGGATAGGCCCATCTAAATATTTTACTCATAACTTTTTCATACAAGAAAAATTAGCGCATCTATGATAATACAAACGTCATATCATAAAACGACGTAGGCAGGGTCGGATTTCGCAGTATAATTATCCTAATTGTACCATTATTTCATAGTTTGTAGTATGTAGTATCGTAATAATACTAAGCGAAAATACCGTAATTTTACCTAAAGGTCAACTTGTTTTATTACTGGGTCGTTTTACTTTTTTAATATTAACCTTACGATATCGAGAATTTCTGTATTATACATGATTACTATTATTATAATAAAATTAAAATTAGCTTCCTTGCTGGTCGACCAGTGCTCGATCTATGCATTTATGTTGCATCCTTGATACAACCGTGATGAGGGACTACAATGATATAAACTCTATGTTCCAGAAGAAATCCCTTTGAAAATAGAATTTCAAAATATTTTATGAATCAGATTTTCAGATATAACTAAGCAAATATGGTTTCTTTGTACTCTTTTTTATTTTACCCTTATCTTAATATATATAAATTACGTGTCACGTTGTTTGTCCGCGATTGACTCCTAAACTGCTTAACCGATTTTAATCAAATTTGCACACCGTATGCAGTTTGGTCCAACTTGAGAGATAGGATAGTTTTTTGCCCATGAGTGACTAACAGTTTTTTTTTTTGCGAATTTAAGGATTTTAATAGGACATGACAAAGGGTCGTCGAAAAGGGCAGAACAACGTCTGCCCGGCAAGCTAGTTGAATATAAAATATATTAGGTACGAATATTCAAAGTTTAACGTGCACTAAGTTCTTTAGACAAAAACGTATAGATAAACTAGACGCGTGACGCCAAAATCGCGGTACATGGAAAAAATGTTAAACGTGATATTAATTTTTGAAATATAGTATAATTTTATTTTCCATGTAGAATGTTTTTGAGGGTCTGAATATAACCCTGGCCTAATCTTGGTAACGTAACTAAACTAACTGTAAAATAAAACTTTAAAAATGCGTTTATATAATAATTTAACTGTAACAGAATTAAATTACGATATGTATGATGTTCCTATTTAATATTTGTATCGTAATTTTTGCATCATTTTACCATGCAACTATACATAATTATGACAGACAAATCTGTTCTACGCACGCACCACTGTCGACGGAGTCGCGTTGGCCCTAATTTGTCACTTTAGGGCCAGCGCACTGGTCTGATTTAGTTGTGCGGTCGGTACGGTCCTTACACTAGCAATGTAAAAAGTCAATGTTCTGGGCATGCTTTGCCGCCAATATGTCCTTCTGATTTTTCCTACAATACCCTCTAATAACACTCTCGAGATGAAATAAGGTGATTGAATCTTTTACACCGTCACCGTAAGATTACAACTAACAAATAATACTAAGCATTTTTTATGCAATGGCGCTATACTGAAAATTTCGGGAATCGAGAAAGTGACACAACATTACTATTTAAAAATGTATTTATTGCTTTTCGAAGTATTCTCTGCGAAATTTGACACATTTTTCATTCGATGGAACCAATCATTGAAGCAACCATTCCATTTGGAAGTTGGGGTCTCCAAAATGGCCGTTTTGTAGGCGTCCACAGCTCCTTCAGGTGATGAAAATCTTTGTCCACGCAATTTATTATTTATTTTAGGGAAAGTATAGAAATCATTAGGGCTTAGGTCGGGGCTGTACGGCGGATGGTCTAGTAATTCTATGTTTTCTTGCTCTAAAAACTCTTTTGTTCTGTGTGCGGTGTGAGAACTCGCATTGTCGTAATGGAGGATGATGCGGCGGTTGCAGTTCTCTTTACGGAGTTCAGAAACGACCTGTGGCAAACAAATGCTAGCATACCATTCTGCATTAACCGTTCTTTGTCCCTCAAGAGGAATAGTCGTAACATGGCTGGTTTTGGAGACAAACGTGGCCACCATTTTTTTTGTAACACTCCGTGAACGAACAATTTTTGTTGGTTTTAACTTATTTTCGAACACCCAAACTCGTGACTCGTTTTTTGTTTAGGGTTCGTGCGCATATATCCAGGATTCGTCACATGATACGATGTTGTATACAGCATTTGAGGATGCTGCGTGGAATCTTGCGAGAGTTCTGACGCACCAAGTAACGCGAGCCGCTTTTTGCTCTTCACAGAGCGAATGCGGTATCCATCGGGAAAACAACTTTTTACACCTAATTGTTCATGCAAGATTATTTGTATTTAATTTATGCCAATTTCTAAAGTTGCCTGAGTTTCGCGGTATGTTACATGTCGATCTTCCTCAATCAGCTTATGCACAGCATCAACTTTTTCTTGGTTGACTGCAGTTTTTGGACGACCTTGACGGGGATCATCACTGAGCTTGACACGTCCACGTTGAAATTAATCAAACCAACGATACATTGTGGCTTTGGATGGGGCGTCATCACCCAATGCAGAAATCATCCGGTCAATACACGGTTTTTGTGTTAAACCACTTCGAAGGTCATAATAAATCATCGCTCTTGAATTTCTCGAGTCAATTCCATTTTCTCAACGAATATACAAGTTTGACAAAAACTTGTGACAAGACCGAGAATCTGTTTTTAAATAAATAAATGGTATTCGATTTTTAAAACCAAGGAGTTTTCAATTAAAAAGTTTTAATATGACAGGAACAGTGGAAATATTCCATTCTCGATACTTTTATTGCAGCCTACGTATTGTTATACTCGCTTTAAAATAGACGCAAAGCTTTTACGCGTACATTTGGATTATAAATATTTATATGGTAAGTTTAATTTATAATTATATGACAATAAATATCCATGGCACTAACAATAGCTTATTAGTTATTGCTTGGAACTTTGAAATGTAATTACGTTAACAGAATGGCTGTTTTATTGCTCGAAGCCATAAATAATTGATTATATTAGTTTCAGGTGACGTTGACAACGTAGAAACTAGAAAATTGTTACATAAATTTATGGTAGAAAATACGTTTCAACAGTGTCTGTGTAAAGCTATAAATTTTTAAGTGAGGTCATGTTTTAAGGGTTAAATAGAATAGTATAAAATAAAATAATTTCTATTCTATTTAGATTACAAATAACTATTATTGAAAAACATTTTTTTTATTTTACCACATATTCACATAATCAAATTTATAAGTTTCAATTTGACTTTAGCTGAACCGTTCCAAAATGTGGGGAAGATTTTTGTATGGTAGCCTCTTACCGTTAAGAGAACGGTAAGGTAATATAAATCATCATCATCATTACAGCCCTTCACAAGTCCACTGCTGAACATAGGCCTCCCCCAAGTAATGCCACAAAGCACGGTCCTGAGCCACCTGCATCCATCGACTTCCTGCATGTCTTACCAGGTCGTCACTCCATCTAGTGGGGGGTCGCCCTACACTACGCCTACCGGTACGAGGCTGCCACTCGAGAACCTTTCTTCCCCATCGGTTATCGGTTCTTCGAGCTATATGGCCGGCCCATTGCCACTTCAGCTTACTAATCCGTTGGGCTATGTCGGTCACTCTGGTTTTACTGCGGATATAACCTCATTTCTGAGTCTATCACGCAGAGAAACTCCGAGCATAGCCCTCTCCATAGCTCGCTGAGCGACCTTAAGCGTCCTCATACGGCCAGCAGTGAAGGACCACGACAAGGTAATATAAAACCGCTCAGTAAATGGAGTGATAACCCGGAAAGACATGCAGGAAGTTATAGTTTCAAGTAGGTCCCGTTTTTAGTGGCACTCTTTGGGGAGTACAGGAGTGGCCTATGTAATGAATATTATGATAAAAATGTGGTACGTGGTAGAGCCATGCTGCAGTTATGTTGGTAATATAGTTGTAGCACGAATGGGTTGGCTCCACCGGGGAAGGACCACACTCTCACAGTATACCAGCGTGAGTGTAGAGAACCGTAGACCCTTTTTACTTGAAACTGGGCATTTCATCTTAGTCCTCACGGCTGAAAACGCATCTGCATTTTGATTCGCAATCGAGGATAGATGTGGATGTCTATGGGACACAGCAACCACTTACCATCCAGTAGACTGTGTGCTCGTTTGTCACCCTATCCTATAAAAAGAAGAAAAAATTAAGAAAATTAATATCCTGTAAAGATTTTTAATGTACTTTACTGACGAATCTGTTTTTATCTTTTTGACGTAGGTATTGCGTGTTATAGCACCTTAATAACAATTCTATAAATAACAGTCTAACATTAAAACGCACCTGCGTTAGTTTCAAAGAAAATAGTACTTTTTTTAATAATTATAGTAATAAGACATCGACGACGAAAAGCATTACATCAAAGACAAACGAGCCGCCCCTGCTTTACCTGGGAAGGATCTATTAATGGTGCGTTATTTAGATTTAAGATAATCATCAAAGATACATAAAATAAGCCTAGATCACTATTGACACTGCTCTTTATCTGTTTAGTCAAGTTTTATTATAATAGGGTCAACTATTCCGAAGATAAGCCCAGATTTGTTATCATATCTTAATTGTTTGCTATTAATCTCCTCATTTCAATAAAAGGCAGTTATTTTGATATTACAGATATACACTTCAGTTTTAAATATAAATGTATCTAGATATTAAACATTAATTAACAAAACTCTGCGTTGAAATAATTTAAAAATGATATTGCATTCCTAATTTGTGAGTAGAGAACATTTTAGTCTAACTATGTACTCAAAATTATTGCACTGACTCTACTCAAAACAAACATGGTAAAATTAAAATTTTTTGTACAACCGACTTCAATATAAATAAAATGAGAACATCATCAATGTAGTAGAAGTCAATTGAATACACATTGTTAAGGATTACTCAAAAAACTGCTGGTCAGATCTTGATAAAATTTATATGGAATCACATGAGAAGCACCATCTTATAAATTACAAAAAAAGGAATCATCAAAATCGGTTCACCTAGACAATAGTTCGACGTAACAACACGTTAAAGAAAACAATCGAATCGAGAACCTTTTTTTTTGAAATCGGTTGTAAAACCTGCACTATTTCGGAAAGTGACTTTAAAAGACGACTTGGCAAATTCCGAAATAGTATCGAACTTGCTAGATTATTTCATACAAGAAAACATTTAGTAATAGCAAATACCACCCAATTGAAATAGTTGCCATGTTTAGGAAATATGTTAGCAACCGTAGTTTTTTATTATTTTAGTGTGCTTGTTAGCAAACTTAGTTTTTTATTACTTTAGCAGGCTTGTTGACAACCGTAATTTTTTTAAATTATATTTGTTTAATTATGATAGATGCTGGTGCCTATTTCTCCTCTTACATTTCCGGAATACTTTACTACCATCTGTATGCTGACGATTTACAGCTGCACGCTCGGGTTTATCCAGCAGAGGTTGACTGTGATCGAAATTTTAAATCTATATCTTCAGACCATCCATGCCTAGTGCAAAAGTTATGGATCAATAAATGTCAAGTGTAAATTCTCGGTAGCCCTCGTCGTCTACCTAAATTAAATTTTAATTCTATTGATAGAATCAGACGTTACTTTGCGGAAATATATTATAATAAAGATATTAATAGTTACTTTGCAACCATCCGCTATATTAAATAAAATGTTGTGTCTTCCCTAGTTTGAAGAGCACCTCCCACCCTCCCTCAATTGCCTGCATTAATCCCGCCACCACCAATCCCAGCACCACTACTTCAACGCCACTACTCCCAACACTACTATTCTAGGAAAGACACACCATCGACTATAATACGACACGTGTTTCGTGACCGCTAGGTCAGCCGCCGTAGGGTCAACACCACCTGAAGATGCGTCGTGTAGAGGCGAAACACGTGTCGTATTATCGTCAATGATGTGTCTTTCCTAGAATAGTGGTGCTGGAAGCAGTGATGTTGGGAGTAGTGGTGTTGGGAGAAGTGCTGCTGGGAGTAGTGGTGTTGGGAGTAGTGGTGTTGGAATTGGTGGTGACGGGATTTGTGCAAACTAAGGAAAGACACATCATTTTATTTAATTTAGAGGATGGTTGCAGAGTAACTATTAACATCTTTATTTAATTCTATCGTTTACAATAGCACTAATACTCCTCTTAGACATGTAGTGAAAGACCTTGGGTGAGTGATTGATGTTATTTAAGTTGGCAATTTCAGGAAGCTGAAATAAGTCTGTGAGTGACAATCACCGATTCAAGAATTTCCCTCCAACCGAGACTAAGGCTATGTTGGTGCAAACACTTGTTTTACCGGTCATTGATTATGCTGATGTGATCTGCTGATTACGCGAGTCAAGTACATCTGTGCAAATTGGATCATTTGTTATATAATTGCAACCGTTTTATTTTCGGCCTTCATAAATACGATCATGTATCCATATATCGTTCTAAGTTAAATGGCTTCCTATCCATCAGCGTAGATGCATAAAAATTATTCTTAAAAATTATGTATGTTATGTTTCAGGTATACCGTATATTATTTAGGTTATTTGTAGTTATATATATTTATTTTTGTATTTACACGTATGGTAAGTGTATTTTTATATTTACATTCACGTATAGATATTCTTATATTTTTAGGGCACCTACTTAATTTTCTCTGCTTAGCTCGTGGTTGACTGGTAGAGAATGCCTAAAGTCAATAAGTTCAGCAATAGTACATTTTAAGTGCAACAAAGATTTTAAATAAATAAAGAAATTAAAATAATAGTGGATTATCTTACACCAATACACGGTAATTTAAATATTTTATATGAAAATGTACATACACTACAACTATCCCGATTCTAAATAAATTTCAAATGTGCTCCTTACTTCCGGAATTCTGGATTATAGTCGGTTATTTTATAAGAATAAAGAGGTACATGAAATATCTTCTGAGTCTATTTTATGGGACTATAGTATAAAAATAAAGCGTCGTTGCATAATGTATAGTATTATTTATTATTTGTTATTTTATAGTGATGGCGTAAGACATTGAATCACCTCATTTCATCCCGGGAGTGTTGTAAGAATCGATTGTAGGAAAATTAAGAAAGACGTTGTAGCAGGGAAGCATGCCTAGAACGGATTTGCGAGTCTTTTTTTTCTTATATTTTTTTAATGGCAGTTTCCGAAAAATCGACCAAGAAATAAAAATCGTACTCATAAAACATCACATTCGTAGTATACAAACTTTGTATTGAATTATGAGTACAAGATTAAGGGGATGGCTTGAGCTGACAAGAACGTGGTCCTGCTCAGCTTCATAGTAAAATATTTGCCCTTTTTCGCATATCTAGACTGACGCGAACTTTCCCTTTTTACTAGTAACTAAGCTTTATCTTGGTCCTAATTCTCAATTTAGTATAGATGTAGTTACTCATGGGCCACAACGCTCTCATAATTCCTGTTTAACTTTAAGCTCAAATTTTTGTATTCTATTGTCTCTACAGAGATCCTGCGCAGAGCACAAGCACAGAGATCCTGGCCCATATAACGGGACTATCTGCATATTAAGCTCACTGAGCTTAATCGTCCTCATAATATGGCTGGCTGTTAGTCCATGTCTCAGGTCACGTGTCATTACCGGCAATACGCACTTGTCACCCTCACATCTAATTAAAATAATAAAATCTGAGATAATTAATCATCTAAGATCCGCGTGAAAAACAAATTGGTGTATTTAATAGAATTCATTTACGGTTGGTATCGTGTTTATTTTAATTTGTTGTCAACTCCCGACGTTTCTAGGGTTTTGTAAAGGAGTGCCTTTAGATTTTATTCACTAATTTCGATCCGAACTCTGCTGAATGAGCTTTCTGTTTCTTGAAGTCTAACAGTGGTATGGTTGAGTTTGCTTAGCTTAGCAGACGGACTGATGATGACAGTATCAGGCGTCACACCTTTGACGCTGTTCGATAATCCTAGTCTGTTTATTTTTCACCCGGATCAATAAGTTTATACCGCCATCTATCGGAAGCCTTAAGATATTTTTAGTAATTCTCATGGTCATAGTAAAAGGTTTACGCCACCCAAGGGACAAAATGAGGTGTTTCTCTTACAGCACCACCAAAAAATACTTGCTACTAATACTAAGTATCATATTATAACAGTTTTAATTATATAATTAATAAAAAAATATTTTTTGTCAGAAAAATGGGAAATTATGAAATTAACTTATACTTTTTTTATCTAAGACAAGACTTCTTGTTTAAATTGTAGCATATACAAACGAAATAATACAATTTAATGAAATTTAGTTTTGAGACACGATGTACACTCAGCAGCTTCATGCGACATCGCTGAATAGAAATTTGTTCGTACCATTGTAATACTGAAGAATAACACGTACTCGTATTAATGTGCTTTAAACAATTAAATTTCTACATTCATTACAGCTCTACAGTTAATTTCAAATATATTCTCATTAT
This sequence comes from Parnassius apollo, assembly GCA_907164705.1. Classification (NCBI taxonomy): domain Eukaryota; kingdom Metazoa; phylum Arthropoda; class Insecta; order Lepidoptera; family Papilionidae; genus Parnassius; species Parnassius apollo. Next base: position 85,609 of record CAJQZP010001443.1, on the reverse strand, counting down.
AAAAAACTCACATTAGGCGTAAGAACTTACAAGTTAATTTGTGTGCTCGTGATTTTATTTGTCTCCTTGACTTTTGATCTTAGGCTCATTTTTATATTAAATTTTGCTGTGAAGTAGGACTCTTTTTTGCTTAAAAGTTTATCTAGGTAGGTATACCCTCTTACATATTTCGGCCACCGTCTGACGGGGTACACATATATAGAGCAAGTATTACGAGTATTACAGACTGTGAGGCTTTGCATCATAGACTTCCAGAAGTAACAATGATTTTATAGCTTTCATTATTTGAATTTGGCTGCAAGTGTACCTGATGATAAATGGACTGCAGTGTCCATTTATCATCAGGTAGACTTTACTTTAGTTTACCAATTCAGTTAATTAAAACAATAATTTTAAACGAAGTAAGTATATTTAAATGATATAAGTTATAAAACTTAACTTGCAACCTGTATAAAAGGAATAAGAAGGACCTAACTGCAGTGTTTGGGAAGATATACATCGAAGCATTTATTCCTTCAGCACCTTGATGCTCCGGAAAGAATAGAAACAGAAGGGACTGAGTTCAACTTTTTTTTACGATACCTAATATTTTACCTGGTATACATAACATACTTATTCGCATTTCGGTAAGTGACGACACGAATTTTGTGGTAACGAAATATGTACGGATATCCATTTGGCACTGCACCATGTATCTGTGCATTCGTGCTCAGCTTATTCTTCCGGTACTCGCTGAAGTTCCGAGCATAAATTAAAAAAAATGATCAACATGCTTGCAACCATCCACTTTCCTTCGACATTCCTTCATATCTAGCAGCTTTTCCTGCGTTAATGCTTTTAAAAATATGGCCGTCGAAAAGTAGCATCTTAGACCACAAATAGGACTACACTTTTTGTAAATAAGTCACCTATAAGTGATAGAAAACGCTGTGTTTGACACAAAGGAGAAAGGAGTTTATTTTATTCTTCATTATGCCAATCGAACGAATTCAGTTTTACTGCTCCTCGTCATCCCCAGATTTATCAGGGGACAAAAATATAACTATGAAACCTCAGAAGCTGAGGCAAGGCGATGACATCGAGTTTCTTATGCAAAAATTCGAAAGTATGTTTTCTAACTGGACGTCGACGCAGGACGAGAAATACGCAACACTATTAGAAACAATTAATACAATTAAGGACCAAAGCACTCATATTTCGTCCTCCCTCGAGTTTTTGTCCCATCAATATGACAGTTTCAAAGATAAGAATGATAATTTACTTCAAGAGAAAAAAGTGGACAAAATTTATATTGAAAATCTAGAAAATAAAATTGAAATATTGGAGAGAAACAATCGTGCGTCATGCATAGAAATAAGAAATATCCCGAGTATAAAAAGAGAAACAGACCAAGATCTGCAAAATTTGGTAACATCGCTTGCAAATGTGTTAAAAATTAAATTGTAACAAACAGACATACGTAATATTCAAAAAATCTATACGAAAAGTAAGTCCAAAAATTCAGTCATAGTAGACTTTTCATCAGTTATGACAAATAACAAACTTTTAAATTCCTTAAAAATGTTTAAAAAGGAAAACAATAGAAAAGGGCTCAGCACAGAACACCTAAACTTCGAAGGCCCGCGTACACTAATATTTATCACGGACTTTTTAACATCTAAAATGAAACGCCTGCATTATCTTGCAAGAGATTTTGCTGCTAAAAACGAGTACAAGTTTTGTTAGGCCACGCCAGGTACCATATATTTACGAAAGAAAGAAGGCGAAGCACTATTTCGTATAAAAAACGAACAATACCTCAAGAACATAAATACAACATAAGTTTGTATCATAGGTATCTCATACACACTTATATTTTTGTATATAATTTATTTATTTACTTTACTTACTATACACTATAATTCATTCAATAGACTAAAAATGCTGTTATACACATTCAATCTTACTAAAACGTTAACAAAATGTATTTTCTATATTCCCACACGTACACATTCTCAAAACATACCTTTCTGAAGTACTGTTATCACAACTATTAATGTAACCAACTTTCTACGACTTTATCAAATTTCAACAATTATTAAAATAATAAAGACGTATTTACGTACACATAAAAAAAGACATGAAAACTCTTCATATATAAAACTAAAAATGGTATTTTATAAAATATTAAAAAAGTTGTTTGTGAAACCTTTTATCAGTAGCCTAATTGTATTTACTGTGATCGATAGAAGACTTAAATATTATTAATACTATAGATGACTATGAAATAACGAAACTTGAAGTATGCGAACCTGAATATTGCAAAAATGTTATACTACACCCTAATTTATTCCTAAAAATTTTACAACAAAACATTAGGAGTATAAACAAAAATTATAATAATTTTAATGTCTTATTGAGAAGAATAAAAATGAGAAGAGAAGAGAAGAATGAAATTAAATCAGCCCAATCAGTCCCGCGCTTGCGCTCAGCTGTGACGCACGCGTCCTTTCATAGTATAATTATCGGTACGAACGACAAATTGGTCGTGCGTCATAATGTCGGAGACGTTAAAGTGTTCCGTGTGTAATATCGTCATAGACGAACTGTTATGTTACATCCAGAACAAAATATCTGTGATGGATGAAGAATCATTGTTGCGTTTGTGTTCTTCGGCGTTTACCAGTGCAGAGATTCAAAAGTCGAAAGCATTGTTTTTTGATGCTATACCATCGGATAAGCGAAAAATACAACGTAAGAGAGAGGGAAAAGAAAAACGTGACCGGCAGGATATTATTCAGCTTTTTAAAACTAGTGTACCTGATCTGATTCCTGTCTTTGTTGCAAGGGAGTTAGAAAAATTACCACCAATTACCTTCGATCATCTTGACTGTACAAAACTACTAAAGGATATTACAAAATTACGTTTCGATATAGACTGCATAAAGTCGACGTACACTCCACTTGAACAGCATAAAGAGCTTGAAAGTAAAGTATTGGTAATGAAGGATATTCATCCGCCGCGCACGTGTAATATGAACCCAAGGCTGAGTGCTTGGAGCCTTGATAGTGGACCAATAGGTATGTCTGCTATACATGATTCCACTTTAGTTAGGTCTAAAGAGATGAAGAATACAAATATATCGTCGTCACTAATACGAGACGAAAAAATCACCTAGTTGTAGCCCAAGAAAGAAAGTAGACAATAATCAGTCTACCGGCCAAAAACATAATATTTTACACGAACGGGTATCTTCGCCGTTGTCATCGCATCATAATACTAACCATTTCAAGTTGTTCAATCTGAGTCATGCGAAACCGGTCAGAACGCAAGTATGACAAGTAAGAAAGTTATAAGTAACAAAACAAACTTATTGAATAATGCTGGGGAATCAGAGTGTGCTTGCATCGACGACGTAATTTCGAAAAATGAATATGAATGGCAGAAAGTTCAGCATGAAAAGAAACCTAACTATCGATACAGAGGTCAAGTGGGTATAAATACGAGCGATTTAGATGAAAAATTTAAAGCTGCAATACGTAAATCGCCAATTTTTATTACGAACATACATCAAGATACAGAAGAAAGCGACATAATTAATTATATTAAAACGAAAACACAGGAAACAGTGTCACTAGAAAAAATTCATATAAAAAAGGCTACCGATCACAAAGACTATAAATTCTTTGTGGATTCTGACAAAGTACCATTGTTTCTTGATGCAAATATATGGCGGAAGGGTATAATTTTTAGAAAATTTGTACACTTCAAACACAGAAATGCGAACAGAGACTCTTCTGTAAACGGTAATTGACATTTGAACAATAAGTAAAAGACCAATAACATTTGCTAGCTTCAATTGTAAAAACGTGAAACGCACCGTGGACAGTATTAGAGAACTCTGTCGACACGCAGATTTAATTGCACTCCAGGAGACTTGGCTGTTACCGGATGAGATACCGTATCTCAGCTCGATCGATGATGGTTTTGGATCAACAGGTACTTCTGCTGTGGATACGACGAAGGAACTACTGTGCGGTCGACCTTATGGGGGAGTTGCTCTGTTATGGAGAAGGGCAGTTTTCCATGACGTAAATGTGTTGCGTTGCGATAATGCTCGCTTGTGCGCAATTAAAATTGTGACGATAGATCGACCTATTATTGATATGTGTATATATGCCCACGAATTGTAAGGACAATCTACCTGATTACTCCGATTGTCTCAGTGCGGTAAGTGCTGTAATAGATGATACGGCATTGACTCTGTATATATATTGGACGATTTTAACTCTCATCCTCATACGCTATTTTTCAACGAACTTATATTGTAGTGAACAAAATTGGCATTGTATTGATACTGACTTTCTAGGTCTATCCTTCGGCACATACACTTTTTTAAGCCAATCACATGGCTGTAAGCGATGGTTGGAACACTGTGTTGTAACACAATCTGCTGTGTCCTTAGTATGCAATGTTTATGTTGAATACGACGTGACTTGGTCGGACCATTTCCCTCTTATGATCGAATGCGATTTAGAGTTATTAATACCAAAATTAAATTATTATAATACACTAACATCTTATATTAATCGCCAGATTATATGGGGAAAGAGGTACGAACGTCAGAAAAGTGTTTATAGCGATATGTGCCACAGAAAGCTAAGACAAATATATTTCCCTTCGGATTTTCGCTACTGTGCTGACAAATGTTGTACAAATATAAAGCATAGAATTATGATTGACAAACTGTATTGCGACATAGTGTCTGCCCTAAGTGAGGCCGCAATTGCTAGTCAAGGGTACAAGAAACATTGGCCAAAAAAACCCGTTGTAGGATGGAACAGACATGGTAGAGAGGCTCATGGGGAGGCTAGACAGAAATTTTATCTTTGGATGGCTAATGGACGGCCCAATCATGGCAAATTATTTAATGAAATGCGTAGCACCCGAAAGGTATTTAAATCACGCTTAAAATGGTGTCAAGATCATAAGCATCAAATTGAAATGGATGAAATAGTGTCATCGCATACCAAAAAAGATTTTAGTGCTTTTTGGAAAGGCACTAATAAGATGAGAATTCGGCCTGGCCTTCCCGTGAGTGTGGGCGGGGTGAGTAACCCAAAGGATATTGTCAACCTCTTTAGGGAGCTTTTCTCTGTAAAGTCGACAGTAGGGTCATATTCTTATTAATCGGTGCAAGATGCTGGGACAGTCATTGATGGAGTAGGGGACAGAATAAGTGTGCAAGATGTAGTAAAAGTCATAAAATCTATGTCTAGGGGCAAGTCTCCAGGTCATGATTGTCTCAGTATCGAGCATCTACAGTATGCAGGTTCACATATACACCGCGTACTGGCTATGTTCTACACTACATGTTTACGGTATGCATATCAGCCCCCTGATCTAATCAAGACCATAGTAGTACCGGTGGTAAAAAATAAAACGGGTGACTTGTCGGATAAATGTAATTATAGACCAGTATCCTTGGCAACCATCGTAGCAAAGATATTGGACAGTGTGCTTAATACTCAGATCAATAAATATCTAAAACTGCATGACAATCAGTTCGGATTTCGTACCGGATTGTCCACAGAAAGTGCGAAGCACACTGTCAAATATTATGTTGATAGGAAAACACCTGTCTACGCTTGTTTCCTTGACCTGTCGAGGGCATTTTATCTGGTCTCATACAATATACTGTGGAAAAAATTGGAGGATATTAAATTACCAGGTCAACTGATACAGATTTTAAAATATTGGTATGGGGGACAGGTCAATTGCGTTAGATGGGCTAATGATTTGTCTGAACCATACCGGTTGGAGTGCGGGGTGAGACATGGTGGGCTAAGCTCACCCAGTCTCTTTAACCTCTATGTAAATGCACTTATTGAGGCGCTTAGCAGCATGCATGTCAGATGTCATATAGATGGAATTTGTGTAAATAACTTGAGTTACGCAGATGACATGGTGCTGCTGAGTGCATCAATATGTGGATTAAGAAAATTGCTTAGTGTTTGTGAGTCATTCGCAGCCGAACATGGGCTGAAGTACAATGCTCAAAAAAGTCAGTATATGATCTTTGGGGCCGGACGGGATCGTACGTGTAATGTGCCTCCTATTAAATTGAATGGCACACCATTAACTAGGGTTGACTCTTTCAAATATTTGGGTCATGTGATTACTTCCGACCTCAAGGATACTACTAACATAGAAAGGGAACGTAGGGCTCTGTCGGTTCGTGCAAATATGATTGCACGTAGGTTCGCGAGATGTTCAAGGGAGGTTAAACTCACTTTATTTAGAGTGTTTTGTACATCTCTTTACACGTGCAGCCTGTGGAGGGACTACACGCAACGGGCCTATGAAGCTCTCCGGATCCAATATAACAACGCGTTCCGGGTGCTGATGGGGCTATCCCGACGCTGCAGCGCATCAGCGATGTTTGCTCAAGCACATGTAGATTGTTTTTACGCAACTTTGCGTAAAAGAGCTGCATCGCTGGTGCGTAGGGTAAGGGCCAGCCCCAATGGCATTCTTAAAATGATAGGTGACAGAGTGAACTGTCCCTATCTGCAACATTATTGTAGACTGCATATGCCCAGCAGCTAATTTGACTGCTGTTTAAGTGCATTACGGCATTTAGTAATAATTTAATAGTTTTAATATATTTGTCTCGTCATATTTTGTTAGATTATTAGATTTTAATTTTTTTAATAATTATAATTTAAAAAAAGTAATGTAAATGAAAATGAGTCTTGGATACTTGAAATTAAATAAATAATAAAAAAAATAACTTGTGATATTATAATTCTGTCTGAATGCTGGCTCTCTCATGTTACTAATTTACCTTATTTGCCAGGGTGTTCTACCTTTAGTACTACTTCTATCTACAATCAAAACGACGGTGTAGTCGTTTTGATTAATAATGATCTTGTCTTTAAAATTGAAGAGCTAAATATTTTAGAGCGCTACTTTTAAAAATAAATAAAGACACTATCATAATTGCCATTTACAGACCCCCCAGTTTTCATAACATTGACAATTTTATTCAGTCTCTGCATAATATACTTGTAAACCACACTGAATACAAAAACATCCTCATTATAGGGTATATAAATATTAATATTGCAGATTTAAACCAAAAAACATCCAGCTATCTCGAAACTTTATCTTTCCTGGGTTTGACCCCTGCTTATTACACACCTACTAGAGGTAATAGTTGTTTAGATCATATCGTATTAAAAAAGAAATTAAGTTCATATACTTTTATTTTACAATCTGCCATTACAGACCATGAACCTGTGTTCTTCTGTTTAAAAACAAAAAATGCTGAATGCAATCGAGAATAAAACTTAAACAAAAAATAAATTATGAGACTTTACTTGAAAGCTCCAAAAAGTTTGATTTCAATATAATATTTAACAATGATGTGAATCCAAGTCAATCCATTAACTTTATTATTGAAAGCTTACAAAAATTAATTTAAAAAAATTCTATTAACATAAAATTACCTAGGAGCAAAATAACATTAAAACCTTGGATAACAATAGGATTACTTAGGTGCATAAGAACAAGAGACAGAATGCACTTTAAACTAAAAAAAGACCCCCATAATGAGACACTCAGAATCACGTACTTAAGGTATAGAAACTATTGCAATAACATTCTTAAAAAATGTAAAAGAAATTATGAAAGCAACGAATTAAAAATAGCAGGTAATGATAACAAAAAAAATTTGGAAAGCTATAAAAAAAATTAACGATCTAGACCATCGTAAAAATTTACCGCTGGAACTTCTTAAAGCTAATATAAGTCCTCTTCAATCTGTAATCGCGGCTAATGTATATTTTGCCAAAATGGGTGCTGAATTAGCCAGTAAAATTCCTCTAAATATTCCCTTACTTCCACAAAATATAAATAAAAGAACATCAAGGTGTAACTCGTTTGTTCTCCTAAACACTAATGAAGAGGAAATCGAAAGGTACATTTTAAGCCTTAAGTCAGACAGCGGTGCAGGATGGGATGGGATCTCTGCTAGAGTATTAAAGCTTCTCAAATATATAATGGTACCTCCCCTTACACATATCTTTAATGTATGTATATCAAAAGGCATCTTTTCTCCCTCACTAAAAAGTCTATAGTCATTTCCATATTTAAGACTGGCGAAAGAGGCTGTATCTCAAATTATCGTCCTTTTTCAATATTACCTTCCCTCTCTAAAATCTTTGAAAAGATTATTAACTGTAGGCTTATCAAATATATGGAAGCAAATGATATAATTTCAAATGCTCAATTCGGTTTTAGAAAGGGAAAGTCAACAACTGATGCTGTACACGCCTTAACTAGTTTTATTGTTGAGAAATTGGATAGTAAAAAAATGCCTAACCATTTTTATTGACCTTCAAAAAGCGTTTGATACAGTTTCTTTCGCTAAGTTTTCTGAAAAACTAGAAATGATGGGCATAAGGGACAAACAGTTACAGCTTCTTATGGATTATTTACATAATCGAACACAGAGCGTTCGGATAGGTAACGTAGTAAGCGATGAACAACCCGTTAGTTACGGCATCCCACAAAGCAGTATACTTGGCCCAACGCTGTTTTATGCTACATTAATGAACTTTGTGACTTAAATATAAAACATAGTAAAATAATATCGTATTCCGATGATACTCCACTAACTTTTTATGGAGATTCACGGGAAGAAGTTTTTAACATTGCACAAGAAGGTTTTAATACCGTCTGTCAGTGACTAGCTATAAATTCACTTTCACTTAATGTTGATAAAACCAAATATATTACGTTCTCTATTCGAAAATTACCAAAATAAATTAGCAATTATAAAATTATAGCTCATTCATGTTTTCGCTTTCCTAGTTCAAACTGCAACTGCTTTAATATAATAAATACACAAGAAATCAAATATTTAGGAATAACAATAGATAAAAATCTTAAATTCAAAGCTAAGAAATTTAACCCAAAGAGTCAGAAAACTAACTTACATTTTTAAAAACTTAAGACTTGTCACAAACTGGATATTGCTAAAAACTGTTTATATATCCTTGTGCCAATCTATATTAACCTACGGTATTACTGTTTGGGGAGGTTCCAATAAAACACACATGCTTGAATTGGAAAGAGCTCAACGAATGATTTTAAAAGTTGCACTTTGAAAACCAAAATTTTTCTCAACAACCAGTTTATTCAGTGAAGCTAACGTGCTTACAGTACGAAAATTATATATATTGTATTCAATTTAAAAAAAACACACTTGCACTGTGTATACACCCAATTTACTACAAACTAGGAGAAGAAATTATGAGGTATGTGAAACGATACAAGCAAAATCTACTTTCGCCCAAAAGTTTTATGGGTACAGAATAGGCAGGTTATATAATAAGGTTAATAAAAACACTCAATTTTTCAACTAACAAATTATAAATGTAAGAAAAAATTAACAGATTGGATTATGAAATTAGATTACGAAGAAACAGAGAATTTACTGTAAAAGCGGAATAGTGAGACACACACACACACATACACACACACACACACGTATATTTGTATGTATGTATATGTATATATGTATATATATGTATGTATTTATATATGTGTATATATATTTATATAAAATTTTGATTATATACTTTTATTATTATCATTTAAAACATATTGCATATTATATTTATTCTATATGACTTTAATTGTAAATTACACTTTGGAAATCTCGTATTCGATCTCCACATGCAACGCTCACTTCATGTCTAAGTACAGTATCATCGAAAAGTATGTAATAAAGCCAAGAGGGGGAGCCAGGAGACCCATAGCACAGGGTAACCTAGTTTGGGCTCCTGTCTCCCACAACTACTTAAAAACTCTTTAACTATTTATGAAACTATTGTAACTATGTAAAAAGTGGGAGAAAAAAATGAACGATGTGGCATGTTACTGTGAACGACGCAATATACCGCAACTCATTTTGCAGCCACGCTCTACGTACGTAAAACTAAAAATAAAATTTGTTATTTCATATATACAGTTTATATTAAAGCAATCTTAAATTTAGAAAATATGTATGAATGAAAATTGCTGACTTCATTATGTAAATTATAATATTATTTTATTAAGACCTATAAAAATGACAAAGATGAGAATTTCATGTTCTTCAACCTTAGTTATTTTCCCACTACGTGGAAAGAGGCTACTGTGATTGGAATTCCCAAGCCAGGCAAGCCTCTCAACCTCCCCCTCCAGCCATCGCCCCATTAGCCTCCTCAAGGCAATGGGCAAGCTCTTCGAAAGAGTCATCCAAAGTCGTATGAGGCGCTACCTGTTTCCCACAGACGGCGACCCTCTTATCATTCCCCATCAATTCGGCTTCCGAGCCAAACACTCATGTCCCCAACAAGTTCACCGCATTGTGGAATATATCCTCAGCGGTTTCTATCCTCGTCGTCATAAGACCATCGCGGTCTTTTTCGATATTGCCAAAGCTTTCGATAGAGTCTGGCACACAGGCCTTATCTACAAGCTCTATAAAATAGGTCTCCCCGATCGTCTAGTTCGTCTCGTGGCCTCCTATTTAAAACATCGTACCTTTCGTTTCAGACACGAAGGCACGCTCCCTTCACAGCGAACTATCAAGGCTGGTGTCCCTCAGGGCTCAGTACTTGCTCCTCTGCTGTACATCATATTCACCAACGACATTCCCATCCCGTCGAAAGGTGTTCAACTCTCCCTCTTTGCAGACGACACTGCCATCTACTGCAAAGGTGTCTCACTACCCTTCATACGGAACAAGATCCAAAAGTCAGTTGATGACCTAGGAGCTTGGTTCAAAAAATGGCGCATCGATGTGAACCCGGAGAAGAGCTCCGCCGTTCACTTCGATTATAAACGACGCCGTCTCAAAAACACTCCACCAATACGTATGCTAGGGACCCCTGTCCCCTGGCATACGTCCGCCAAATATTTAGGTGTCACTCTAGACACAGGGCTCACTTTCAAGCCCCACGTCAAAAGAGTAACCCGTCACGCACGTTTTTATCTGAGTAGGCTCAACAGTATGTTGGGCCGACACAGTAAAATGTCCCTTCGAAACAAGCGTACACTCTATAAGGTATGTATACGACCAGTCATGTCCTACGCGGGCCCCGTCTTTGCCCACGCAAACCCTAACATTTTAAATGAACTCCAAATAGTTCAGAACCTATTCTGTCGTCGAGCTGCGAACGCACCGTGGTACGTCCGCAATGCCGACCTTCATCGGGACTTAGAGCTTCCAACAATTCAGCAATTTCTTAAAAAACTCTCTGAGAACTTCTTCAAAGCCTCAGAGTCGCACCCAAACCACTTAATTCGTGAGGCAGCTTCTTATGCAGCCCCACCCCCCCTCTCGCTATCGTGTCCGCAGGCCGAGAAACTCTCTCTCGGACCCGCCTAATAAACTTTCAAACGACCTGAACTGTCTCCTGGCAGCTCAGGCCAACTCTAATTAAATAAAATTATTGTAATATCTGACATTAATTTGCCTTCGTAGGCACTCCCTCAGCGGCACTTAGCCGCCTGCGCCCTCTTTTCCCAAAAGAGGGTCGCTCATGATAAGGCACAATAGAGCTTAATCAGCCGGTTGCCTGTCCCTAAAGGCGGTTTTTAGGGGGTATCACTTAGGGTCCCCGGTAGGACAGTGAGTCCCCCATAACCACGATAGACCGGCTATCGTGGTATGCGTAATGCATTTTCCGCCTCCCTACGTACAGGGTAGCCCTTTAATTGCTTCGGGCGCAAAAAAAAAAAAAAAAATTTCATGTTTTTTCGTAGTTTTTCTCCGATCGTAAAAACCTTGTTTTGATGTTTATTGAAATACGTTTAGATAACTTTAATATTAACTTCTGACGTCAAAAAAGAATTAAGTTCAATACATTTCGTTATAATGAGCCTTTTTCATCATAGTTAAATATTCATTTCTTTTTATTGATGCTTAATATTTAACGATATTATGAGTATAAAAATTTAACTTTTAAAATCTTTTATGTTATTTTTCCTTTGTTACAATAGTAATAAATACTTAATACTATATTATTGTAAATAAACTTGAAGACTACACTTAATGTTGAATAAAACTATTATTTACGGATTTTATCGCGTTTAATTACTTTAATTTATTTTTATTAATATCCCCACGTTTCGGGTGCTTTACAGCACCCATGTTCACGGAGGGGACTGAGATGTTTGACGTCCCAATGTCATAGTTAGTCCGGCTACCTTCAGTTTTTTTTTAATATTAATTTTTGGTCCGATTTACGCAAAACGAGCTTATAGTATCATGAAGTCTTGCAGTGGTATGCTTGGGTTTGGGTTTAATTTTGTTAGTTATAGGATCCCAAGCAGATGGTAGCACCCAACCATCTTCTCTATTGAAATTTGGATGTTTTTTAATTTCAATAGCCTCGCGTATCATCCTTGGTAGGAATCGGTGTTCTTTTGCGAGAATTTGTGGTTTATCAAATATCAAATCTAATGTAATGATGGGGACGATCTTGAACATGTTCGTAGACTGCAGACTTCCCGGAGCATCGGTGCTTCATATCAGCTATATGTTCCTTCACGCGGGTTTTTATAGATCTCTTTGTTTGACCTATGTAAGAGAGACCTATAAAAACCCGCGTGAAGGAACATATAGCTGATGAAGCACCGACGCTCCGGGAAGTCTGCAGTCTGCGAACATGTTCAAGATCGTCCCCACCATTACATTAGATTTGATAAACCACAAATTCTCACAAAAGAACACCGATTCCTACCAAGGATGTTAAGCGAGGCTATTGAAATTAAAAACATCCAAATTTCAATAGATGATAACGACTTAAAATGGAACTGCCAACGGTTGCCAATCCGCTTGCCAAGCGTGGCAATTATGGCAAATATCAACCTATGATGCAATATCTTGAGGAAACCAGTGATCAGCAGTGAACTTTAATACGTAGTAAAGTTAACGGTAACATCTTATAATTCGGTAGTCGGTACGAGGCTGCCTCTTCCAAACCAAATCTTCCCCATCGGTTTTCAGTTCGTCTAGCTATATGGTTGATTAATTAACAGTTTAGCTAATTTTGTTTTTGTAATACTTTATGGATGTCCAAAATTAAATTATTTATTTTAAGACGAGATGTTTCAGTTGTTAAAAAATTTAATTCGCTCATCGCCATTTTAACTTCCTTATTAATTGCTGGCTATAAAAATTCATGGCGTAATATGAATAATGCCTTTAGAATAATTAATTTTATGTATTCATGATTACCGCCCTAAAATGACCTGAGTTCGCGTTAGTGTTCTTTATTATTGGATTTTTATTTATGGAAAAATATTAATTAAGTATTTATTTTTCCTAATACTGACTCAAACATATTAAAAATAGCAATATATTTAGAAATATTTCATCATAAAATAAATCTTTGAAACAGTGATGCAGGCAAAACGACGCGCTAAATTTCAATCAATAAGCACTCCTCATGGGTGGAGATGATGCCGCAAACTTTATTTTACTCCTTATACATAATTCTACACATTGATCGTAAAATGGAGCTGTGATCTGTTTATGTGTCATATATAAACTATTTTACTATATTACTGGGGTGAAGATTTGTTCAAATATATCGGCTTCTTTTTGTGATGTAATACATCAATATCCAAACCTACGTAAAATTCAATTTCACTCCTCTTAGTTACAGCGTATATACGTCCCACTGCTGGGCACAGACCTCCCCTCATTTCTAAAAGGGTTTTTGGGCAAGGAAGTGTCCGCCGCGCTGCCCCAGTGCGTGGAACAAAACTACGACACTACTGGGATACAATTTGCACTAACTATAAGGTATTCATGGGAAAAATATCTTCAGACGTAGCAGATTTGAAAGAACAAATAACTGACATGAAACAATACCATAAAAAATGTTAATACAGAAAACATAACAATAAGATCTGGTATTTAAAACTTATTAGAGAAAAACAAAACTAGAAAACAGAAGATCTGCCATGTTAATTCCAGAATTAGAAACCATAAAACAATGAACAATGAACTTAAAATCGTGGCAGAAATTAGTGAGCGTGAACACAGTAGCAAAAATAGTGTCATCTGTAGCAAAAATTACCCACAAAGGTGGATTGGGCGCCAAGGGCTTATTTTGTGGCCATTCAGTCTCCCGATCTAAATTCTTTAGATTTTTTTACTGGGAATGTCTCAAGGAGCTTGTGTACAAAAAGCTGATTGCTAATATCGTAGAACTGTGTAGGTGTATCCAAACCGCTGCTCAAGAAATTAATAATGTTGGATATGCACAACGAATCATACGCTCTTTTATTAGAAGGTGTCAGGCATGTATCAGGTCAGGGGTTGGATATTTTGAACATCTATTATAAGAAATAAATGAGTAATAGTAATAAAACATAAATGAATAATAGTAATGAATATAATATGCAGGTAGTACATTTTAGTTTATTTTTTTTCCTAATATTTATTATTCTTCATAATTGTTGCAAGTTTTGGTTCCACCTCACTAACTCCGGCCACAATCTCTGTTTTTTTAAATATTTTGAGATATACTGTATATATGTACTGTATATGTACTAATAAAACAAAAAAAAACTTTTAGCGAAAAGTTAGGCCTTTCAGCAATGAAATAATAACTTTTTGTTTTATCAAAAATTGATTTTCGTTTTACTGTTTTTAACTATTCATTCATTTATTGCACTATTTTCTAGCTAATGGCATATAGGATGTAGTATTTTTAAACTTGGATGAAAAATCTTGTCTCGTAGAAAGGAGAAAATTTATTTTTGTATGGAGAATGGGACCACCACAAATTTTAGCGACCCTTAATGAAATGCATGTCGATTTATTCCATATAATCTATGTATAAAAATCGTAATATTAATTTTACCGAATTTTAACGGGAATAATGAGAAATTAACAATTAAAATATGAATATGACAATAATCTAAAAATGAACTATGAGCGATTGTCTAGTACTTTTCAATGGTATTATAAGTTAAAATAGTGGACTATTTAATAATTAATAGTATGAAAAAGGTTGCAAGTACATTTAGCAATTATCGGTACTTTAAGATCGATGGAAAATTCTTTCAGTAGTTTCAACAAAATATACTGCCTGTCTGTGTAAAAATGTTGTATGAAGAGGTACTATCTTTTACATGTATTGATTGATAGTGAATATTCATCACAAATACCATTAAAGTAGCATGATTAAAGCCAAGATGAGTGAGGGATAATATGGTTGTGCTAAGGATAAAAACACAGTCTAATGCCACTGCCTTTTTTAAATGCAATACTTTCTGTTTTGTAAATCATTTGCAATGTAGAATATTAATAGTAGAACAGACGGACAGATATGCACCGTGTTAAGACTTTATTTTAAAATGTTTTGGTTGACTAGTAAGTAACTACTTATACATCTTAAATAACATTAAACCTAAAAATGACTGGATAAAAAAAATTGGGATATTAATATTTCGCTTCCTGCATGATATTATCCACATAATGTTTAACATTTGTGCATCGATGAGCCAATAAATATCGTCTCATGGTTTTCTTTTGTATCGTTGGCAAATCGTTCACTTTAGTAGCAAAGATTTTAAATATTTGTTTAGTAGTACCTATTTATTATACTTTCAAATAGGAACTTTTCTAAACTTTAACACAAACTCAGTTTATAATGTCATATATAAAATCACTTTTATTTAAGTTATTATGAACTCATTTTATATCAAATCACAGTGATTTTATTAATTACATGTTAAACAGTCATGTCAGGTAGGTACATCAAAGCATAGATAAATAGATATGTAGCAAGCTACATCAACGTTTTAATTTAGCCATAGATAAATAACCAAAAAGTGTGCATGTGGATCTGAAATCGATTATTTGAAAAATCGATAACTTAGTGTAAAACGATGATAAACATTATATCAGCTAGATGAATCGACCCAAAAACCTATGGGGTTCAAGAACTAGTAAACTATATATTTTAATTTTTTGCTGATGTCGGACGCAAAATGAACCGGTCGTATTATATTTGGTTATCAGCCACGGTTTGAACATAACAAATATATATTTATGAAAGCATCCAACGATGTCTCTCCTTACGTTTTGTTTTATTGAATAAGGAGTCCACCTGATGGTAAGTGGATGTTGCGGCTTCTAGAAATTTTTACTTATCTTCGATTAAGAATTAAAATGTATATGCGCTGCCATCCCTGAAGACTACGATTGAATGCCTCGTTTACAGAAAAAGGTTCTCAAGTCCTCTACACTCACTGATATTCTGTGAGAGCGTGGTCTTACCCCGACCAATCTGAGCCATTCGTGCTTAAACTAATACAGCTGTATTATGTCTTTACCACGGATTGTATACTTTACTTACTAAAAAATAGTTATCTTATCATTGTCCTTTCTAATCTAATCCGTGAATCCCGGCCAAAGAGTCTAAAAAGTATAAACAGGTACATAATTTCCATCTTACGGTAAATGCATTGTCGGTCTACAATTTAGTGATGAACTCAACTTACTAATTCTAGCAATTTATTGATATATTATGTTATATCAATTTAAATTGATATTACGTAATATCCCCTCGTCTGTCCAAATGCCATATTCTGGCGTCTCAAATAATATGCGCATCTGTCAAACGCCATAATATGGCGTCAAGTGATAGCAAACTATTTGTAACATATATATGATATATATAACATACATATATATATAACATATATATCTGTTATGCATAATCTGATAGCTTATTTAATAACGTTTCTGTTGTGAAATGTTTAATATAATACAAATTGATTAAGTACAATTTGTGATAGGTGAGTTATTAATAACATTAAGATCTACGTCCTAGCGTTAGAGTGATATTATATTATGAAGATTTTAGATACGCAAACCAAAAATATGTAACGACCTATTAAGTTTAGTAATAATACTTATGTTGGATGGAAGAACAAATATAAAAATAACTTGTGACAAATTGACAGAGCTTCTTTCAGCAAATTTGGATTACGAAACTAGAGTTCAATTTGAGTTACCTGAATATCAACTCGAGTTAACTCGAGTCAATTTCTTACCGAGTTGGAACATCTCTAACACAATTATTTTTTAATGTGTGTCGCTCACGCGCATATCGCCACGGAACTGTCTCAAACACTAAAATTAACAATCAATCCCGCCAAAACAAGTGCTTACTGCGTAGTTCGTGTGTCTGCTGGAGTGTGAATAAAGCTAATAAAACGTTGTGAATAGATGATTTTTTTCATCGGGGTCGATATCCTTCTGGTCCCATCGTTAGTACTATCGTCTGCTTCGTTTTCGGGAGCGTTTCAAATACACCCGGTATACTAAAACAACCACTTACTTAAGTTATTTCAAAATAATAAATATAATACAAATATTACAACAGTTCACTAAAGATATGAATTTTAATACATGACACTTCTATTAAATCTAATCAACTATACCATTAATACCACTCAGTTGAGCAAATCACATCCAGTATTGCTTATATGTGTAATCGGCATTAACCTGTTTGCTGTTCTTTCTGAGCTAGCGGGTTAAGAAGTCAGCGGTTGAATTTGTATTTGAATTGTCTGACGAGCCATCGCTGTTGCTAGACAAAGTTTTAAAACCACATACACTTTTGTATTTTTTCGGATTTTTAATATGTGTATGTATATAATACGTGCTATATATATATTATGCTGTAGATATATAAGTATCATAAGTGAGTGTAAAATTCATGCGATACAAAATACACCAGAACATAAACGTTTTTATTTTATCTCATAATATAATGATTATTATTATAAAGCGGAGAGACTCTATGTATATAGCTGCAGCGTATTGTCTCTTCATAATGAAAGTGTGGGCAACAAAAGCTTAAATAATTCATTTGATCGTCGGTGGATTAATAAAGATTGCGACTAATGGGAGGCCGTTATAAAAACGCTTGCGGCTGTGGTAATACGCTCCACCATAGAATTATTAAGCTTAGAACCGCAGTAGACGCACGCAAAGTCAAGCAATTTCAAGTTAGCCTACGTACAACTTTCACGCGTCATTATTCGAGTCCACGTGGAGTCCAAGTAAAGAGCTCGCGCAATTTTGCAAAAAAAAAATGACTTACTATGCTGTGAAAGGGTGTCAAAACTCATTCCATAATCATGAAAAAAATTAAAAATTTCATTTCACGGGTAAATATTGCCTAGTATCTTATATTTTTGTAAAAAATATTCATCAAACAAAATAGTTAATCGTAGATTTGACAGACGCCATTATAATGAAAATGTTCCTAGGCATAGTAAAATATTTTACCCCATATTTTCTTATTTTTGTAAGCCTACAATACTCACGCGAAAGTAGGTATTTTTTATTTATTGTTTAAGTACTTGGATATATAGTCATTTAATAAATATTTTTAATTTCATGTTTTATTTGAAAAGATTTTCTCCTTCCAAATCTTATTTCGTTTTAATACAAAGGGCCTATTCAATAAAGTATATAATATATTTAAATTAGTATATAATACTATATAGTTATATAATTAAATCACTTCTAACAGAATAATATAATGACACAATAATAGATTTGTGAATATATATTATATCAAAAGACACTACGTTAACAAATATTTAATTTTTAATACAAAAGGCCTATTCAATAAAATATATTATATTTATATAAGTATATAGTACTATATACTTATAAAAATATAACTTCTAACAGAATAATATAATAAGATAATAGATTTGTGAATATATATATTATAGCACAAGATATTATGACGTATATAAATAATTTAAATAAAACATTAGTTAACAAATATAAGTATTTTTTATTTCTCTCTTTGCAAATAATTAAATAAAATAATTCTAAACGCAACCTAAATATTAATTCTATGACTATGACTACTATTAAGATTTCCTCATTTTTTGGGAAAAACGTCATTTGCTTGTGTGCGTGTGGGCAAACGTAATCATAGGTCGCTTATACACACATTCATTGCGTTGTTGCTTCAAATTTGAACGGATTTTTGAATGACACTATCACTTTATGTCTAATTACTCTATGCACTCCATTTTGTTATTAATGATTCTGTCGATAATTTTTTTTTATAGGATAGGGTGATAAACGAGCACACAGTTCACCTGATGGTAAGTGGTTGCTGTGGCCCATAGACATCCACATCTATCCTCGATTACGAATCAAAATGCAGATGCGTTGTCACCCGTGAGGACTAAGATGGAATGCCTCGTTTCCAGTAAAAAGGGTCTCCGGTTCTCTACACTCACCATACGAAATACAGCAGCATTAGGTAAGCTACTATTTCACGCTGGTATTCTGTGAGAGCGTGGTCCCTCCCCGGTCGAGCCGACCCATTCGTGCCACAACTTTACTTCTAATATAACTGCAGCATGGCTCTACCACGTACATAAAAAATCAATACAGACCATGTGAAATGTGTAATTTAATATACATTCTATACAAACAAAATGTTCGGGAAATATAAATTCTAATGCTTTATTTTTTTATTAAACAAAATTTAATTTTATCATGATTATTGTCATCATCACCATTACAGTCCCTCACAAGTGTAATGAAGTGAAATTAAATTAAATGAAATGAAAAGATTATGGTACAAGGCTGCCATTCTAGAACCTTTCTTCCCCATTAGTTGTCAGTTTGGAGCTATATGACCAGCCCATTGTCACCTCAGCATTGTACCGTTAGGTTGGTTCAGAAGATAGATGATATGTGAAGAAAATATTTTAATTAATAATGTGTAATAATTGATTTGTTTTTATTTTAAATTAGAATATATTTATTTAAGATTAATTAATGATAGTTATTCGTAAGGATGTATTCAGATGCACCCCTACACATTCTCGTACTGATCCGTACTCATTTATTTTATTTTATTTTTTATTTTATTTTAATAAGGATAACAACAGCGTATATCACTAAATACAATTTCAAATTTACCTCAAGTATGCCAATAACAGTTATCCATATATTAAATATAAAGGTAAGCTAGGTACCATGCTTCCATTAAATACTTCCCGATGTTGTAATGTGCGAGACTTCGATCAATGATTATACAGTGATTATATGGTATAGTAGTATTATTGATTGAAGGTGCGAGAATAAAGAAAAAGATATATCGAGACAGAGATATATATATTATCAAATGTAATCGAAGATTAATGATCAAGACTGTTTATATTATTCTAGTTTGTAGGACTCCTTTTTTTTCTTGGAGTCCATCTGGGTAGGAACCACTCTCCTACTTATTTAAGCTGCCTAATAGCAGTACTTGCACTTCTTTATTCTGTTCTAAAGATTATCAATGAAAATTCCAGAACTGTCTTCACGACGAATGACGGAATCTTGTTTACGCCAAATCAGCGACGAGGATCAGTGTGAAGGTGAGAGGTATTTGATCAATTGTCACTTCGTCAGCAGATTATATTTACTTGGACGGGAGAGGAAAGAAGTTTCAAAAAATACGGTAAAAACCAACTTGAAAAACACAAAAAAGAATTTAATACTTTTACATTCTGAAGTGCTAAGACATAGTCTCCGACTTTAGAATAATTATTAAAAAACATCCTCCCGACCGAATTTCGGCCACGGCAACCTGCCTCAACGGAGGCTACCCATCGTCGCGGGACAGGATTATAGTGCCCAAGTGTATGCGCCTCTATGGTCTAGGGGTTGTAGTAGTGTGACTGCTGATCATGAGGTCCTGGGTTCGTCGGGCCAAAAAATCAATTATTGAGTTTTTCTGTCAAGAAATTCTCAGTATCTGCCCGGAGTCAGGAAGTTAGTGGTGTCTCACCCCCGTGCCTCGGAAAGCACGTAAAGCCGTTGGTCCTCCGCCTGATCTCTCTCCAGGTCGTGTCGGTTTACCGTCCCATCGGATTACGAGAGTGAGGGAATAGAGAGTGCACCTGTGCTTGCGCATACACTTGAGCACTATAATCCTGTCCAGCGCCGATGTCTAGCCTCCGCTGAGACAGGCCGCCGTGGCCGAAATTCGGTCTGGAGGACATTATTATTATTATTATAACAACATGATAACACAACTTACCCAAACTATATTTTGATGTTAATTATTATTTTTCCTCCAATATAGAGTTTTATTTGATCGATTATATGATCCTTATCCGATAGACAAAACCAGCAATTTTTCTAATTTGATATAAATTATGTAGTTTTAAACTGAATCACCTTTGGTAGGAATTCTGTTTTCCCTTGAAAAAAGAACTTTAACTGTTTTATGCCAGTGTTTGACTACTATCTTACCTGATGTTAAGTGGTGATGTAGATGAAAATGGTAAAACACACTTATGAAAAATCTTGAATAAAAAGACAGATGCTAGCAAATTATTTCACTTTGTTACTTACGTCATTACGAATGACGAAGCAAACTGTTCAGTTCGTATCGACAACGAAGGACTGGAATCTGGCCGAGCGTCTAGTTGTCGGAGTTTATGGCTATCGTAAAAATTATATTTATATAAAATATGTCGGCTCAGTTGATTCACATGCGATGAAAACCATAAAAATAGTTTATATATTCGTACACATATTCGTATTTATATTTGTAAAAAATATATCCAAAATCATAAGCTCAGTATATCATTTGTTTTGTAACCTACCTTTTATTTTTTTACCTTACCTACTTATCTTTATAAACTTTAAGTGGTAGAGCCACGCTGCAGCTATACTATAGTTAAAGCCCGAATAGGCCGGCTCGAGCGGGGCAGGATCACGCTCTCACAGAATACCAGCGTAAAATAGCAGTTTAATGCTGCTGTGTTTCGTATGGTGAGTGTAAAGAAACTCAGACCCTTTTTATTGGAATCGAGGCATTCCATCATAGTCCTCAGGGGTTGAAAAAGGACAGGAACGAGGGAAGGATCTTTGTCACGGCTCGTTCAGCAGCGGATTCCCTAACCTCTTATGACACCTACGTTGGTTTCGGAAACAACGTATGTGAACCCCGCAACGGAGTAACACACAAGGGCGTCGACCTCTTCTTTTTCTTCAAAAAGGTTCAGGCGGGGATTACGGGTCTTCCGAGGTCGTCCCGGTCCCAACGCCTTAATTCTTCAATATGTGCCGCGCTAGCGACACCAATGTACTGTACTTATTTTAAAGGTGAAGGATCCCTTGGGAATAAAGCAGTAATTATCTTCAAACCGTTTCGTGAGAGAGTAATTACTTTCCCTATCACTTCCCCATATACTTTTCCTTCTTGATTATATTATATACTGGTGGATTATATTACGAGTATATGCTGGTCCCGAACGATTTGTATGATTGTCGTCTACATGCACCTAGGTGCTATGCAGGTATCGGGCCTCGGGGTATACCCTATTGCCCGGATAGTCATCATGGCCCATAACTATGGGCCAGTCTTTGGGGCCTATTCTAGGCGTGGATGGTAGTACGGATTAGTCCGTAACCGGATAAGATTTTTCCCGCCAACTACGGGAAAAAAGGAGTTTATCTAGTAAATAAGTCTGGGTTGGCCTTTCAGCGGCATTGTGGGTTGTTACTCGACTCTCTAATCGATATAGAGAGGAGTTCTCTTGGAAGAGGTCGCCCGTCCGGGGGCCGAGTGTGCAACGGCACAAAGCCGTTGAGATGGTCGTGTGGCTCGTTGTCGGCGTGGTCAAACATGCCGCGCGCTAGCCGGGCCACGAAGTCGGTGATAGTCTCGACTTTCAGATCGGCCGCTATGACGTCGTTCCGGACGTAGCGACCTGCTCCGACAATCGTCCTTAATGACAGGTTCTGCTGAGCCTGCAGTCGCCGCCTCAGAGGGTCGCTCAGAAGCGCGTACCAGGCCGGAGCAGCGTAGGTGGTAATGGTCCCGGTCTCCGGATATACAAGATGTATATCCGGAGCTTGGTCTTTATCGGCAGCTTGGATGCCAGGACCGGACGAAGCATCGCCCACGCACATCTGGCTTTGCGGACGACGAAGTCGACGTGCGCAGTCATGCGCAGCGCCCGGTCGATCGGGCACCCGAGGTATGTCACGGCCTTCTCGTACGCGATCTTCTGGCCGTTGAGAGTCAGCGGAGGTGGTAAATTTCTGAGACGGCGAGTGAGCAGAGCGGTCGTCTTACCAACGTTTACGACCATCCTCCACTCATTCAGCCATGGTGGCAGCAGGTCCAGCAGACGCTGCATTCTGGCAGTGGCTATATGGGCTCTTCTGGACGAGGTGAAATAGGCGCTATCGTCCGCGTATAGCGCCAGCTCAACGTCGTCCTCCCATTCTTGCAGCCTGCCTGCCAGTGTTGGTATATCATTAGTGTATGCCGCGTACAGGACTGCAGACAAACAGCTGCCCTGTGGGACGCCGGCACTGATGGATCTTGTTGCGGACTCGGCGTCCTCCAGGAAAGAGGCCATTAACCGCAACATAGCAGGGGGGATACTGGTCTGCTCGTGTAATTTGTATAGTAATCCTGAGTGCCACACCCGGTCGAACGCTTTCTCGATATCGAGAAAGACGCCCAACGATATGCGGCCACGATTATACTCTGCCGCAAGCAGGTGCAGCACTCTAGTCAGCTGTGAGACTGTAGAGTGACCCCTCCTGAATCCGTGCTGCTCCCCCGAAGTTGGATGCACGGACGGAGACGTCTCAGCAGCAATCTTTCGAACAGTTTAGCTATGTGCGGTAATAGCGTAATCGGCCTGTAGCTGGCAGCTCTACGCCTGTCCTTCCCGGGTTTCGGCAAGACGATAATTTTGCCTTTCTTCCATTCCTCCGGAAAGTAGGATGTCCGCATTATCCCATTGTAGAATCGACCAATCTCTACTAGGACTTTATTGGGCAGCTGTCGGAGTGCAGCGTTGGTAATTCCGTCGCCTCGGAACTCCTGTACGCGACTCTCCTTTAGTTTCCACTTAACTCCACACTTGCTGGATTCGGCATAAATTGCTCCTCGAAGTGCTCTCCTAGGATATCCGCTCTGCCCTTGGCATCATAGCAGCGTTCGCCCACGTAGTTGGTCAGCGGACAAACGGGAGGTCTGGTTTTGGTCAACTGCCGGTTCAGTTTGTAGAGCGACGCATTATGCTCATCCGCCTTCCATATGCGCCGCTCCCAGGCCTCTCCTCTGTAGGCACGGACTGCAACCGACAGTTCCTCCGATAGGGTGTTAAGTTGCGTCTTCAGTCTTGGATAGCAAGTACGCGCCCAGAGCTTCTTCAGCGCTCTTTTGCGCCTGATCTGCACGCATATCTCTCGCGGCAGATCGTCACGCCTTCCTGTAATCGGGACGATCATAGAGGCCGCGTGAAGGGCCTCCTGGATGTTTTTGGTGATTCTAGTAGCAGCGGCCTCTACGTAGTCTGCTGTACTTATGGACTGGTGGACTGGAGGTCTCGCCTGCAGATGTGAGTAGAGCCTCCAGTCGACGCGTGTCTTGAATGCTCTGGGCGGCGTAGTCACCGCCTTAGTGCCAAGGGTTATCAGAATCGGGAGGTGCTGTGAGCTCAGGTCGTATAGCACCTCTACCACTACTGGGTAGTTGACGTTCCTAGAGAGCACGATGTCTAATACATCCGGATGTTGCCGCGGATCTGTCGAAACGTTGGTTGGTTCTTCAGAACCTAAAACGTCGTAGTTGTTCTTTTCTGCGTCTTCATATAGTGCATGACCCGGCGGGGGTGATCATTCTGGACTCCCACGCCGGGTGTTTGGCGTTTAGGTCCCCGGCGATGATAGTGGGTGTTTCGCCTTCCATCACCGTCCGGATGTCTGAGCAGCAGAATGGAGTCCCTGGCGGGCGGTATGCTGCGTAGATCCTTAGTTCCTCGCCCGCCGCCTCCATTCTTATGCCGATAGAACGCCTAGTCTGGTATGGTGGAAGTTCCAGCTCTTGGTGGACGATGTCCCTCCTCACTAGAACCGCCGTCCCTCTGTAGGCGGCCCCTTGAGGGGTGACCTCATCCCTTCTGTATAAATGGTAATCTGGCAGCTTAATATGCGTCTTGGGGTTTAATTTTGTCTCTCCCAGCAATATGAAGTGCATGTCCTGTTGCTGGGCGACTGTGCGGAGTTCATGCAACTTCTGCTGTGGAGGCGCAGATTACTCTCCTCCGTAATACCGGGCTAGTAGGTTTGCCAGCGCCTTCATTATCGCCGTCACTGGATCTGTCCCGGCTCTGATGTCGGCCAGGACTTGTGTGCCGACCTCGATGGCAATACCAACCAAACGTTGGATTGCATCTGCTGTTTCGAGGCCGGCAGTAGGTGGTCTCCTATAAGAAGGCGATTTGTATGTCGTTGTTGTCCTCTGCAGGGCATAATGCCGCGCAGGTCTCGGGCCCCAGGGTGTACCCCTTTACCCGGATTTTCCTCACGGCACACTACAGTGTGCCGGTCCTGGGCGCCTTGATGGTGAAGGCGTTGTTTTAGCGACTTTTGTCGCAGTCGGTTAATTTATAATAAAAGATGGTTATCCAAATAATTGTGTTTAACACAAATTATTATGTCAGAGTTGGCCCTTCTGCGGCATTGTGGAATTTACTCGCCCGTCCGGCGGCCATGAGTGCAACGGCGCGAAGCCGTTGAGGTGTTCGTGTGGCCCGTTGTCGGCGCGGTCGAACATACCGCGCGCCAGCCGGACCACGAATTCTTGCAGGCTCTCTATCTTTAGGTTGGCCGCTATGACGTCATTTCGGACGTAGCGACCCGCACCGACTATAGTTCGTAATGACAAACTCTGCTGGGCCTGAAGTTGCCGCTTCTGATGATCGCTCAGGAGTGCATACCAGGCCGGAGCAGCGTATGTTAGCAGGGGTCTTATGTAGGTTTTATAAATGGTTAGGTTTTATAAATGGTTTGTCGGTAACTTGGATGTCAGGACAGGGCGGAGCATTGCCCGCGCACATCGAGCTTTGCGTATAGCAGAGTCGACGTGCGCTGTCATACGCAACATCCTGTCAATCCGACATCCAAGGTAGGTCACGGCCTTCTCATATGCGATCTCCTGGCCTCCGAGGGTTAGCGGTGGTGGTAGATTTCTATAGCGGCAAGTGAGTAGAGCGGTCGTCTTGCTAACATTGACGGCCATCCTCCACTCATCCAACCATGGTGGCAGCAGGTCCAGCAGACGTTGCATCCTGGCAGCTGCGATGTGGGCTCTTCTGGACGACGTGAAGTATGCGCTGTCATCCGCAAAAAGCACTAGTTCGACGTCGTCCTCCCATTCGTGCAAGTGTCCTGCCAGGGTAGGAATGTCATTAGTGTACGCCGCGTACAGGGCTGGAGACAGACAGCTGCCCTGTGGCACACCAGCTGTTATGTGCTGATGACCAGCTGATCGTTGGCCGTGTGGTTCTCAGCGCAATTAACGCAATTTGGCTCTTCCTCTCTACCCCTTGGGCAAAGGCTGGCAATATGTTCTCCAGCACAGCGAACGCATTTCACTGGCCTGAAACAATTTGCAGAGGCATGTCTGAAAGCCTGGCAACGGTGGCATTGTACCGGTCCCGTCTTTCTCTGCCAGGCTTCGACGACGACTCCTCTCATATAGAGGAGCTCGTCGATGTGGTAGAGTTCCTGTAGCCGTTCCAGGCTCAGATGCTCCAGCTGTGCATAGTAGAGGCAGCCCGGTCTGCCCCTACGTGGTGGTATGGCCTTCACGTAGTTGATGGGGAAGCCCTTTGCCCGGATAGCCTCCTCGAATCTTGGGATCGGTGCCTACTGGCAGGCCCCGGATGCCCACTTTAGTGGGCTTCTCCTCTGCCGGGGTGTAGCAGTACCACGACATGGTTTTGTCTTTTTCAGAGAGCTCGACCATATATCTTTGGATGGTGCGGAACTCATCCGGGCTCTGCGGTGAAAATCTCACTCCCTTCCCGAACGGACGGGCATTGGGAGGGTGGCCCAACTTCTCGTTGAGGACCTTGAAATGCCTGGTCCAGTCCGGGATGCATTCTGCGACAATCGGCGGATATCTCGTCTTCTCCTTCTCCTTCTCAGTTTTCTGAGGCTCCTCCGCCGATTGCGGTCGTAGTACTGCAGGGGCCGCAGCCATGTGGGCATAGCTCGTTGACGGCCGCTGTCCATCGTCATGAGCTAACCCGGACGGGTTGGTGGTTTGTACCGGGGATGATCTTCCGGCTGATGCAGCTAGGGTTGCGTATGTTGTTGAGCCCCAGCTGTAGGACTCCTCACCTACTTGCTCGAATTGGGCCGAGTCGTGGCTACGTTGGTCCGGAGAGATGGATGGTGGCTTTTGCGGTGGTGATGGCGACTTAGAAGGTGAGGTGTGGACCTTCTTCCTTGTCGCTATTTGGGGCTTCTCATCATCCGATGTCGCTGATGATGGTTCCGATGATTGTCCAATGCGCTGCCTCTTCTCATGGAGGGAGGCCTCGGTCTCAGGCGGTGTATGCCTTCGTGGCGTCTTCATGGGCCGCTGTTGTTGACAGGGCAGCGGTTCACGCCCAGTCGTACACTCAGGTACGATGGGCGAGAGTGCAACCCTAGGTGCGGACTCCTTACCCGGCGACGAAGGTTTCCGGGTTGGTATTTGGGAGTAGGATGAGACAACTCTTATCCTCTCCGGATTGAAAATGTCGCGGTAGGCGATAGGTCTCTCCAGTACGCCTGGCCGGTCCGGTGGTTTCCTCGATTTAGGAGGAGGTTCCCCCTTATCGTTCCCTGACATGTCCCTAACCTGGCAGTCAGCGGTAATCTACTAAATGCCCTATCTATATTCCAGCCGATCGGCAGCTGAAGTTGGTGCGCGACGCGGATGGTGGTAATAATATAGAGGAGACTATCCACACTGTGGGCACTGCCTACCCCTTTTATAGCAAAAGAGTTGAGGGAAGTGCAAAGGTGGCACTTTGATGCGCGACTGGGCACAGAATGCACGGAACGCATAAAGTGCCAAGAATCACCTAGGGGCCGGTGACCTCAACGCCTCACGGAATCACGGTACTCAACGATCGGCGGAGTTTGTCGAACCGGCGGTTATTTGCAGCCACTGCTAACTACGAATAACGCACACCTATGAGATCCTGATTTGTATGAAAACCAGTCTAATGGGGTATCAACAAAGCTATACTCGAAAGAGAGCCGCGCCCTCTGTGCGATTACGCTACTTAATTACATCAATTTGTACTATCACTCTCTCACGGTTTGCCCAATATCTTTATTTGTATAAGACATACATTTATACATTTTATTTAAAAAAGATAGCACAAAAATATCTATACTATGATATACATTACATTTTATATCACTAAAAACCTTTTATTTATTCAACAAAATATGCCTATTTTACAACGTTTGTACTAAGTTAGAATTATTAAATGTCTAACCTATAAGGTTGTAAGGTTGAAACAATGTTCTTCATTTGAAATTATAAATATCTTAACTAATACAATAGTTTAATTTACATTATTCCTATAAAATTTACTATTTAAAATACTTTTAAATTTCTTACACAAAACTATCAATATTTCACCAATCCAAAGAAATTTTCACATGAAAATACCACAGAATTCACCTATTTTGCTCATACAGTCAATCTAAAATATTTTACAAGTCAATTTTACATGAATTGCTGAAATTTGCAAATATTTAAATTTCTACTTATTTTGACCTCCTAAGTACAAGGTTAAGGCGCGACTATGAACTCGCGCTATTTGAACAACTAATTCTTACACGACTCTCAATTGTCGGTAAAAGGTGGCAAATTTAGCACACACTGCTATCAACCAATACTAGGTGAACAACTGATTCTACACGACTCTCAAATGTCGTAAATTATTTCTAACTAGATTCTTATAAGCTATCATGTTTCTTATCAGATAACATAAACAAAATATTTTATAAATCAAACATTGAAAATAAACATTTTATTTTCATACAAAACGTATCAAACTTATATAAGATAATACTTATGCAATTAATTTCCATTTTTCTATTTATACACAAAGTGATCATTTCGACCGCGGAACAAATCCTGGTCTCTAACTTTATTTTAATATTCCTTTAAATTAACAATATTATTGGAAAGGTGATTTCAACCGGGGAACTGAACCCGGAAACATAATTTATATCTTAAAAATTCCCTATATGAATTTATTAAGAAAATATTACTAAGAAAACGGCAAATTAGTCCGGCCTGGGAATCGAACCCAAGACCTTCAAATTATTAATTCGATATTTATTTAAGATTCAACTAAGTGTTTTCTTATTAGAATATTATTGCTCGATAATTTGTTTTTAGAAGCTGTTCGTAATCGGTTAATTAATAAATTAAAATATTCCTATAGATGCGTCGCCAACAGGGGTGAACACGCATTTGCATTTTGATCCTTAAGTAAGGATAAATGTTTTTTGTTTGTCACCCAATGCTATAAAAAAAATTTGTGTTTAAGTACCTAGTGGTATAATCTTATCTTATCCTTTTAATATTCTTGTATTATTTAAAATGTACGAGTAGTTTATGTGTATTTACGCATATTTAAAATAATTTCATTCAACATTCAAGCTTTCTTTGGAAGAAATAACTACTTAGGGAAGTCACTTAATAGTACCCTTTGAGTATGTTTAGTCAAAATATGGGAATAGACGGAAATTTGCCAAAGAGGTGAGAGATGTCTAGCCCATCGCCTATACAATAGCAATCCCGGTATCCCATTCATCACCTTCTTCTACACGCCTTTTAGACAAGTAACACAATTGGCACATTCGTTTTTGTTATGGGTTGGACATAAATATGGGACCTAGAAGTCCCATATAAATATGGGACAACATATTATAATGTATCTTTCGTTATCATTTCTTATTTATATTAATGTGTGCATAATGGAGTCCATAAAAATTTATAAAGTTACACTTTGTTTTATATATATCTTATCTTTTACTTATATCTTTCTTGGATAAAGAATGAACCTTCGTTATTTTCATTCCCAGTTTGTGAATAAGAATGATATTGGAATTTTCTTCGAACCTGACTCGCTTTTTAAACATATTACATCTTGATGCTTGAGATTTTATTAGCAATCTACTTGAAATTCTAATTTGTTGAGTATAAGGATAAAATTTATATCGATAGATACTAAGAGTTTTTATGTATTTTGCTCCCAAATGTTAAAATTTGGTGGACATATACCTGTTATTCGAAACGTACTTCCTTTTTTAAGATTTTTTTATAGAATAATGATGACAAACGAGCATACATTCCTCCTGATGGTAAGTGGAAGCTGTGACCCATAGACATCTACATTTATCCTCGATTAAGAATCAAAATACACATGCGTCGTCACCCCTGAGGACTAAGATGGAATGCCTCGTTTCCAGTAAAAAAGGCTCTCCTATTCTCTACACTCACCAAATGAACAGTTTTAGCTGCTATTTTACGCTGGTATTATGTGAGAGCGTGGTCCTACCCCGGAACTAATTAAAATACCTGAAGCGTGGCTGTACCACGTAAGTAATGTTAAGTATTTTGATAAACGGACATTACATTAATATATACAGTGCGATTGATTTTCGTGGTAGAGCCATGCTGCAGCTATATTAAAGTTGAAGCGCTAACGGGTTGGCTCTATCGGGGAAGTACCACGTTTTCACAGAATACCAAAGTAAAATAGCAGCTAATACTGCTGTGTTTCGTATGGTGAAAGCAGAGAACCAGAGACTATTTTTACAGGAAACAAGGTATTCCGTCTTAGCCTTCAGGGGTGGCAACGCATATGCATTTTGATTCTTAATCGAGGATGGATGTAAATATCTATGGGCTACAGCATCCACTTACCATCAGGTGAATTGTGTGCTCGTTTCTTACTCTTATTCTAGATCTATATAGACAGAGACTCTTCTTACTGGAAACGAGGCATCCCATCTTAATTTTCAGAGGTGAAAACAGATCTACATTTTGATTCCCTCTACTACACAGCAAGTAACCTTTCTAGCCTGCCACGATTCTACAGCTATCCGAAATAAGTAACCGTCTAAATATCCGTAAGAATATTTACTACACTATACCAACCCGTGGGTATCGGAAGAGGAAATAGGGGAAAATGAAACAGGAGAACTTAAAATAATAAAACCCACGGTTGCTATTCGCAGCACCCAGGCAATCTATGGGCCTATGTAAAATTTAAAAAAATATAATATACTTTTTTCGAAACAATTATACATATATAGAAATAAAAATTTAAACAAAAATCGTAATACGTTGAATTAATTTACATACTTTCCTTTATTAGCATATTTCCCTAAATATTAAGCAATTTCTTTGGCGAATTTTTAATTTTGTTACAAAATTGCCGTTAAAGTTCGTAATAAGTACAAGTCGTCGCAACAATCTTTCTTGTATGGTACAATTGATAAACTTATTTAGTAAAATTAACATAATAACTAAATACAGGGCAACGTATTTTAGTAAAGTTTTTGAATATTGCTCTTTCGAGTTTAAGAATATTTATGCCGGAATATCTCAGAAGTTCATACTCTTTGTAATTTGTTTACTACTGCGTATCATATGAATCATCAGCCGAGCGTTCGGATCAACTGAAATCATATACAGTAAAAAAAAAAAACAGCAATCAAGAATAGAAGAGATAAGGTGGTGTTTCCTGCCGGCGAGTACTTCATATTTTGATTAAATACGAGTAGAGAGGGAAAAATATATTTGAAGAAAATAAAATTTCGACCATAACTCGAATAGACCTTTCAAACAGCAGTTAACCAGCATTTGTAATTACTATGTGGTGGCAGTGTAAAAATATCCACTACCCCATATTATTCTTTGGTGTGGTAAGAGGCGGCAGAGTGAAACAAATCTGGAGATGGCCAGCGGCGTCTTTTTTAATAACGACAAAAAACAAAAAACTGCGGTTGCCAAAACGCTTGCCAAACGTGGCAACTATGGCAAATATCCTCCTCATTAGACAATTTATGGGGAAGTCTTTTTTTCCGGAATTAAAATTTAATAGTCTGTAACAGAAACAGATTAGTAAAAATGCCTTTCATATATACGTTTAAGTTATAACTGTAGCACGTATAATTGTTATGATAGAAAGCTAGCGGTTTCATTTTATGGCATCACTAGTTTTTTTTTAAAGTATTACACATAGTAAGCTTTAGCCGTCATAAGTAGTAATAATTAAGATGTTCCATAGTAACGATGTAAAAGAAATGAACATATATATATATATATATATAAATTGTGTGTGTGTTTTGTTACTAATAATATATAGTATATTAATATAGTCATATATAAGTAATATATAGTACAATAATACATAGTTCATAAACACAGGAGCATTGCAATAACGTAGTTTACCAAAGCTATCATCAGTTAAAATTCATATAACAAAAAATCTTAATGATTTCTTATATTTACGCGAACACTACACATTGATTAAAACTACTTTTACGGATTTTATCGCGTTTAATTTTGATTTTAATTATTTTTATTTTTAATTCCCGACGTTTTGGGTACTTTCTAGCACCCATGGTCACGGGGAACTGAGGTGACTGACGTCCCGATGTCATTGTTAAAACCGGAGTACCTTCAGCTTTTTTTAATTATTGTTTATGGTCCGATCTATGCAAAATGAACTAACTATGTCCTGAGGTCTTGCAGTGTTATGCTTGGGTTTAGTTTTAATTTTATTAATTATAGGGTCCCAAGCACGTGGTAGTACCCAGCCTCCTTCTCTATTGAAATTAGGATGTTTTTTAATTTCAATAGTCTCACGTATCATCCTTGGTAGGAATCTGTGCTCCTTCGCGAGGATTTGTGGTCTATCAAATCTGATGTAATGATTGGGGCCGTCTAGGATATGATCACAAACTGCAGACTTCCCGGAACGTTGATGCTTCACATCAGTTATATGTTCTTTTATGCGGGTTCTAATTGATCTTTTTGTTTGTCCTATTAAAGAGAGACCACATTCATAATCAAGCTTGTACACTCCTGCATCTTGTAGAGGAATATGACACTTGACAGACGGTAGGAACTGACTAATCTTCTTCGGCGGCTTGTAGAATGTTCTAATAGAAGCTCGCTTTAAGATGTAGCCAATCTTGTCTGTGACATCTCTGACATATGGTAGTACAGCAGGCACACGCTCGACTGTGTTCGGCTTCACTCGGCCACTGTGACGTAGGCGTGGGACCCGAAGCTTGTTGTCGTGCAGAACTTGCTTGACGTGCTGAAGTTCGGCGGCCAGGTGTTTGCTGTCACAGATCACTCGTGCTCTCTGTAACAAAGATTTGCCCACCGTAGCTAACTGTAAAGGATGGTGGTGAGATTCACCGTTTAAATAGCGGTTTGTATGGATCTTTTTTCTATACACAGTGTGGCCTATGGTGTTGTTAGGATTTCGAATGACTAACATATCTAGGAAAGGTAAGAAATTATTTGCCTCTAACTCCATTGTAAATCGAATTTTAGAGTTTATGGAATTAAGATGTTCTAAAAATGCAGTTACTTTGTTTGATAATAAAATTGTGAAAGTATCGTCTACGTACCGCTTGGTGTAACAGGTGCAGTAAACGCGATAAAATCCGTAAAAGTAGTTTTAACAAAAAATCTTAATAACAAAATGATTAAAAACAAGTTTCACTATGGACCGCAGCAACAAAAGGCTACTAACTCAGCATAATTTTATACTAACTGAGTTACTGCAGCGCAGATGTTAAATAAAAAATATAGAAATCAGTAACCGCTACAACTTTAATTTTATACCATACCAGTACCAGAGGGTAAAGCGGGAATGTGATAAGCAGCCTTCCTGTTACTCGACTTCCGTCGTCTAGAAGCCTTGACGTGTTGATATGTGGGGAATGTTTAAAAGAGATCTTATCAAATACAGCATTTTATGAGACGCCTCGTGTTCGCATTATTGAGTGAAAAATGTGAGATGTATGGTAATTTAACGGCTGAGAAGAGGCGTGTATTTTACTCTTACTCAATTTGAAATTGCTTATTTATTTACGTGTGTAAATATTCTCAATTGATCTCTATGCTACAGTAACTTAGACAGCGTTTATTTGTTTTGTTTTTGTTTAAAATAGTTATACTTGCACTAGAAACTTCTTCGCATTTTACTTTAATTAATTACACTTTAAGTGGGAATGCTATGCTACAGGGAAAGGAAGACGCTCTCATAGAATAATTAGTATAAAACAACAATTAAATGCTGCTGTGTTTCTTATGGTGAATGTAGGGAACTGGATGCCTTTTCATTAGAAACAAAGTCTTCCATATTAGTCGTCATAGGTGCAATAAACCTGTATTTTAGTTCTCAATCGATGGCATATGAAGATAGATTAGGCCGCTGCATTTTCTTCCCATCAGGTGAACTCTATGCTCGTTTTTTCCTCCTATTCTATAAAACGTGGGCAAGCGCTTATTAACTATATTCTACCTACTCATATACCTAACTATTGAATTAGACTGTGTTTTGTACATAATTTGCTTACTTAAATTTTATTATTTAGCATCAAGGTAAACCTCTGTGGTTTTTAGATGTTAATTAAGCCTATATTGGAATGTAATTTTTGTTTGATCTGATAAATAAATTGAAAAAAAAAAACTAAATTATCGACTCTACTGACTCGAAGTTTATTTTATAATTCCTAAAAAATTACATTATTTAAAAAAGTCTATCATACATACTTCTGACAGTTCATTGAAATGAGAGCTGAATTTTTTACCCAACTGCGGCTAAGTTTAAAAGGAGAGTGATATTTTGTCTGAGATGTATGTCCATTTCTTTGCCAAATTATGACAAATGATTTTATTGTTTATAGTTTTGTCACAATTGCGCAAAACACATAGATTATATTATGACGTGATGGTTATCCTAACGTCGTCACCAAGTTGCTCGCATCAGTTATCTGTTTAAATTTAACTGAAAAATGAGTCATTAAATTCACATTTAACTGAACTTAAAATCTGTAACATCTAAATAACATTTCAAAATTAATCTCATTTACGTTATTTCAGTATATAGAAATGTTTAAGCACCATGAAATAAACGATCTCGAATTCAAGTAATAGTAAAGACGGTTAAACCCATGGGAAATATATCGAACTCGCTCATTTGTATACTGCCGGAATTAATTTATTTGCGTAAAATAATCCCTCAAGCGCGGGAAACAGGGTCGTTGTTTCAGATGTAAATCAATGTCGAACAGCAACAGAAAAATAGATAAAATTAAGCATTGATTTCCATACGGGAAAGATCGTGCTGGCTACAATTGGGAGTAGGTAGATTAATTTGTAAGCATGCCAGAACCGAACAGTATAAAATGTTCGTTTACTCAATATTTTGATTTAACAAAATAAAAACAACTAATTGAAAACTTTTCTTTTATTTTGTGAATTATTATTATGTTAGTAGCGCAAATATACAAATAGGGTTATATTATGTTAATGTAATTATCGGCATTTTCCATTTAATTTTAATTATAAATAAAATCTAATATTTAAGTAGTTTGCATACTGAAAGGTAGAATATGGCTGTATTTTGTTAAATTATTAAGACCTATTGTAACCCATATATCGCAAATGAATAAAATGAATTTGAATTTGAATTTGAATTTGAAAACTTTCTAAAATGTAACCTTTTATCGTGAACATTTGGAAATTAAAATTATATAACGCACACCATAAAAACATAATAAATAACAAGAATCAAACACAGAGAGAAAATAAAAGGCGGTCCTTTTGCTATTTAGAAATTTCTTCCAGTCAACCTAAAAAAAATGAAAATAAAAAGAAATTTAATAAGTTTTATCATTGAGATTCTTTATAATCTTTGCCGAGACGGTTATTTGATAGTGATTTTTGTAACTTCTGAACCACTTAACCAATTGAGGTCATGTTCATATAACATATTGTTTTTTCAAGTCGATGCTTCATTGTTATTTAAGGATCTGAGAGGTCGCAATATAGTGAAAATAACAATAAATTCTATATTATGAACCAGAATGACACATATTCATAATGTAGCATGTTGGCTATAAGTCAAAAGTTACGGTCTTTTTTTCCTAATATACTTATTTCATTGTTCGTCGAGTCAGTTCAAATAGCATCGTCACACAGCGCATTCATGTACGAAAATATATGAAAAGGCCTTTTCAAGCTAGCTACCCCATTGCAAAAGCCAGGCTTTTAAGCTCTACCGTCTGGCAGCACACTTCATCCTGAAACTACAGCTGAAGTAAAAGCATCCCGAGTCTAAGGCACTAGCAGCAAGTTAGAAGACCGACTGTAAAATATTTATTACAACTTTTGGAGGTGAAATCCATAGCCCTAGTGTCTTCAAAATGAAAACAAGACCACCGGAAGTCAAATCAGCAGCCACAACAAATTTAGCCATCAAATTTTAAAAAAAATCATTCGTTTTTATCATTAAAAGCTTTTATTTAACTTAACTTTTATGTATTCAATTATTATTTCATTAACTTTTATTGAAGATATCGGGTTAAAATTTGGTACAAACCTTTAGTTCTCGAGGCAATGCAGGATTACTTAAATACCGACGTTTTTAATCCAATATAGCCGACGTTAAGTAGCCATTTAGCCAAAGTAGTGATTTATCATTTCCACAGCAACCCCTATGACATGTGTATTAAATTAAAGTGCTGGATAAGCGAAGCAATGAGTAAAAGGACGTTGTTCTAATCCTATACGGCGGACGTCACAAAATTGTGATTTTTAATTTACCTAGTAAACCATAATTTATAGGTATCAAATGAAAGGGCTTGATGAGCGAATTACAATAAGTAAAAAGACGTTATTCTAAATTCAATAACGCGGACATTAAAAAGTAGCAATTTATCATTTCCACAGTAACCCTATGAAATGGGTATAAAATGAAAGAACTTGAAAACCGAAACACATCATGTAAAGTGACGTTCTTCTAAATTCTATAGTCACAAAATGGTGGTTTATAATTTTGACATTAACCCTTATAATGTGGGTATTAAATAAAAGGGCTTGATGAGTGAAACAAAATAAGTAAAGTGACGTCATTCTAAATCCAACATGGTTGATGTTTAATATTACAATGCAATATTATTATGACATAAAGTAGGTTTGATGATGAAGCTGGATTATCAATGCCATAGCTAAAAAAGGCGGAAAACAAAATGGCCAACATACCAATTTTAAAGGGTTACAACTCAGCAAACGTTAGGTATATTTTGGTGGTGCTTGGATAAATTTTGTAGGGAACATCAAGGATCAATTACTGCTGGCAATAGAAATATTCAAGATGGCTGATCTAAGTTGGCGATAAAAAACTTACTCGTAGTTGCTTCAATTCGCGTCAATTGGCGTCGAATGGTTCAGGTCAAATTTTATAAAGGAATTTTAAAAGAACGCCTAGCTAAGTAACGTCACTCTTTATCTAATTTGGCTGACTCTATCATAATGTGGGTATTATATGCTAGGGCGTTTGCTGGGAAGAATATGAAAAATTAAATGACGTTGCTCCAAATCTATTATGACGGACTCCGAAAGATGGCGGACTATGTTTTTTATTCACCCCTGTGATATGTATATTAAATTAACATCTTGAAATGATAATAACAAGATAAACCCTTTGTTCAATGAAAGGAATACGAATAACATGACATCCGCGTTCAGCTTTTCGAGAAGATGAACAAATGGAAAACTATGCGGGTATCTTAACTAATATCGACCTACACCCTGGTCAACTTCCAGCGGTGGTGAAAAAATCAAAATTGTAAAAAACAAAATGGCAACCATACCTATTTTAAAGACTTATAACTCGACAAAAATAAGGGATAGTTTGGTGGTGTTCAAACAAAAGTTGTAAGGACCAACAAAGGTCAACTTCTTGCGATAAAAAAATTCAAGATGCCGGATCTATGATGACAATCAAAAACCACCGAATAAAACATGTCCAGCGATAACTAAAAAATAAATTAATATTTAAAAAACGTTTTTAAAATCAAGCTTTTATTAGAATGCTTTTTTGCCGCGAGATTCAAGCTTTTATATCATTTAAATTGTGTAAAGAAATAATTGATGAGTTTTATCGGTTTTTAGAACGTTTTAGTAAAAGCTTGATTTTAAAAACTGTTTTTTATAAATACGAGTATAAATTTATCCAGTCATTCACGTACAATCAAAATCCGTCTTTTTTATTTAAAATTTTTATTTAATTAAAATAATTTCAATTATAAAAATAGGTAAGCGTCCATAACGAAGTAAAAATGTCCAATCTGCAACAAAGATAACGCCATTCAGTATTGCGGAACATTTTTAATATGTCGACCCGATGTCAAGCGATAAACAATATCCAAGCTATTTTTATGCTAAAACTGTCTTTATAATTTTAACGGTAATTAATGTTTTTCTAGGAAAAGGTGCCATAAATGCCAAAGCAATCATCGTACACTGTTTTATGAAACCTTTGCCGTATCAGCAAACGCAGCAACGCCGTGTGCAACGACGATCGCTGGGTGTCAATCTCACGGGTGTCTTTTGAGGATACTCAAGAAATTTATAGGCAACTGCTCTAATCAACGTCAAAGCTGTTGATGGTACTCTTTACTTCATTAGAGCTCTTACTGACCAATTTATCATTTTGTTGTACCACGTATAGCATACATCTTGACGTCTTTTTATTGAATGAAACGGTATACAAACTACCAAACAATTCATTCCGAAAAATATCGTAGCAGAACAGTGGATTTGACAGATATACATTTTGCGCAGCAAATGGGCCTAGGCTGAATTTTATGCGACTACGTAAAGTCGTTCAACAGTTAAGTAATTGTGGTGGACATTGACAGAAAACATAAATTTTGGTCGATCCAATATATCAATGACAATGAGGAGATAGCATCTGAAGGCTATCAATGCCTTCAAAAACACCAAAAGTTTAATTTTCGCCCACACGATTGAAGATAATTTGTGCGCCTTCCACCCTGATGCTAAAGAAAAGTTACAATTATCTGAACCCAAAGTTTGCGCACAATTTAATCAGCTTGTACATACATTGGGAAAAAAAATTAAATCTAGCCAATAATTACAATCAATGTATGAATGAATACATCAATTTACGTCACATTCAGCATTTAGAAACAAATTACATGTCGCATCACGCAACTGAACGCCCTGACTCTTTAAATAACTTCTGTTGTCTGATATTTGAATTATGTCTTATACAGAGGATCAAATCTTCAGCAAGAACCTTTAGTTTTGGTCCTTAAATAGAGACGGTAGGAATACACCTTTACAGTGACCTGTAAAAATGTTCAGGTAAATATTTGTGCACCCTGAAGACCAACTTTATCAATGCATAGATTGGCACGAAAATTCAAATGCGATACTGAGCAGATACACAACAAACATTCTAAAGACGGTGACGTAGGTGCGGGATGTGTCTGCGGTCTGTGTACATGTACAGGATCGCCACCGTTACTACATCAGATTTGATAGGGCACAAATCCTCGCTAAAGAACAATGATTCCTTCCAAGGATGATTTGCGTTGCTATTGAAATAAAAAAAACATCTTATTTTAATAGAGAAGATGGCTGGGTGACACCATCTGCTTGGAGTCCTATATTTAATAAAATTAAATCCCAATCTAAGCACACAACTACAAGACTTCAAGATACGAGATATAATACTAGTTTTTACGGAATTTATCGCGTATACTTAAATACCCGACATTTCGAGAGC
This sequence comes from Parnassius apollo, assembly GCA_907164705.1. Classification (NCBI taxonomy): domain Eukaryota; kingdom Metazoa; phylum Arthropoda; class Insecta; order Lepidoptera; family Papilionidae; genus Parnassius; species Parnassius apollo. The sequence continues at coordinate 45,834 of CAJQZP010001443.1, read as the reverse complement.
TTTACAGCACCCATGGTCACGGGAAGGACTGAGGACTGACTGAAGGACGTTGAACATCTCAAAAACAAAAGCAGCTAAATCTCAATAAAATTAGTTTTTTAACTATTTCTGGTGAAAATATCTAAATTCACATTATAAACACGTCGATTTATTCAATGTGATACGATCATTTAATTTTATATAATTAATTAAAACAACGCACTTCCGGACGTAAACTTACTCCAGCGGCGTCCTTTGAGGAGTTGTGGATTGGAGTTTCTATAGAACAGAAAAATGTTCTAACTACAAAGGCCCTGCTTAAAGTGCTAGAGTGCTAGACGTCTCGCACTTTTAACGCTGCTGCTGTGGAGTTTAGAAGTAAGTAGTACAAACCGTGTATTAAAAAGGGTCCATAGAAAACCGTACAATAAGGGTGGCCACAATACAACATATAATAGTTCTTTAAAATATAGCCACGGGCTACATTTTAAAGAACTACTATATATATATATATATATATATATATATATATATATATATATATCTAGCGCCATCTAGTGTCAGGAACGAGAGCGAGGGGAGTTTTGCAGAAAATGACATCACAAATCTTTCAATCGGCAGCACCATCTAGTCTCAAACCGATTTGGCGAGACAAGCGAAGCTTCGGAGCGGAATAAAGTGAATTAGTGTGTTTAATTATTAGTGTTTTAAGTTTTAATTTGTGTAAAGTAAATTGAAGTGTTAATTTAGGTAATTTTATTGGCAATTTTTATTGTCACGAACCTCAAGCTCGTAACAATTGGTATCAGAAGTGGGATAAAATCATGCCGATTTTACCTAAGGAGGAAACGGAGGATATCCGTACCCGCAGTCAACGCCAGCATGAGACGGACCAGCGGAGATTTGGTGGTGCAACGGCGCAGACGTCGGAGGGCCAACTGCCAGCCACGGAGGCTGCGGGCCCGTCATTAGCTCCTGCATCTGCAGCACCTGACTTAGGTGCTCTGATGGCGATGCTACAGGAGCAACTGCAGCGCGGACGAGAGGAACAGGCCCGTCTGTTGAAAGAGCAGCAGGAGGAAAAGGCTCGCCGACAGGAGGAACAGGCTCGCCGACAGGAGGAACAGGCCCGCTGACACGAGGAACAGGTCCGTCGTTTGGAAGAACAGCTGCGGGGCGGACAAGAGGAACAGGCCTGTCGGTTGGAAGAGCAAATGCTCCTCATGAAGGATCTTCACACTACCTTCGGGAAGGAGATAAAGGAGGTTAAGGATAGGGTTGCTCAGCATGACAACCGCCTGTCGGAAGCTGAAACCCAAATCGTGAAGGCTGAAACCCAAATCAAGGAAGCTAAAACCCAAATCGACCAAGTGAACAATCGGGTTCATTACGTGGTGGCGGACGTGAAGAGAATGCTGGACGACCACAAACTCGGAGATGGAGCTACAGCGCCCGTAGTAGCTACAACACCTTCGCTACGTGGGTTTAAGGTGCCACCGTTCGACGGGACTTCTTCCTGGTCAGCGTACAAAATCCAGTTCGAGGCTGTTATGAATGCGAACGGCTGGAATAAAAGTCAGGCCATGACTGCTCTCACACTAGGCCTGCGCGACCAGGCCTTAACAATTCTGGAAGCTCTCGGTGAGGAAGTGACTTATGAGCAACTCCTTGAGGCATTGGAGGCGAGATATGGCGACGCTCACCTGGAACACGTCTTTCGTGCGCAGCTTAAAGATCGCGTGCAGCGCAACAACGAAAACCTGCAGCAGAAGGCTCTAGAGGTGGAGAAGCTGGTGTGAAAAGCATACCGGTCTGTACCTGCGCTCATTGAAGGGAACCTGGTGCAGACATTCATCGACGGCATCCGCGACCTGGAAGTCAGAACTGCTGTGAGGTTCGGGCATCACGAGACGCTTAAGGACGCCTTGGCCCATGCAATGGAGGTGGAAGCCGTGCGGCAGGATCATCATTCCCATCGCGTCAAGGAGGTTGCAGCAGCTACAGTTCGTGACCACAACAAAGGATACAGCCCTAGGTGCTATGGCTGTGGGGAAAAGGGCCACCTTCGATCCAGCTGCCCTAAGCGAACCACAGAAAGGGAAAGTGAACGATATCAGGAGGGTAATGCAGCTAACGGCACTGCCTGGCGACGACAGGATCATCGTTCACCTCACGCTAGGGAGGTTGCAGCAGTTACGGTTCGCGACCACAATAAAGGATACAGCCCTAGGTGCTATGGCTGTGGGGAAAGGGGCCCTCTTCGGTCCAGCTGCCCTAAGCACACCCTAGGAAGGGAAGGTGAACGGTCTCAGAAAGGAAGTGCGGCTAACAGCACCGCCCAGCAGCAGCAGGAATACGACTTTACTATCAGACACTGCAGCGGGAAATCTCACGGCAACGCAGATACATTGACAAGAAGACCTTGTCCTGAAGATTGCAACCATTGTAGTAGGCAAGAGAGTAAGGAAGTGGTATCCGTGAGGATGCTCAGGACAGACCACCTCAGCAACGGGTGGAAGGACAGCCTACGACATGCACAGCAGGAAGATCCGGACATCAAGCCGATTCTGGGATGGATGAAGGCCCGTGCTACCAACCCTAAGTGGAGGGACGTCTCAGCGATGAGTTCAACCACGAAAAGCTATTGGGCCCAATGGGACAGCTTGCTGATTCAGGATGGAGTCCTGTGCCGTAAATGGGACAATGGTCGAAGGGACAGCTGTCGTTTGCAAATGGTTGTCCCTAAAGCTAAAGTGCCGAATGTTCTACAGCTGTACCATAATGGTCATTCAAGAGTCCGTCTGGGAGTTAAACGAACTCTACTGAAGGTCCGAGAACAGTTTTACTGGGTCCATTATCGTGACTATGTCGAGGATTGGTGTCGTACATGTACAAGTTGTGCGGCTGTGAGGTGACCTCAGACACGGAGTAGAGGAGCATCGAAATTGTACAATGTTGGTGCACCACGGGATAGGACATCCCTTGACATTGCGGAGCCGTTACTGAAAGGCGCAAGAGGGACTCCTAAGATCGTCCATGTGGATCGCTTGGCGCGTTATTATGGGACCGATAATGCTCGGGACGAGCATGTCTTAGGAGGGGGCAGTGTTGCGTGAATAAGTCAACTTCATACACTAGCGCCTTCTAGTGTCAGGAACGAGAGCGAGGGGGAGCTTTGCAGAAAATGACATCACAAATCTTTCAATCGAGAGCGCCATCTAGTCTCAAACCGAAGAACTAAGTTTCTAGAAAATCTACACTCGAACACTCGTCGCTTTTCGCGCATTTACTTGAATATTCCGGATGCTTCATTGCTAATTTGTATATATAGGCGCTGCAAGATGCGATCGGGCCAGTATTGGATTTGGCGAGACAAGCGAAGCTTCGGAGCGGAATAAAGTGAATTAGTGTGTTTAATTATTAGTGTTTTAAGTTTTAATTTGTGTAAAGTAAATTAAAGTGTTAATTTAGGTAATTTTATCGGCAATTTTTATTGTCACGAACCTCAAGCTCGTAACATTACTGTTAGCAAACTGTGCATCTTATATTTAGTTCTAAGACTGCATAAAAGTATAAGATTTAACCGTTGTATTGAAGCCAAAGGAAGGAAAAACGTAGTGGCTAAAGCTGTCACTGTTACAACTGTTTTAGCTAGGAGGCAATATATAAAACAGTCAGCGACTCTATACAACGACATCAATAAAAGCATAAATATTCATCACCTAAACTACCATAATTGCAAATGTGTTCTAACCAAATGGCTACTTAATAAGGCCTATAATGATACTGTGGCTCTTTTATGCGATATGAAATAATGAAATAAAGTAATTTATTTGTAACACACACATATACAAACACACACACGCACGCACGCACGCATGCACGCACGCACGCACGCACGCACGCACGCACGCACGCACGCACACGCACACGCACACGCACACGCACACGCACACGCACACGCACACGCACACGCACACGCACACGCACACGCACACGCACACGCACACGCACACGCACACGCACACGCACACGCACACGCACACGCACACGCACACGCACACGCACACGCACACGCACACGCACACGCACACGCACACGCACACGCACACACGCACACGCACACGCACACGCACACGCACACGCACACGCACACGCACACGCACACGCACACGCACTCGCACACGCACACGCACACGCACACGCACACGCACACGCACATGCACACGCACACGCGCACGCGCACGCGCACACACACACACACACACATTAACGCACTCATATCCTCAGGTGATGTAGACCTATCATATGGTGTACGTCTACATCACCTGAGGATGCCTCGTGTAGAGGCGAAACACGTGTCGTATTATCGTCGATGGTGTGTCTTACCTGGAATAGTGGTGTTGGAAGTAGTGGTGTTGGGAGTAGTGGTGCTGGGACTAGTGGTGACGGAGTTAGTGCACGCAATTGAGGGAGGGCGGGAGGTGCTCTTCAATCCAGGTAAGACACATCATTGTATTTAGTTAGCGGACGGATAGATGTAAATGTCTATGGGCCACAAGAACACTTACCATCCGGTGGACTGTGTGCTCGTTTGTCACCCTATTCTACAAAAAAACAACTGACAGGAGAAAAAATTTCTCTAACAACTTAGTTATTTCTATAGTTATTTGATGAGTTTAAACATGAAAATAAAAATCAATATTGATTACAATATTTCAATTACTTTTGTAAAACAATGGTAAACATAATATCTAAAATGTACAATCATGAATTAATTGATAATATGCCAAAGCATAAATCACAGAATGTCTGCAATAACCAAAATATCAATATATTAATCAAAAACAAATTAACTAACGAATAAGCTCCCAACACAAATGCAAATTGTAATATCCACAAATAATGATTTTATTTTGATAATATTTGGTTAACTTTATATTTTATAATATTTTAGTATTATTTCCCTGAATTAACACTAAACTGTTATTCAAAATTATAAAACTTATTAAATACTAGATAACATAAATTTTTCCTATGTTATTTTTATATTTTTCATATAGAGTACTTTATTTTTCAGGCTCAACATAATGTGTTATGTTTTGAGATGTTTGTGGCTGTTCTTCAGTGGATATAATGATGTCCTCTTAATGTTGTCCTTTTTGAAGATCCTGCTTGTAGTTTTGCAGCAATGATTTGGGACGGACCAGCTTGTGAATCCACAAGATGAGATGGGAATACACTTTGTCAGTCTGAAAATAAATAAAAACTGTAATAAATTATAGTATAACAAACATATTGTCTAAGTTTGTGTTCATTGACATTACTTTTATAGTAAAACAGTCCCTACTCATGGCACTATTCTACCCTTCGACCAATACAAAATAAATGAATGGATGTTGTCATTCAACTTGCTTTATAATAAGTCAAAACAATCGAACATCATAAATACTTCAACAACTAATATAACAACAACATAAGAAGAAAAGAGAAGTCTTGTGTTTATCTATTATTTGAGAACCATTCGATGCATTAATTTCTATTGTGTTCCTACAAGTTGTGCCTTAAAATTTGATAGATTTATGACAAAGTGTAATTATGCATAGAATGTGATGCTTGAACGTTTTTTAGAGTTTATGTTGTTTTTAAAAAATTATCTAATTGTTAAAAACAACAAGCATAGTGCCGAATTTTTAATAATGAAGTAAGGGCCTGTGCTTACTTTATTAACTTCAATCCTTTGGATGCCTTGTCCCGTACATTTATTACAAATTTATTTAGTAATTTATTTAAGAGGCATTAACAGGATTCAAATTACTGTATGTGTTCTGTCTATCCATGTTAGAAATTGATTATGGTCATCAGAATAACCATCATCTTGAAATGCAGTTCTTAAGAGCTTTTTCTTGGATTCATCAGCGAAGTAACCATCATGATAATGTTTTTCACACAGTATTCTGGGCTCAATATGTAGCTATGTCTGGAAATCTAAAGTAGTATACTGCTCTTCGGCAGGAATAAAATATTTCGCCCACTAATTTACAGCTGAAAACAAAAAATATAATTCTTACATATAAATATTATCAAAGTAGTGTGGTTTGGTGTTTTTAGTGGTTTACAAAAAAAATCTGTTTTTTAAATGGTTAAAGAGAAATAATCTTTCATTATAATTTGGATAAAAGAGATTTCCTTTAATGCTAGAACTTATTAAATAGTGAATATTATTGTATGCATACCACAAAATATACCTACTTTACTGTGTGTTTCGGAAAAATAAACAATTTAATGTTGTCTATGGTTGGTGAACTGTCGCACTTAAAACACTTTTTTTTTCCTTACCGGCCATTGTAAAATAGATTTTGGAGTCACAATTTCGTATTTCACTGCTAATCACTAACAAATTGCATAACATATTTATATAAACGAAGGAAATTAATCTTAACTCGTTGTCGTAAACTAACAAATTCTTATAAAAAGGCGCAAGCAAAAACACAACAACCAATCATGAACGACAATAATTTACCATGGATTTATCAATCCTCTATCTACGTAGTTTATACGTCGGCGCCATATTATACCCCTATTACACTACCATGAATCAGGATCCCTACGCCCTAAATAAGGGTGGTGTAATAAGAGAAAGGGAGTAAGGGCCTCTAAGGCGTGAAAGTGGACCCGATTTGCAGTACACTTGCCACTGTGCAGTGTGATAACACTAAGGGGATTTAGGGCACTTATTCGATGTGCAAATAGGTATGCATACGATGCATAAAATCAAATCAAATCAAATAATTTATTTCTAAAACATAGGTAAAAAGTTGCAAACTTGGTGGAAAAGGTATGATAAGTAAAACTATGTTTCGCCTACAAAGGCATACAAATATTTGTTTATCATTATCGCCTGGCAATATGAAAATTTATTTTTATAAAATAAAAAATTTCAATTATAATTGGTATGTTTAGAAATTACATAAATTATTATCTTAATTATCAATTACGTAATTCTTAATAACAAAAAGATAAAAATATAATAAATAAAGCAGACATTAATTATTGTAGATACTAAAAATAATTTTATCTTCAAAATATTCGTTGATAGAGTAGTGTGCTTTGTTTATTAAAATACTCGAAAGCAATTTATTAAATTTGTCTATATTATCAGCTTCTTTGATGTTTTTTGGGATTCAATTATTTCATAACATCGTTATATCGTTCATAAACATGGTTCTTCATGAGTTTATTTAGCAGAAATAACTCAATCGCGAAAATTTTAATTACGAATCAACAAACAGGCGAATGATCTTTCAGCCGTAAATTAATATACTTGAACTTCAGAAGTGCAATTGTCTTCAATCGGTAATTATATTTTCAATGTGAAATTGTAGCAATTTTTATTGTGATAAATAATTAACATAACATTACAAATATTGAAAATGGATTGATATTGTTTTATTTATTTGCTTATTAATAATTATATTGTTTGAGCTTTAACTTAATCAATAGCTTAAGTACAGTATAAAGTAATAGTTATTTTGTAATGGAAATTATTTTATCAGCTAACGTTACTTCGTATTTCGTTACAATGACTTTTCTGAAATATTGATTTTGATGGATGAACGGTTATTCACCCGTTTGTATTTCGGTATTGTTTCGTAGATGTATTTATAAAGTGCGATAATATTGAAGGTATATGTGGAACTACAATAAAGAATCAACGCAACACAACATATAAATAAAACTAAAGCAGAAGTAGAGTTTCAAAATATATTACATGCGTTGGAGGTGTAGGATGGTATGAAAGGGTTATTTCCCGGGCTTCATAGCCTAGCTAAAATCTATTTCTATCGTAGCAACTTCGGTATTACATGAGCGGTTATTTTCAGAAGCTGGATCTACAATCACCCAGGAGAGAAACCGCTTACTAGGCGTCAGGTTGTTGAAATTGTTATTTTAAAATTCAATTTAAAAGAAATAAGCGTAAAAGTAAAAAAAAAAACAATTAATTAAATCTTGTTTTCTGATAAAAATTATTCTATAAAATTAAATAGTGTAAAACTTCTTAAAATAACATAAATATAATGCTTGATTATTATATTTTTTGTTTCATTTCTGTTTCTAAATGATTATTTATTCCACATATATGTGTTAATTTTATTTATTAAATTATAAAAATTTTATTATATTAAAAAATCGGTTTCTTCATAAGTTTTCGACTGCACCCACTTTAGTATCAGGTTTTTACACTCTCTACGTTTTTTCGTATATGTTCAATTCTATATTTATTTTATTATGTAGGAATGCAGAACATGAGCTAAATTACCTACTAGCAAAAACTGTTTTGGTACCAGAAGGCTTAACCACAACATCTTTTCGCCGCTTTATCAAGATGCATGGGTCAAAGGGCAGGGATTTGTGTGCTTTGAGGATGGTCATAGTAACATATTATAATTGTCTAACTGAGAGAAGACCATTTATTCTATACAGTTGATCAGTGGAAAAATGTCTTTTTTTTAATACATGACCTTAATAAGGGTTCGTTAGGCTCTTTCCAAGTTAAGAAGTTTGGTCTTTGCAGCTCCACCCCACACCGGAATGCAATATGTTATGATAGATTGTGCAAGGGACGTATATATTTGGTTAAAAAGATATTTGGGAGAGTCCGACTGCTTAGTACTATCAGGTATTACGTGTTTTAAAATTTTAAAAATCCAAATCAATTTGCGGGACCTATTAATGATATGTTCAAGGTGTGGGTACCACGATAGCCTCTGATCTATAAAGACGCCCAGATATTTAGTGTGACAGGCTTTTTCAATTGATGGGTAGTCACAAGCTTTGTTTTTAGCATCCTCAAAACACATATGAATTTTAAAGCAAAAGTCTGTGGCTGCAAGTTGTTGTGCTAAAGTAAATAAAATTTGTATTCAAAGTGAGGAGATTTTGTTGCAACCATAGAGCGACTCGAGCTAGACCACTTTCAGCACTAGTCTTGACAGCCTCCCAAGATTCATCAGCAAAAACCACAGCCGTGTCATCGGCGTACGACAGGATTTTCGCATTTGGTATGGTTATACTGCACAGATCATTGAAATACATTAGAAATAAGGTCAGCCCCAGAACGCTACCCTGTGGAATGCCATATGATGACACCACCGCTACCCACTAATGAACCCGGGAAGCTTTACCTTTTGTTTTCTCTCCGACAGGTAGCATTCGAAAAGAGCAAGCGGAGTCCCTCTTATTCCAATTTTTTCAAGCTTGTGCACAAGAGTAGGGACAGAGACGGTGTAGCTAATACACTTTGAAACACAAAGCGCACGCACACAAATACTAAAATTAATTTTAATTAAAAATAAAAATAAATAAATAAAACTTACGACTCATATAACTGGTATGGTCTAAGAGTTCTGTCACGGAAACGATTCTCTTCCTAAAATATAGCTGCAAACAAAAGTATCCATGAAAACCACTTCACCACATTATACAAAATTCTGTGCGTATCAACGCAAACATAACACAAAAACATGTATCACCTCGAATCCGACCGCTTCCACATCATAACCGGGCTGTTCGCGACATCCAGGTGTAGGAGGAGAGTAAGCCTCAGGTGACGACGCGTGCGCATCCTCCACCTAACATACAAAAAGCACATAGTAGTCTATTCCGCACATCTTCCTCTGAAAACATGCAAAAGTGTGCTTGTTAAAACATTAGAACCGAAATCACAAAAAACGCAATACGAGTGTAAATCAGAGAAAGAAAGTGAGATTAGTGCAAATCACATACATAATACCACTGTTAAACCAACCATGAAAAACATAATACCAGAGGTATTAGCGGCATATAAAAACATATTATCTAAGTTGACTGATATACTTAATATTGTCATTATCGAGCAAGTCTAATAGATCACAGTGAAGAGACGAATAAATACTTATCCAATATATGATCGGTTCTCTAGAAATGAATGTATGACACATGTACTATTTTATTATTTATATTTGACAATTAATAATAATTAATGTCTATATAAACCCGTCTAAAAATATTTTAAAAGGAATATATATATTTAATAATTTAATACTTTAAACGAGGTCTTCCCCCGGTCGAGCCGACCCATTCGTGCTACAATTATACTACTAATATAGCTGCAGCATGGCCCTACCACATATAAAAATTTCGTTTGTCTAGTAATATTTACTTACTGTCTAAATTTGTCTTATGCAAACATACTCATTAACAATAAAATAGGTATTAGCGGCATATAAAAACATATCATTTAAGTTGACTGATATATTTAACCCCTCAGGCCCCTTAAAATTCTCATACAGTCGCATGCGCCCGGCAAATCCGGAGCGGTCGCATGCGACGGCACCCACCCGCGGCACTTAAAACCATTAAAACTAATATTTGGAGACTACTTTTTTATGAAAAAGTTTGGCATTTTAAAGCTATACAAAATTTTCTATATAAAAGTCAGGTTTTAGTTCATTACAAAAAGACTGTTGTATTTTGATAACAAAAACAAAACATACCAAGCGAATGTCGGCAGCGTCAAAAACACAATTATTTCAATATATATTAGTCGAAATTATTTACGTGAAAAGATAAATTATATTCACACAAAAACTATCCTTACGATTTTATAATAAAACACTATACTAAAACATTAATAAAACACTAGAAAAATCAAAAAAATCAACACAATAACATTCACGCGAAAATGGCGTACGAAATAAACGTAGATTATAAATAAATATTCATAGGATAACAGTTTTTTATTGCACTAAAGGATAGAGTATTTCATATTGAGTATATAATGCCAAACTTCTTCATAGAAAAGTAGTCTCTATATGTAAGTTTTTATGGGTTAAAGTGCTGTGGGTGGGTGCGACCTCACGAGACCGCTAGGGATTTGACGGTATATGGCCGCGGTCTCATGAAAACTCTTGGGGGCTGAAGGGTTAAAATTGTCATTATGGAGCGGGTCTAACAGATCAAATAGTTAGACGAATCAATTCTTATGAATATATATGATCGTGTCTATAGAAATTAATGAATGACACATTTACTACTTTATTATTTATATTTGACAATTATTAATAATTAATTTCTATATATACCCATTTAAAAATATTTTAAAAGTAATATAATTTTAATATTTTAGGCGAGTTCCTTCCCCGGTCCAGCCGACCCATTCGTGCTACAACTATACTACTAATATAGCTGCAGCATGGCCATATAAAAACATATTGACTATATTATAAATATATTGACGCATACATGACTGAGAAGAATGATATCTCATGAAACTTTACTAACGGCGTACTATACATACATTTATTCTGCACTTGATTATGGTCTTTTACTTTGGGGTAACAGTACAGATACTGATTTGGCCTTTACAGCCCAAAAGAAATGTATTCGAGCTATGAATGGTTTGGCACCAAATTCATCGTGTAAACCGTATTTAAAAAAAATATACATTTTGACGTTGCCATGTATGTACATCTTAAATTTTGTATGTTTTGTTAAAAATAATATATTTTTGTTCACAAAGTTAAGAGGTACTGTACAGAATAACTTGAGGCATACTGAAAGACTGACTCGTACATAGTGTAATGCCATGCACTAGCCTATATAGCAAAAATTGTTCAGCTATGTGTATAAAAAATTTCAATGCAATGCCTACAGAGTTTCAATCACTCCCAAAAGTATGTTATTGCAGGATTGTTAAACAATGGCTTGAGGAGCAATGCTTCTACTCTGTTGAAGAATATTTAAAATTTATCATTATGATTAGGATTAGGCATCGATATTAAAATGAACTAAGTAATTACAATTATATTATTCTAATTAAATTAAATGTAATAAAATGATTATGATGAAATTTGAAAATATGTTATTTATTATATTACTTTTGAAAATGCAATTTATGTATAAGTTTAATATTTGTATGTTAACATTATGACAAAACATGCTGCTCCTGCCCCCATTAAGTTTTCTTAAATAATTTACCAACCTGTAATGTACCATGTTTTCTGCAAATAAATTATGATAATGGTTACGATTATTATTTAAGTTGACAGATATGATTAATATTGTAATTATCAAACGTGTCTAACAGATTACAGAGTCAGACGAATCAATACTTGTCAATATATATGATCGGGTCTCAAGAAATTAACGAATGACACATTTACTATTTTATTATTTATTTTTAACAATTATTAATAATTAATGTCTATATAAATCAGTATAAAAATATTTTACAAGTAATATATATATAAGCGTGGTCCTTCCCCGGTCGAACCAACCCCTTCGGGCTACAACTATACTATTAATATAGCTGCAGCATAGCCCTACCACGTATAAAATATAAAACACATAAATGTGCATACTGACCTCATCATCTGGCTCAAACTCACTGTCCTCCGACAGAACATCATCATCAGCATAAAAATGTGGATGAAGTCTGCGGGCGGATCATTGTTTGCTCTCCAATTTGACATCTGTAATATATTATACAATAAATAAATAAAAACATACATGTTCACACATACTGTATATTACACGAGTATTTATATCATAATACATGCTAACAAATTAATTCTCTCCTTTTGTAACATAAAATATGTTTATAAAATAGATTATTCATGTAAATATATAAAAAAAATTATCAACAGAACTGTAGAATTTTATTCCGTTACCCTATCAAATGACATCGATCCTTGACCATGAATACATTACACCACAGTAATAATAAATAATAGTCATTTTCACACTAAAAAATGTCATCATCATCATCATCATCATTACAGCCCTTCACATGTCCATTGTTAAACATAGGTCTTCCTCAAGTAATGCCACAAGTCACGGTCCTCAGCCACCTGCATCCATCGACTGCATGTCTTACCAGGTCGTCACTCCATCTAATGGGGGGTCGCCCTACACTACGCCAACAAAATACCACCTCGTTATCGATATAAACTATTGACATATCCCATTACTATTCCATCACTACCTAACAACATATTCAACGCCGTAGTTACATAAAATAAAGCTCAAAATGGCTTGCTGATTGTCGACTGTAAAGACTGCAATTTTATATGTTCAGAACATGGAATTTGACGTACTTTTATTTTCAATAAAAATCGTTATAAACTTCAATATAATACTTATTTCTATTTATGTATTATGTTATATTACTTTTTAGTTGTTTTACTTCATGACAATTTTTTTATTGTATTTTGATACCCCATCATCATTCTCTAAACCATTTCCCATTATCTGGGGTCGGCGCAGTAAATCTTCTTGTTCCATTCCTCTCTATCAGCCGTCATTTCCATACTTACTCCTTTCATTCTCATATCACTCTTCACACAATCGATCCATCTTTTATTCGGCCTTCCTCTGCCCGTGTGTCCCTCCACATGGACACATATATATATATATATATATATATATATATATATATATATATATATATATATATATATATATATATATATATATATATATATATATATTTATATAAATATACTTTATGACGACAATATAATTTATGAATATAAAAATATAATTTATGACGACATACGTGTGGTTTTTGACGTTTTGGGGTATCAAAATACAATAAAAAAATTGTCATGAAGTAAAACAACTAAAAAGTAATATAACATAATACATAAATAGAAATAAGTATTATATTGAAGTTTATAACGATTTTTATTGAAAATAAAAGTACGTCAAATTCCATGTTCTCAACATATAAAATTGCAGTCTTTACAGTCGACAATCAGCAAGCCATTTTGAGCTTTATTTTATGTAACTACGGCGTTGAATATGTTGTTAGGTAGTGATTGCAATAGTAATGGGATATGTCAATAGTTTATATCGATAAAGAGGTGGTATTTTGTTGGCGTAGTATAGGGCGACCCCCCATTAGATGGAGTGACGACCTGGTAAGACATGCAGTCGATGGATGCAGGTGGTTGAGGACCGTGACTTGTGGCATTACTTGAGGAAGACCTATGTTTAACAATGGACATGTGAAGGGCTGTAATGGTGATGATGATGATGATGACATTTTTAGTGTGAAAATGACTATTATTTATTATTACTGTGGTGTAATGTATTCATGGTCAAGGATCGATGTCATTTGATAGGGTAACGGAATAAAATTCTACAGTTCTGTTGATAATTTTTTTATATATATTTACATGAATAATCTATTTTATAAACATATTTTATGTTACAAAAGGAGAGAAATAATTTGTTGGCATGTATTATGATATAAATACTCGTGTAATATACAGTATGTGTGAACATGTATGTTTTTATTTATTTATTGTATAATATATTACAGATGTCAAATTGGAGAGCAAACAATGATCCGCCTGCAGACTTCATCCACATTTTTATGCTGATGATGATGATCTGTCGGAGGACAGTGAGTTTGAGCCAGATGATGAGGTCAGTATGCACATTTATGTGTTTTATATTTTATACGTGGTAGGGCTATGCTGGTACCGTGTAGTGGCGGTTAAGAATATCCACTACCCCATATCTTCCCGTGGGTGTCGTAAGAGGCGACAGAGGGAGACAGGCAGGAGATGGGCAGCAGCGTCTTCCTGATGACAACTGTGACGTAATAAAAAACTGCGGTTGCCAACCCGCTCGCCAAGCGTGGCAACTATGGCAAATACCCCCAATGAATAAATACACAAACAGACGGCCCCCAGTCCCCGGCGGCCCCGCTACTCCTGGCTACGGTGGCGACCATGGTAACGGCGGGGCAGGGGGTGCTAAGAATCTCCGGTGGAGGTTCGGTTGCCACCTACGACGACTCGACCTGGCAACATATAACGCGCGCACCCTGAGGACTGACGAGAAGATACTGGAGCTGGAAGAAGAGGTAGACAAGTTGCGCTGGCATATTATTGGATTATCCGAGGTCCGAAGAGAGGGGGAGGACACGGCAATCCTCGAGTCCGGCAACTTGTTCTATCACCGGGAGGGCGACCATCTGTCCCAAGGAGGTGTCGGATATATCGTCCACAAATCTCTCGTCAACAACGTTGTAAAGATTGGGAGTGTGTCGACGAGGGTCGCGTACCTGATACTCAGAATCACCAAACGGTATTCGCTGAAGGTCATTCAGGTTTACGCACCAACCTCGGCACATCCCGATGAGGAGGTGGAGGAAATGTATGAGGATATTTCCAGAGCCATACATTCCTCCAAAATCTACTACACGGTGTTGATGGGAGACTTCAACGCAAAACTGGGCACAAGAGAAAGCGGTGAGCTGAAGGTAGGGAAATTTGGAGTAGGGCAACGGAACCGAAGGGGCCAGCAGCTGGCCGACTTTATACAGAAAGAGGGACTCTTTAAGATGAACTCTTTCTTCCAGAAGCACCCCCACAGGAAGTGGACCTGGTCGATTCCCGACGGTTCGACAAAAAAATAAGATTGACTTCATTATGACGACCAGACGCCAACTGTTCAGTGATGTCTCAGTGATCGCAAGGGTGAAAACTGGCAGCGATCACCGAATGGTTAGAGGCACACTGAACCTAAACGTTAAGTTGGAGAGGTCTCTTCTAATGAAGTCAACGCTCCGTCCCCCCCGTGCTCTAATCCAGAATCCCGAAACCTTTCAGCTCGAGTTTGTAGTGTTATGCTTACATACATACTTACATATCATTTTACACTATTTTATTTTTATTTTTCCATTCTGTTTTTGATTTTCTACATTCACCTCAAAACTGGATATTTTGCATCACCTTTATTTCCATAGGATCCTGTAATATTTTTAATTCATAAGAACACAATAACAAATCATTTTCACTTCGTATTTTCACGTTATCAGCACTTTTTAAATCAGTGTCAATGGAGTCTACCTTTTTCGATCTTTTATTTAGTTCTCCGTAACTCTACAATTTCGGGTTTCGTGCGCGCTCTTGCGCTACCTTTTTTTCCTATATAAATAATATCTCATTTTTCACTTAAATCTTGCCGTTTCTGTATTACGAGCTTAAAACCAAAATTTGACATGTTTTGACATCGTTGTTTATCTGGTTGTCGTGGCAATTTTTATTCAAATATTGTTACCGGCCTGATGTTTTTACTTCAAAAATACTCTTTTCTTCTTGGCCATTTACAAAAATTTGCTTTTAATTTAAATAATTTCAAATAATTTCTCGTTCTTATCCCAGATCCGTCAAAAGATATAAAAGCCGAAGAATCGGCCGATAGAGGTCCTCACTTCAGCTTTGATACGAGAAGCACCTCTGAAAGGCTTTATCCGCACTGCCTCGGGATCTTGCAAGCCTTCTCCTGAAGTCGTCGCCTAGCCACGCCTACGCCTCCACCTATTAGTGCCCGCGCTATCTTCAGCCGCTGAGCGTGCTTGTCTCAAGCGCTGCGTGTTCCTACTCCAGACGCTGCGTGTCTACTCCGGACGCTGTGTGTGTCTACTCCGGACGTTGTGTTTGCCTTCTTCAAGCGCCACGTGTACCTACTCCAGACGCTGCGTGTCTACTCCGGGTGCTGCGTGTATCTGCTCCGGGCGTTGCGTGTGCCTACTCCAAGCGCTGCGTGTACCTTCTCCAGACGCTGCATGTGCTTTCTCCAGATTCTGCGTGTACCTAGAGCAGGCGCTGTGCACCTATCATAGGCATAGCCTGTGCATATTTCGTTGCAGTATCTTTATTTTTGTTATTTTTTTTTAATAATATTGTAAATCACTATCATCATTACAGCCCATCATCACCTTCATACCTTTTTTTATAAAAGAAACTGTAAATCTTTTCAAATTTTTAAATAATTTATTTTATTTTTGGTTGTTTTGTTGTAGTTAGGTTAGGTTATTTAGTTTTTAATTGTCGCTTTACGACAATTTGGCGCCCGACGTAAAAGTTCTTCTTTTCTTCACCTTAGCTACGCCTTATCCATTTCCTTTTGATTGAATTGCTTTCTCTTTCGTTCTTAACTCTTTATTTACTCATCCTTATCATATCTTCCAAATTCCAAAACAAAACTTCATCTAGTTTTTCAACTTATCTGGATTATATTTAGACCTACATATAACACTTACATTCATCACCTTAATATTTTTATTCTAGAGAACTTAAAGAGGTACTATCTTCCAAATTCTAAAACAAAACTTCATCTAGTTTTTCAACTTATCTGGCTTATATTTAGACCTACATATAACACTTCACTTACATTCATCACCTTAATATCTTTATTCTAGATAACTTAAAGAGGTACTATCTTCCAAATTCTAAAACAAAACTTCATCTAGTTTTTCAACTTATCTGGATTATATTTGGACCTGCATATAACACTTCACTTACATTCATCACTTTTATATTTTTATTCTAGATAACTTAAAGAGGTACAATTTTTAATTACATTTTTATTTCTTAAACTTAACTTTGCACTTAATTATAACAATGAAAAGGGTTATTAAGTACGAATTCCTTAAAATACGAAGTGAAGATTAGATGTGAGGAACCAGCTAATACTGTTTTGCATGACACTACATTTGTATATATGTTTGTATATTTGTATATGTGTTTGTATATTTGTATATGTGTTTGTATATATGTATAATTATTACCTGATTAATTTCTTTATCTTTATCTTCACTCAGGAGCGGATTACAACTCCTTAAATAAGCCTGAATGTACTTTTAGTGATGTTGCTCATCTCTGGCTTTGAGCCCTACCGCTCTGGCCGTTCTTAATCTTTACTTAAGTCATAGCGGCTAAAGCTTGCTTAAGATTAATTTCTTTAACTTTATCTTCACTCAGGAGCGGATGACAACTCCTTAAATAAGCCTGGATGTCCTTTCAAAATGTTTTTTTCCACGCAGGAGCGGATGACAACTCCTTAAATAAGCCTGAATGTCCTTTCGAAAACACACTTTTAGAGTGGTAGTCATTGAATGTGAACTCCACCCTTACCTGAATGCAGATGATGAATGTAAGAGATAGTATATCTGATATTGCCTGGTGATGTCTGTTACTGCAAAGCTGTGTTTTTATGGTTTATTTTGGAATGTACATCTCAAAATTTTTGCTGAGTCAAAAATTTTCCAGGGTCGGGGGAAAATGTAGTGTTATGCTTACATACATACTTACATATCATTTTACACTATTTTATTTTTATTTTTCCATTCTGTTTTTGATTTTCTACATTCACCTCAAAACTGGATATTTTGCATCACCTTTATTTCCATAGGATCCTGTAATATTTTTAATTCATAAGAACACAATAACAAATCATTTTCACTTCGTATTTTCACGTTATCAGCACTTTTTAAATCGGTGTCAATGGAGTCTACCTTTTTCGATCTTTTATTTAGTTCTCCGTAACTCTACAATTTCGGGTTTCGTGCGCGCTCTTGCGCTACCTTTTTTCCTATATAAATAATATCTCATTTTTCACTTAAATCTTGCCGTTTCTGTATTACGAGCTTAAAACCAAAATTTGACATGTTTTGACATCGTTGTTTATCTGGTTGTCGTGGCAATTTTTATTCAAATATTGTTACCGGCCTGATGTTTTTACTTCAAAATACTCTTTTCTTCTTGGCCATTTACAAAAATTTGCTTTTAATTTAAATAATTTCAAATAATTTCTCGTTCTTATCCCAGATCCGTCAAAAGATATAAAAGCCGAAGAATCGGCCGATAGAGGTCCTCACTTCAGCTTTGATACGAGAAGCACCTCTGAAAGGCTTTATCCGCACTGCCTCGGGATCTTGCAAGCCTTCTCCTGAAGTCGTCGCCTAGCCACGCCTACGCCTCCACCTATTAGTGCCCGCGCTATCTTCAGCCGCTGAGCGTGCTTGTCTCAAGCGCTGCGTGTTCCTACTCCAGACGCTGCGTGTCTACTCCGGACGCTGTGTGTGTCTACTCCGGACGTTGTGTTTGCCTTCTTCAAGCGCCACGTGTACCTACTCCAGACGCTGCGTGTCTACTCCGGGTGCTGCGTGTATCTGCTCCGGGCGTTGCGTGTGCCTACTCCAAGCGCTGCGTGTACCTTCTCCAGACGCTGCATGTGCTTTCTCCAGATTCTGCGTGTACCTAGAGCAGGCGCTGTGCACCTATCATAGGCATAGCCTGTGCATATTTCGTTGCAGTATCTTTATTTTTTGTTATTTTTTTTTAATAATATTGTAAATCACTATCATCATTACAGCCCATCATCACCTTCATACCTTTTTTATAGAAGAAACTGTAAATCTTTTCAAATTTTTAAATAATTTATTTTATTTTTGGTTGTTTTGTTGTAGTTAGGTTAGGTTATTTAGTTTTTAATTGTCGCTTTACGACAAGTTACGTAACCGCTTCCAGTGCCTAGAAGATTGCAATGCAGTGGACGATATGAACGACAAGCTCGTGGAAACTGTCCATGCGGTCGGAGCTAAGTTCTGCAAGACCCGCCGCAGAAGAACACAAAAACTCTCCGATCACACTCTTAATCTCATGGCTGTTAGACGGGAGATGAGGCTGCAATCGTCAACAGATTTGACAGCATACAGGCAACTGAACAGACAGATCTCCAAATGCATACGGCGAGACTTACGCAACTTTAATACTTCTCGTATTAAAGAAGCGATCGAGCGGAACCAGGGCTCCAAAGTCTTTGCCAGAGATCTGTCTGCCAGAAAGAGCGAACTGTCAAGGCTGAAGACTGAGTGTGGCAACATCGTTTCCGGGACACGTGAGATTTTGAGTGAGATTGAGAGGTTCTATGGGCAGCTGTACACATCATCGTTGGAGCCACACGCAAGTGTGAGTAACGATCCAAGAGCAAGTCTTATCCGACACTATTCCGATGATATCCCGGACGTCAGTCTAAGCGAGATTAGAATGGCTCTCCAGCACCTTAAAAACGGCAGGGCCCCAGGCGAGGATGGAATTACAGCGGAGCTTCTGAAAGCGGGTGGAACACCGGTACTTGAAGTCCTTCAGAAGCTCTTCAATTCCGTCCTCCATGGTGGCACTACTCCAGAGGCGTGGAGCAGAAGTGCGGTGGTCTTGTTCTTTAAGAAAGGCGACAACGCTCTCTTAAAGAACTACAGACCGATTTCCCTTCTGAGCCGCGTCTACGTGCTGTTTTCGAGAGTCATTACGAATCGTCTCGCACGTAGACTTGACGACTTCCAGCCTCCCGAACAAGCCGGTTTCCGAAAAGGCTTCAGTACCATAGACCACATACATACCCTGCGGCAGATTGTACAGAAGACTGAAGAGTACAATCTGCCACTTTGCCTGGCGTATGTGGACTATGAGAAAGCCTTTGATTCCGTCGAAATTTGGGCGGTGCTACAGTCCCTTCAGCGGTGCCAAGTTGACTGTCGGTATATCGAAGTGCTGAAGTGTTTGTACAGTAGAGCTACGATGGCTATCCGAGTACAGAACCAGAGCTCGAAACCTATCCAACTGCAGAGAGGTGTAAGACAGGGTGACGTTATATCCCCGAAACTCTTCACCGCTGCATTGGAAGACGTTTTCAAGCTACTGGACTGGAAAGGATACGGTATTGACATCAATGGCGAGTACATCACTCACCTTCGATTTGCCGACGATATAGTCCTTATGGCAGAATCGCTGGAGGACTTAAGCACTATGCTCAATGACCTCAATAGTGCCTCCCAACGGATAGGTCTTAAGATGAACATGGACAAAACAAAGATCATGTTCAATGTCCATGTCACACCTATGCCGGTAGTTGTTGGGAGCACTATGCTCGAAGTTGTTGACGAATACGTTTACCTGGGACAAATAGTCCGACTAGGTAAGTCCAACTTCGACCGAGAGGTCAATCGACGGATTCAACTCGGCTGGGCAGCGTTCGGGAAATTACGGCATATCTTTTCGTCAGGTATACCTCAATCTCTAAAAACTAGATTGTACAACCAGTGCGTGTTGCCAGTGATGACTTACGGATCTGAGACGTGGTCCTTCACTGCTGGCCGTATGAGGACGCTTAAGGTCGCTCAGCGAGCTATGGAGAGGGCTATGCTCGGAGTTTCTCTGCGTGATAGACTCAGAAATGAGGATATCCGCAGTAAAACCAGAGTGACCGACATAGCCCAACGGATTAGTAAGCTGAAGTGGCAATGGGCCGGCCATATAGCTCGAAGAACCGATAACCGATGGGGAAGAAAGGTTCTCGAGTGGCAGCCTCGTACCGGTAGGCGAGGTGTAGGGCGACCCCCACTAGATGGAGTGACGACCTGGTAAGACATGCAGGAAGTCGATGGATGCAGGTGGCTCAGGACCGTGCTTTGTGGCATTACTTGGGGGAGGCCTATGTTCAGCAGTGGACTTGTGAAGGGCTGTAATGATGATGATGATGAGGGCTATGCTGCAGCTATATTAATAGTATAGTTGTAGCCCGAAGGGGTTGGTTCGACCGGGGAAGGACCACGCTTATATATATATTACTTGTAAAATATTTTTATACGGATTTATATAGACATTAATTATTAATAATTGTTAAAAATAAATAATAAAATAGTAAATGTGTCATTCGTTAATTTCTTGAGACCCGATCATATATATTGACAAGTATTGATTCGTCTGACTCTGTGATCTGTTAGACACGTTTGATAATTACAATATTAATCATATCTGTCAACTTAAATAATAATCGTAACCATTATCATAATTTATTTGCAGAAAACATGGTACATTTACAGGTTGGTAAATTATTTAAGACAAACTCTTAACGGGAGCGGGAGCAGCATGTTTTGTCATAATGTTAACATACAAATATTAAACTTATACATAAATTGAATTTTCAAAAGTAATATAATAAATAACATATTTTCAAATTTCATCATAATCATTTTATTACATTTAATTTAATTAGAATAATATAATTGTAATTACTTAGTTCATTTTAATATCGATGCCTAATCCTAATCATAATGATAAATTTTAAATATTCTTCAACAGAGTAGAAGCATTGCTCCTCAAGCCATTGTTTAACAATCCTGCAATAACATACTTTTTGGGAGTGATTGAATCTCTGTAGGCATTGCATTGAAATTTTTTTATACACATAGCTGAACAATTTTTGCTATATAGGCTAGTGCATGGCATTACACTATGTACGAGTCAGTCTTTCAGTATGCCTCAAGTTATTCTGTACAGTACCTCTTAACTTTGTGAACAAAAGTATATTATTTTTAACAAAACATACAAAATTTAAGATGTACATACATGGCAACGTCAAAATGTATATTTTTTTTAAATACGGTTTACACGATGAATTTGGTGCCAAACCATTCATAGCTCGAATACATTTCTTTTGGGCTGTAAAGGCCAAATCAGTATCTGTACTGTTACCCCAAAGTAAAAGACCATAATCAAGTGCAGAATAAATGTAGGTATAGTACGCCGTTAGTAAAGTTTCATGAGATATCATTCTTCTCAGTCATGTATGCGTCAATATATTTATAATATAGTCAATATGTTTTTATATGGCCATGCTGCAGCTATATTAGTAGTATAGTTGTAGCACGAATGGGTCGGCTGGACCGGGGAAGGAACTCGCCTAAAATATTAAAATTATATTACTTTTAAAATATTTTTAAATGGGTATATATAGAAATTAATTATTAATAATTGTCAAATATAAATAATAAAGTAGTAAATGTGTCATTCATTAATTTCTATAGACCCGATCATATACATTCATAAGAATTGATTCGTCTAACTATGTGATCTGTTAGACCCGCTCCATAATGACAATTTTAACCCTTCAGCCCCAAGAGTTTTCATGAGACCGCGGCCATATACCGTCAAATCCCTAGCGGTCTCGTGAGGTCGCACCCACCCACAGCACTTTAACCCATAAAAACTTACATATAGAGACTACTTTTCTATGAAGAAGTTTGGCATTATATACTCAATATGAAATACTCTATCCTTTAGTGCAATAAAAAACTGTTATCCTATGAATATTTATTTATAATCTACGTTTATTTCGTACGCCATTTTCGCGTGAATGTTATTGTGTTGATTTTTTGATTTTTCTAGTGTTTTATTAATGTTTTAGTATAGTGTTTTATTATAAAATCGTAAGGATAGTTTTTGTGTGAATATAATTTATCTTTTCACGTAAATAATTTCGACTAATATATATTGAAATAATTGTGTTTTTGACGCTGCCGACATTCGCTTGGTATGTTTTGTTTTTGTTATCAAAATACAACAGTCTTTTTGTAATGAACTAAAACCTGACTTTTATATAGAAAATTTTGTATAGCTTTAAAATGCCAAACTTTTTCATAAAAAAGTAGTCTCCAAATATTAGTTTTAATGGTTTTAAGTGCCGCGGGTGGGTGCCGTCGCATGCGACCGCTCCGGATTTGCCGGGCGCATGCGACTGTATGAGAATTTTAAGGGGCCTGAGGGGTTAAATATATCAGTCAACTTAAATGATATGTTTTTATATGCCGCAAATACCTATTTTATTGTTAATGAGTATGTTTGCATAAGACAAATTTAGACAGTAAGTAAATATTACTAGACAAACGAAATTTTTATATGTGGTAGGGCCATGCTGCAGCTATATTAGTAGTATAATTGTAGCACGAATGGGTCGGCTCGACCGGGGGAAGACCTCGTTTAAAGTATTAAATTATTAAATATATATATTCCTTTTAAAATATTTTTAGACGGGTTTATATAGACATTAATTATTATTAATTGTCAAATATAAATAATAAAATAGTACATGTGTCATACATTCATTTCTAGAGAACCGATCATATATTGGATAAGTATTTATTCGTCTCTTCACTGTGATCTATTAGACTTGCTCGATAATGACAATATTAAGTATATCAGTCAACTTAGATAATATGTTTTTATATGCCGCTAATACCTCTGGTATTATGTTTTTCATGGTTGGTTTAACAGTGGTATTATGTATGTGATTTGCACTAATCTCACTTTCTTTCCCTGATTTACACTCGTATTGCGTTTTTTGTGATTTCGGTTCTAATGTTTTAACAAGCACACTTTTGCATGTTTTCAGAGGAAGATGTGCGGAATAGACTATTATATGCTTTTTGTATGTTAGGTGGAGGATGCGCACGCGTCGTCACCTGAGGCTTACTCTCCTCCTACACCTGGATGTCGCGAACAGCCCGGTTATGATGTGGAAGCGGTCGGATTCGAGGTGATACATGTTTTTGTGTTATGTTTGCGTTGATACGCACAGAATTTTGTATATTGTGGTGAAGTGGTTTTCATGGATACTTTTGTTTGCAGCTATATTTTAGGAAGAGAATCGTTTCCGTGACACATCACAGGAAGTCCGTGACAGAACTCTTAGACCATACCAGTTATATGAGTCGTAAGTTTTATTTATTTATTTTTATTTTTAATTAAAATTAATTTTAGTATTTGTGTGCGTGCGCTTTGTGTTTCAAAGTGTATTAGCTACACCGTCTCTGTCCCTACTCTTGTGCACAAGCTTGAAAAAATTGGAATAAGAGGGACTCCGCTTGCTCTTTTCGAATGCTACCTGTCGGAGAGAAAACAAAAGGTAAAGCTTCCCAGGTTCATTAGTGGGTAGCGGTGGTGTCATCATATGGCATTCCACAGGGTAGCGTTCTGGGGCTGACCTTATTTCTAATGTATTTCAATGATCTGTGCAGTATGACCATACCAAATGCGAAAATCCTGTCGTACGCCGATGACACGGCTGTGGTTTTTGCTGATGAATCTTGGGAGGCTGTCAAGGCTAGTGCTGAAAGTGGTCTAGCTCGAGTCGCTCTATGGTTGCAACAAAATCTCCTCACTTTGAATACAGTTAAGACAAATTTTATTTGCTTTAGCACAACAACTTGCAGCCACAGACTTTTGCTTTAAAATTCATATGTGTTTTGAGGATGCTAAAAACAAAGCTTGTGACTACCCATCAATTGAAAAAGCCTGTCACACTAAATATCTGGGCGTCTTTATAGATCAGAGGCTATCGTGGTACCCACACCTTGAATATATCATTAATAGGTCCCGCAAATTGATTTGGATTTTTAAAATTTTAAAACACGTAATACCTGATAGTACTAAGCAGTCGGACTCTCCCAAATATCTTCTTAACCAAATATATACGTCCCTTGCACAATCTATCATAACATATAGCATTCCGGTGTAGGGTGGAGCTGCAAAGACCAAACTTCTTAACTTGGAAAGAGCCTAACGAACCCTTATTAAGGTCATGTATTAAAAAAAGACATTTTTCCACTGATCAACTGTATAGAATAAATGGTCTACTCTCAGTTAGACAATTATAATATGTTACTATGACAATCCTCAAAGCACACAAATCCCTGCCCTTTGACCCATGCATCTTGATAAAGCGGCGAAAAGATGTTGTGGTTAAGCCTTCTAGTACCAAAACAGTTTTTGATAGTAGGTAATTTAGCTCATGTTCTGCATTCCTACATAATAAAATAAATATAGAATTGAACATATACGAAAAAACGTAGAGAGTGTAAAAACCTGATACTAAAGTAGGTGCAGTCGAAAACTTATGAAGAAACCGATTTTTTAATATAATAAAATTTTTATAATTTAATAAATAAAATTAACACATATATGTGGAATAAATAATCATTTAGAAACAGAAATGAAACAAAAAATATAATAATCAAGCATTATATTTATGTTATTTTAAGAAGTTTTACACTATTTAATTTTATAGAATAATTTTTATCAGAAAACAAGATTTAATTAATTGTTTTTTTTTTTTACTTTTACGATTATTTCTTTTAAATTGAATTTTAAAATAACAATTTCAACAACCTGACGCCTAGTAAGCGGTTTCTCTCCTGGGTGATTGTAGATCCAGCTTCTGAAAATAACCGCTTATGTGATACCGAAGTTGCTACGATAGAAATAGATTTTAGCTAGGCTATGAAGCCCGGGAAATAACCCTTTCATGCCATCCTACACCTCCAACGCATGTAATATATTTTGAAACTCTACTTCTGCTTTAGTTTTATTTATATGTTGTGTTGCGTTGATTCTTTTTTGTAGTTCCACATATACCTTCAATATTATCGCACTTTATAAATACATCTACGAAACAATACCGAAATACAAACGGGTGAATAACCGTTCATCCATCAAAATCAATATTTCAGAAAATTCATTGTAACGAAATACGAAGTAACGTTAGCTGATAAAATAATTTCCATTACAAAATAACTATTACTTTATACTGTACTTAAGCTATTGATTAAGTTAAAGCTCAAACAATATAATTATTAATAAGCAAATAAATAAAACAATATCAATCCATTTTCAATATTTGTAATGTTATGTTAATTATTTATCACAATAAAAATAACTACAATTTCACATTGAAAATATAATTACCGATTGAAGACAATTGCGCTTCTGAAGTTCAAGTATATTAATTTACGGCTGAAAGATCATTCGCCTGTTTGTTGATTCGTAATTAAAATTTTCGCGATTGAGTTATTTCTGCTAAATAAACTCATGAAGAACCATGTTTATGAACGATATAACGATGTTATGAAATAATTGAATCCCAAAAAACATCAAAGAAACTGATAATATAGACAAATTTAATAAATTGCTTTCGAGTATTTTAATAAACAAAGCACACTACTCTATCAACGAATATTTTGAAGATAAAATTATTTTTAGTATCTACAATAATTAATGTCTGCTTTATCTATTATATTTTTATCTTTTTGTTATTAAGAATTACGTAATTGATAATTAAGATAATAATTTATGTAATTTCTAAACATACCAATTATAATTGAAATTTTTATTTTATAAAAAATAAATTTTCATATTGCCAGGCGATAATGATAAACAAATATTTGTATGCCTTTGTAGGCGAAACATAGTTTTACTTATCATCATACCTTTTCCACCAAGTTTGCAACTTTTTACCTATGTTTTAGAAATAAATTATTTGATTTGATTTGATTTTATGCATCGTTTGCATACCTAGTTGCACAACGAATAAGTGCCCTAAATCCCCTTAGTGTTATCACACTGCACAGTGGCAAGTGCACTGCAAATCGGGTCCACTTTCACGCCTTAGAGGCCCTTACTCCCTTTCTCTTATTACACCACCCTTATTTAGAGCGTAGGGATCCTGATTCATGGTAGTGTAATAGGGGTATAATATGGCGCCGACGTATAAACTACGTAGATAGAGGATTGATAAATCCATGGTAAATTATTGTCGTTCATGATTGGTTGTTGTGTTTTTGCTTGCGCCTTTTTATAAGAATTTGTTAGTTTACGACATCGAGTTAAGATTAATTTCCTTCGTTTATATAAATATGTTATGCAATTTGTTAGTGATTAGCAGTGAAATACGAAATTGTGACTCCAAAATCTATTTTACAATGGCCGGTAAGGAAAAAAAAAGTGTTTTAAGTGCGACAGTTCACCAACCATAGACAACATTAAATTGTTTATTTTTCCGAAACACACAGTAAATTAGGTATATTTTGTGGTATGCATACAATAATATTCACTATTTAATAAGTTCTAGCATTAAAGTAAATCTCTTTTATCCAAATTATAATGAAAGATTATTTCTCTTTAACCATTTAAAAAACAGATTTTTTTTTGTAAACCACTAAAAACACCAAACCACACTACTTTGATATTATTTATATGTAAGAATTATATTTTTTGTTTTCAGTTGTAAATTAGTGGGCGAAATATTTTATTCCTGCCGAAGAGCAGTATACTACTTTAGATTTCCAGACATAGCTACATAATGAGCCCAGAATACTGTGTGAAAAACATTATCATGATGGTTATTTCGCTGATGAATCCAAGAAAAAGCTCTTAAGAACTGCATTTCATGATGATGGTTATTCTGATGACCATAATCAAGTTCTAACACGGATAGACAGAACACATAATTTGAATCCTGTTAATGCCTCCTAAATAAATTACTAAATAAATTTGTAATAAATGTACGGGACAAGGCATCCAAAGGATTGAAGTTAATAAAGTAAGCACAAGCCCTTACTTCATTATTAAAAATTCGGCACTATGCTTATTGTTTTTAACAATTAGATAATTTTTTAAAAACAACATAAACTCTAAAAAACGTTCAAGCATCACATTCTATGCATAATTACACTTTGTCATAAATCTATCAAATTTTAAGGCACAACTTGTAGGAACACAATAGAAATTAATGCATCGAATGGTTCTCAAATAATAGATAAACACAAGACTTCTCTTTTCTTCTTATGTTGTTGTTATATTAGTTGTTGAAGTATTTATGATGTTCGATTGTTTTGACTTATTATAAAGCAAGTTGAATGACAACATCCATTCATTTATTTTGTATTGGTCGAAGGGTAGAATAGTGCCATGAGTAGGGACTGTTTTACTATAAAAGTAATGTCAATGAACACAAACTTAGACAATATGTTTGTTATACTATATGTTATTTATTACAGTTTTTATTTATTTTCAGACTGACAAAGTGTATTCCCATCTCATCTTGTGGATTCACAAGCTGGTCCGTCCCAAATCATTGCTGCAAAACTACAAGCAGGATCTTCAAAAAGGACAACATTAAGAGGACATCATTATATCCACTGAAGAACAGCCACAAACATCTCAAAACATAACACATTATGTTGAGCCTGAAAAATAAAGTACTCTATATGAAAAATATAAAAATAACATAGGAAAAATTTATGTTATCTAGTATTTAATAAGTTTTATAATTTTGAATAACAGTTTAGTGTTAATTCAGGGAAATAATACTAAAATATTATAAAATATAAAGTTAACCAAATATTATCAAAATAAAATCATTATTTGTGGATATTACAATTTGCATTTGTGTTGGGAGCTTATTCGTTAGTTAATTTGTTTTTGATTAATATATTGATATTTTGGTTATTGCAGACATTCTGTGATTTATGCTTTGGCATATTATCAATTAATTCATGATTGTACATTTTAGATATTATGTTTACCATTGTTTTACAAAAGTAATTGAAATATTGTAATCAATATTGATTTTTATTTTCATGTTTAAACTCATCAAATAACTATAGAAATAACTAAGTTGTTAGAGAAATTTTTTCTCCTGTCAGTTGTTTTTTTGTAGAATAGGGTGACAAACGAGCACACAGTCCACCGGATGGTAAGTGTTCTTGTGGCCCATAGACATTTACATCTATCCGTCCGCTAACTAAGTACAATGATGTGTCTTACCTGGATTGAAGAGCACCTCCCGCCCTCCCTCAATTGCGTGCACTAACTCCGTCACCACTAGTCCCAGCACCACTACTCCCAACACCACTACTCCCAACACCACTACTTCCAACACCACTATTCCAGGTAAGACACACCATCGACGATAATACGACACGTGTTTCGCCTCTACACGAGGCATCCTCAGGTGATGTAGACGTACACCATATGATAGGTCTACATCACCTGAGGATATGAGTGCGTTAATGTGTGTGTGTGTGTGTGTGTGTGTGCGCGTGCGCGTGCGCGTGTGCGTGTGCATGTGCGTGTGCGTGTGCGTGTGCGTGTGCGTGTGCGAGTGCGTGTGCGTGTGCGTGTGCGTGTGTGTGTGCGTGTGCGTGTGCGTGTGCGTGTGCGTGTGCGTGTGCGTGTGCGTGTGCGTGTGCGTGTGCGTGTGCGTGTGCGTGTGCATGCGTGCGTGCGTGCGTGCGTGCGTGCGTGCGTGCGTGCGTGCGTGTGTGTGTTTGTATATGTGTGTGTTACAAATAAATTACTTTATTTCATTATTTCATATCGCATAAAAGAGCCACAGTATCATTATAGGCCTTATTAAGTAGCCATTTGGTTAGAACACATTTGCAATTATGGTAGTTTAGGTGATGAATATTTATGCTTTTATTGATGTCGTTGTATAGAGTCGCTGACTGTTTTATATAATATTGCCTCCTAGCTAAAACAGTTGTAACAGTGACAGCTTTAGCCACTACGTTTTTCCTTCCTTTGGCTTCAATACAACGGTTAAATCTTATACTTTTATGCAGTCTTAGAACTAAATATAAGATGCACAGTTTGCTAACAGTAATGTTACGAGCTTGAGGTTCGTGACAATAAAAATTGCCGATAAAATTACCTAAATTAACACTTTAATTTACTTTACACAAATTAAAACTTAAAACACTAATAATTAAACACACTAATTCACTTTATTCCGCTCCGAAGCTTCGCTTGTCTCGCCAAATCCAATACTGGCCCGATCGCATCTTGCAGCGCCTATATATACAAATTAGCAATGAAGCATCCGGAATATTCAAGTAAATGCGCGAAAAGCGACGAGTGTTCGAGTGTAGATTTTCTCGAAAAATTTTTCTTCGGTTTGAGACTAGATGGCGCTGTCGATTGAAAGATTTGTGATGTCATTTTCTGCAAAGCTCCCCTCGCTCTCGTTCCTGACACTAGATGGCGCTAGTGTATGACGTTGACTTATTCACGCAACACTGCCCCCTCCTAAGACATGCTCGTCCCGAGCATTATCGGTCCCATAATAACGCGCCAAGCGATTCACATGGACGATCTTAGGAGGCCCTCTTGCACCTATCAGTAACGGCTCCGCAATGTCAAGGGATGTCCTATCCCGTGGTGCACCAACATTGTACAATTTCGATGCTCCTCTACTCCGTGTCTGAGGTCACCTCACAGCCGCACAACTTGTACATGTACGACACCAATCCTCGACATAGTCACGATAATGGACCCAGTAAAACTGTTCTCGAACCTTCAGTAAAGTTCGTTTAACTCCGAGATGGACTCTTGAACGACCATTATGGCACAGCTGTAGAACATTCGGCACTTTAGCTTTAGGGACAACCATTTGCAAACGACAGCTGTCTCCTCGACCATTGTCCCATATACGGCACAGGACTCCATCCTGAAGCAGCAAGCTGTCCCATTGGGCCCAAAAGCTTTTCGTGGCTGAACTCATCGCTGAGACGTCCCTTCACTTAGGCTTGGTAGCACGGGCCTTCATCCATCCCAGAATTGGCTTGATGTCCGGATCTTCCTGCTGTGCATGTCCTAGGCTGTCCTTCCACCCGTTGCTGAGGTGGTCTGTCCTGAGTATCCTCACGGATACCACTTCCTTACCTTGCCAACTACAATGGTTGCAATATTCAGGACAAGGTCTTCTTGACAATGCATCTGCGTTGCCGTGAGATTTCCCGCTGCAGTGTCTGATAGTAAAGTCGTATTCCTGCTGCTGCTGGGTGGTGTTGTTAGCCGCACTTCCTTTCTGAGACCGTTCACCTTCCCTTCCTAGGGTGTGCTTAAGGCAGCTGGACCGAAGATGGCCCCTTTCCCCACAGCCATAGCACCTAGGGCTGTATCCTTTATTGTGGTCGCGAACCGTAACTGCTGTAACCTCCCTAGCGTGAGGTGAACGATGATCCTGTCGCCGCCAGGCAGTGCCGTTAGCTGCATTACCCTCCTGATATCGTTCACTTTCCCTTTCTGCGGTTCGCTTAGGGCAGCTGGATCGAAGGTGGCCCTTTTCCCCACAGCCATAGCACCTAGGGCTGTATCCTTTGTTGCGGTCGCGAACTGTAGCTGTTGCAACCTCCTTGACGCGATGGGAATGATGATCCTGCCGCACGGCTTCCACCTCCAGTGCATGGGCCAAGGCGTCCTTAAGCGTCTCGTGATGCCCGAGCCTCACAGCAGTTCTGACTTCCAGGTCGCGGATGCCGTCGATGAATGTCTGCACCAGGTTCCCTTCAATGAGCGCAGGTACAGACCGGTATGCTTTTCACACCAGCTTCTCCACCTCTAGAGCCCTCTGCTGCAGGTTTTCGTTGATGCGCTGCACGCGATCTTTAAGCTGCGCACGAAAGACGTGTTCCAGGTGAGCGTCGCCATATCTCGCCTCCAATGCCTCAAGGAGTTGCTCATAAGTCACTTCCTCACCGAGAGCTTCTAGAACTGTTAAGGCCTGGTCGCGCAGGCCTAGTGTGAGAGCAGTCATGGCCTGACTTTTATTCCAGCCGTTCGCCTTCATAACAGCCTCGAACTGGATTTTGTACGCTGACCAGGAAGAAGTCCCGTCGAACGGTGGCACCTTAAACCCACGTAGCGAAGGTGTTGTAGCTACTACGGGAGCTGTAGCTCCATCTCCGAGTTTGTGGTCGTCCAGCATTCTCTTCACGTCAGCCACCACGTAATGAACCCGATTGTTCACTTGGTCGATTTGGGTTTTAGCTTCCTTGATTTGGGTTTCAGCCTTCGCGATTTGGGTTTCAGCTTCCAACAGGTGGTTTTCATGCTGAGCAACCCTATCCTTAACCTCCTTTATCTCCTTCCCGAAGGTAGTGTGAAGATTCTTCATGAGGAGCATTTGCTCTTCCAACCGACGGGCCTGTTCCTCTTGTCCGCCCCGCAGCTGTTCTTCCAAACGACGGACCTGTTCCTCGTGTCGGCGGGCCTGTTCCTCCTGTCGGCGAGCCTGGGCCTCCTGTCGGCGAGCCTTTTTCTCCTGCTGCTCTTCCAACAGACGGGCCTGTTCCTCTCGTCCGCGCTGCAGTTGCTCCTGTAGCATCGCCAGAGCACCTAAGTCAGGTGCTGCAGATGCAGGAGCTAATGACGGGCCCGCAGCCTCCGTGGCTGGCAGTTGGCCCTCCGACGTCTGCGCCGTTGCACCACCAAATCTCCGCTGGTCCGTCTCATGCTGGCGTTGACTGCGGGTACGGATATCCTCCGTTTCCTCCTTAGGTAAAATCGGCATGATTTTATCCCACTTCTGATACCAATTGTTACGAGCTTGAGGTTCGTGACAATAAAAATTGCCGATAAAATTACCTAAATTAACACTTTAATTTACTTTACAGAAATTAAAACTTAAAACACTAATAATTAAACACACTAATTCATTTTATTCCGCTCCGAAGCTTCGCTTGTCTCGCCAAATCCAATACTGCCCCGATCGCATCTTGCAGCGCCTATATATACAAATTAGCAATGAAGCATCCGGAATAATCAAGTAAATGCGCGAAAAGCGACGAGTGTTCGAGTGTAGATTTTCTAGAAACTTAGTTCTTCGGTTTGAGACTAGATGGCGCTGTCGATTGAAAGATTTGTGATGTCATTTTCTGCAAAGCTCCCCTCGCTCTCGTTCCTGACACTAGATGGCGCTAGTGTATGACGTTGACTTATTCACGCAACAGTAAGTACATTACTTATGGCATAAAGATCCTCTTTTTGGTTTAAAATGCAAAATATTTAATAAATTTCTCCGTGCCCTTTCAACTTGCAGAAATTTGGTTCTTATAGCCCCCACCCCATACAGAAATACAATATACTAAGATAGATTGAGCTAAAGCAATATATATATATATATATATATATATATATATATATATATATATATATATATATATATATATATATATATATGGGAAAGCAACTTTTCCGTAGCTTTTATAGGCTTAATATTGCGGTCCTGTTAACACCATTTTTGGACCAGCTTTTGGACAAAAAATATTAGTTTTTCTAATATTTTTTGGTTGATACATTCTTTTATATATTTTTCTCATAGTAATTCGGAACGTGTCGTGGAAGAGAAATTTCTTATCACTTCTATAATTTTTACTTAAACACATTCTGAAGATGACTGGCATCCTACTGCATTTAATACATGGTTTTGTAAATTTTTTTTAAGTTATATATGTTTTTTAATTTCAATTTGTATTTTAAATAAATAAATAGAAAATTTGTGATTTTTTGTTTTTTTATTCAGCGCTGGGATAGACAACCCAAAAATACGTCAAATAAAAACAATAAGAAAGAACCACGTTCAAATTTTCTCGCCACACGAGGCAAGTGTAGGCAGACTGACTATAGATGGTGTTAGTGGGTATATATAACATTTATTATATTTTGCATGGAGTTGTCGTTCTTCTCCGGTAGGAGTAATAGTGTTCTGTGACCATAAGTGTTGTAAAGTGCTCGAAATGTCGGGAATATAAAGTAAGTTAAGGGGATTACAAGAGCCAAGTGACCTCGAATGATGCACGCACATATTTACACAATCAAGTGGACGCCATCTAACGACAAGAAGGTTAAACTAACGGTTTAGTGAGGTTACGCCTGAGTGTTATAATAGATAACATAAGAAGTAAGATATAGATCTAGTAAAAAACAGATAGGACAGTGAAATTATTTTGAATGTAACTATTTTGTTATTTGATTTGAGTGTTACTTGAAAATTTAAAGATGTGGGTGAATCTGAAATAAAACTGATTCGAACTTAAAAAAACATTTTTATTTAAGATCTCTATCAAAAAATGCCGTATTGGTGCCGTTTATACATCATTATGATTTACATAAGGGTTTTTTAAGATTCATATATCGACAGAGGGACACAGAAAGGAGATGGGCAGCAGCATCTTCTTAATAACAATTATGACAATAAAAAACTGCGGTTGCCAACCCGCTCGACAAGCGTGGCAACTATGGCAAATATCCGCCTATGAGCAACGACGCAAATAAACGGCCCCCAGTCCCCGGCGGCCCCGCTATTCCTGGCTACGGTTGCGACCATGGTAACGGCGGGGCACGGGGTGCTAAGAATCTCCGGTGGAGGTTCGGATGCCACCTACGACGACTCGACCTGGCAACGTATAACGCACGCACCCTGAGGACTGACGAGAAGACAATGGAGCTGGAAGTAGAGGTAGACAAGTTGCGCTGGCATATTATTGGATTATCTGAGGTCCGAAGAGAGGGGGAGGACACGGTAATCCTCGAGTCCGGCTACTTGTTCTATCACCGGGAGGGCGACCATCTGTCCCAAGGAGGTGTAGGATTTATAATCCACAAGTCTCTCGCCAACAACGTTATAAAGATTGGGAGTGTGTCAACGAGGGTCGCGTACCTGATACTCAGAATCACCAAACGGTATTCGCTGAAGGTCATACAGGTCTACGCACCAACCTCGGCACATCCCAATGAGGAGGTGGAGGAAATGTATGAGGATATTTCTAGAGCCATGCATTCCTCCAAAACCCACTACACGGTGTTGATGGGAGACTTCAACGCAAAACTAGGCACAGGAGAAGGCGGTGAGCTGAAGTTAGGGAATTTTGGAGTAGGGCAACAGAACCGTAGGGGCCAGCAGCTGGCTGACTTTATGGAGAAAGAGGGACTCTTTATGATGAACTCTTTCTTCCAGAAGCGGCCCCACAGGAAGTGGACCTATTCGAGCCCCGACGGTTCGACAAAAAATGAGATTGACTTCATTATGACGACCAGGCACCAACTGTTCAGTGATGTCTCAGTGATTGCAAGGGTGAAAACCGGCAGCGATCACCGAATGGTTAGAGGCATACTGAACCTAAACGTTAAGTTGGAGAGGTCTCGTCTAATGAAGTCAACGCTCCGTCCACCTCGTGCTCTAATCCAGAATCCCGAATCTTTTCAGCTCAAGTTACGTAACCGCTTTCAGTGCCTAGAAGATTTCAATGCAGTGGACGATATGAATAACAAGCGCGTGTAAACTATCCATGCGGTCGGAGCTAAAATCTGCAAGACCCGCCGCAAAAGAACACAAAAACTCTCCGATCGCACTCTTAATCTCATGGCTGGTAGACGGGAGATGAGGCTGCAATCGCCAACAGATTTTACAGCATACAGGCAACTGAACAGACAGATCTCCAAATGCATGCGGCGAGACTTACGCAACTTTAATAATGCTCGTATTAAAGAAGCAATCGAGCGGAACCAGGGCTTCAAAGTCTTTGCCAGAGATCTGTCTGCCAGAAAGAGCCAACTGTCAAGGCTGAAGACTGAGTGTGGCAACATCGTTTCCGGGACACCTAAGATTCTGAGTGAGATTGAGAGGTTCTATGGGCAGCTGTACACATCAGCGTT
The DNA here is from genome assembly GCA_907164705.1 of Parnassius apollo. Classification (NCBI taxonomy): domain Eukaryota; kingdom Metazoa; phylum Arthropoda; class Insecta; order Lepidoptera; family Papilionidae; genus Parnassius; species Parnassius apollo. The sequence goes on along the minus strand of CAJQZP010001443.1, from coordinate 9,904 downwards.
GGAGCCACACGCAAGTGTGAGTAACGATCCAAGAGCAAGTCTTATCTGACCGATCCGAGATGATGATGATATATATATATATATATATATGTTATCGGAAATGTATGTAATCTGTTATTGTATACAATTCCTAGGAAATGCATGTAATTCCTAAAATCGCACGGAAATGTGTAAAATAAATTATATTAGACACATTTCCTAGGAAATCTATACATTGTCTAAATAGTAGTCGGAAATGTAAATATTTGAGATATCAATGGGTATGCGGGGATAGCGGGGCGAGGGGGAGGGTATTGTTTTGTCTGATCAGGCCATTTCGCTAGTGCCGCGTTAACTGTCAGTGTGTACGCACGTCGCTATTGTTCAAAATGGCTACCGAATCACGCATCGCGCTTATGAAAGAGCGATTTTATATTACTTTAGCGTCATTAAGAACGTTAACAAACGCTAAGAACACTGCTTATATTGAAGATGAACGTTATAAAGAGTTAATTGAAGAAGTTTCCACGGCAAAAATAACAGCCAGAAAGACTTCTCGTGATTATTGGTTATTGCGGCGATACGATGTGCTTACCATTGACCAGAAAAGTAAGCTTATTTTTCCTGTTAAAGACACTACAAGCACTATTATTTACTACGCATGTGATAGCGAGTTATTCGACATATTACACGAGGCACATATTCAAATTGGTCACGGCGGAAGAGATCGTATGATGAAAGAGGTAGGGAGTCACTACAAAAACATAACACGTAAGGATATAGAAACTTTTCTTGAACTTTGTGAAACCTGTCAACAAAAGCAAAAAAACATCAAAAAAGGCATTGTTGTAAAGCCTATTATATCGTCAGAGTTTAACTCTAGATGCCAAGTGGATCTGATAGATTTTCAGTCCCAGCCCGACGTTGATAACAAATTTATAATGGTGTATCAAGATCATTTAACAAAATTTGTTGTTTTAAAACCACTTAAAACAAAACGAGCTGAGGAAGTGGCTCACACCTTATTGGACATATTTACTCTACTTGGTGCTCCTGCAATACTTCAGTCTGATAACGGCAGAGATTTTTCCAACCGAATTATTGAGAATTTAAAAACATATTGGAAAAATTATTCATGGTAAACCCAGGCATTCGCAAAGTCAGGGGAGTGTGGAAAGAGCAAATTAGGATATTGAAAATATGTTGACCACGTGGATGCAAGACAATAATAATTCACATTGGAGTGAGGGTTTGAGATTTGTGCAACTCATGAAAAACAGAGCTTTTCACGCTGGTATTAAGCAATCTCCTTATGAGGCACTTTTTGGGTGTAAAGTAAAAGTTGGTTTACAGTTACCCAATGATTTCACGCAAAATGTAGAAACTGAAGATGATTTGGAGAAAATTATACAGGACCTTACCAAAAAAGAAGAAGATCCCGAAGTCACTGCATGTGCAGTCTGCAGTCTGCAGGTGAACACGGAGGCAAGTCAAGTTTCTAACAACGATTCAGATCAACGCGAAACAAATACGCAACCTCCAGCTTGCACCCTCCAATGCAGCGTCTGTTCACAAGAAACTACAGAGGCTCATACATGTAGAGAATGTGGATGTGCAATCCACGCTATTTGCGCTGTTGCTGAAGAATCATCTGATGAAGGATTTGGATCTAAAGTTTTGTGTCTATTATGTTCAAAAAAAGTCGCTCGCGTCCGTAGGCTTTGACCACCTAATCCTAGGCCCACCCTACACGTGTCCCCCGGGTGGTGCTAAATGAGCGACAAGCCGATAGCACAGACTCGGCTCCTCGCCGTGGTAGCGGCGTTAAATATACCACCCCATTCGCACCATGAGGAATCAAAGTAAAGAAATGGCCCCGAGTTCCCGGCGCCCCTTTAATGGGGCAGGGGTGCGAAGAATCTCCGGGAGGAAAACCGGCGACGAGGCTCGCCACCCGTCACGTTCTGTCTCCCGGAGGGGCGAAAAGTGGATTGCAGAGGCCCGTCTGGCTACGTTGAATGTATGTGGAGCAATGAATGATAAAATGAGTGAAGTATGCGAGGTGATGTATGATAGAGGAATAGATTTGTTATGTGTAAATGAGACGAAACGGAAGGGGAAGGATGTCACTACACATGGCATGTATACCGCATACTGGTCTGGTGTAGACGAGCTCGAGCGGGCATGCCAGGGAGTAGGGATCATCCTATCAGAAAGAATGGTGCAATGTGTGAAAGAGTATGAATGTGTAAGCCCAAGACTGCTATGGATACGATTGAAAGTGGGCTTAAAGAAGTTGTTTGTACTAGGGGTCTACGCCCCAGACATGTCTAAGCCCACTCATATCCGAGAGCAGTTTTGGGAAATGGTAAGGATGGTATTAATGAAATGTAAGGGAAATGAAAATGTTGTTATGCTAGGAGATTTTAATGGAAGAGTTGGGGTGAGGAGGCTTGGTTATGAAAGGATATTGGGAACGTTTGGTGATGAAAGTATAAATGAGAATGGTGAAAGCCTCCTCACTGTATGTATGGAAAAGAATCTTTTTGTGACGAACACTTTCTTTCGCCACAAGAGGATTCACATGTACACTTGGGAAAGAGGTGATGATAGAAGCATGATAGATTTCATAATTGTGGATGAAAGATTGAGGGGCGCAGTGGTGGATACAAGGGTTTACCGGGGGTCAAACGTAGGAACGGATCATTTTTTGGTTTTATGCCGAATTAATGGTCTATTCAGGCGGTGGCGCCATCGGTCATCTGTGTCTACCACTGCGTTACAGCGTATTAGAACAGAAAGATTACAAGATGAAGGTGAGAAAAACAAGTTTAAATGTAGACTGAAAGAAAACGTAAGTGGTTTGGATGAATTATGTATGAATGAGTTAGACTTGGAGAATGTATGGCAAAATGTTAAGAAAGGTTTAGTAGATGCAGCTACCGAAGTATGTGGTGTTAGTAAAAGAAAGAATGAAAGGAAAAATAATACGTTATGGTGGGATGATGAGATACGTACGGAAGTTGAAGCAAAGAAGAGAGCATGGCTAGATTTACTAGCAACTAAGGCTGGTAATTCAAGCGGTACGAATGATGATTTTGAAAGAAAAAAGGCAGTCTTTAGACATCTAAATAAAAGAGTAAAAGAAGTAGTTGAAAGGAAAAAGCAAGAAAGAACGGATAAGAATGATAGAAGAATATCGGATAACTTCCAGGCAAATATTAAAATGTTCTGGAAACTCGTAAGAACTGCCAGGGGATGTTCAAAACAGCCTATAATGAATGCTATAAGAGATGAGAATGGCTATATTCTGAATGATGAAGTTTTGAGTTTAAAGAGATGGAAGGAATATTTTGAAAGCATGTTTATGAGTGAGGAGACAACGTATGAACTGAATGAAATAGGAACTCCGAAAGAAGAGGAAGAAGGTAGCGAGATAAGTATAGATGAAATAATGAAAGCAATGAGAAGCATGAAAGCAGGTAAGGCTGCCGGATATGATAGAGTTTCACTCGAAATGCTAAGGGCTGGAGAGGAAGTGGTGGCAGGCCTGCTGCACACCTTGTTTAATTTATGCTGGGAACTGAAGCGGGTACCGGGAGACTGGTGCAAAGCCGTGATAGTCCCAGTATATAAGGGAAAAGGGTCGCAGCAGGACTGTAAAAACTACCGCGGTATCAGCCTTCTTAGCATCGTGGGAAAACTGTATGCCAAGGTACTAATTGAAAGGGTCATGAAAGAAACCGATGGAAAAATTTGGGATGTACAAGCGGGATTTAGAAAGGGAATGGGATGTACAGATCAAGTCTTCTCCATGCGCATGATCGCAGAGAAGTTTTTGGCCAAAAACCAAAAGGTTTTTTCTGCGTTCATGGACTTGGAGAAGGCCTATGACAGAGTGGATAGGAATGTGCTATGGCAAACACTGAACTCATTTGGGTTGAGCGCTGGCTTGATACAGGCATTGGAATCTCTTTATAGGGACTCTAGTGCTTGTGTTAGGATCAACGGGGTCTACTCGGACTGGTTTGGCATCCATAAAGGTGTCAGACAGGGCTGTGTGGCTTCCCCGTGGTTGTTCAACCTATTTATGGACAGTTGTTTGCAAAATTTGAAAGTTGAAGAATGCGGATTAAGAATGGGTGAGTTAACCATCAAATGCCTTTTGTACGCCGATGATCAAGTTATTCTTGCGTCGTCGGCGGCTGAGTTGCAAATGATAGTTACATTAATGAACAGATCATTAAAAGAAAGGGGTATGAAAGTGAACGCAAGTAAGACAAAAATTATGGTTTTTGAAAGAGATGAAAGTAAAACGATATGTGAAATAAGAATAGAAGGGGAGTTGATCGAGCAAGTAGATGAGTTTGTATATTTGGGTTGCGTATTTAGCAGGGATGGGAGATATGATAAGGATATAGAACGACGAGTGAACGCAGGAAACAGAGTAAATGGAGCCCTGCACTCTATTGTGAAGAGTCAAAATGTGTCAAAAAAGGCACGTATGGCAATTCACAATGCTGTGTTGGTCCCTACTTTAACGTATGGTAGTGAAAGTTGGGTATGGCAGAAGAAGCACGAGAGTAGAATAAATGCAGTAGAAATGCGGTCGTTAAGGAGTATGTTAGGGCTGAATCTGAATGACAGGGTGAAAAATTGTGTGATAAGAGAAGAGTGTGGTTTGCAAGATGATGTTGTGACCAGGATTAAGAAAGGAATGCTTCGGTGGTTTGGTCATGTGGAAAGAATGGATGAGGAAAGAGTGACAAAGAAAATTTATGTTGCAGAAGTGAATGGCAGAGTCGGAAAGGGACGTCCTAGGCGAAAATTTATCGACCAAATTGGCGATTTATTGAAAACGGGCCAAATTAGGAGTACCCTTAACCGACGAGCATGCATGCGTAGGTGTATGGATGTGAAGGAGGCGAGAGAGGTGTGTCAGGATCGTGCCAAATGGAAGTCTGTAGTCTCTGCCTACCCCTCTGGGTGACAGGCGTGAGTGTTTATGTTTATGTTCAAAAAAATATAAAGTACAAGATAATCGTCAAAGTGCTAAGAAAAACTTACAACATCAGGCAGAAAAAATGCTGAAATCGAGTGAAAAGAAGTTTGCTCCTGTACCTATTGGCACTTCTGTACGAATTGCAGTTCCAGAGGTTGACAGAGGACGTGGTAATGCCCGAAATATTATAGGTGTAGTTTTGGCTAAAACCGATGATGAGCTTTATCAAATTGGTACCAAGAACGGAATCTTAAAACAATTATATTCTCGATCTCAGATTAATGTGTGTCCAAGAGCTCTTCTTGATGCAGAGGATGTAGCGAGTACGGAGATAGCACTACGGTCAGTTGCTAACCTATAATCCACTGGAACCGGCCAGGGATTTAAAAAGTGCCATTGCAAGAAAAACTGTACTACAGCAAGATGTCTGTGCTATAAAAATAAATTATTGTGTACTTCCAAGTGCCATTCCGGCTTACCCTGCAAAAATAAATAGCCATATGGACTGACTCTTTATATAATATAAAGTCTTACTTTAATATTGTGACATTTATAATTACTTAAATAACAGACTAATTACTTACCCAACGAAAGTTTGACTTTATGAGAATAATATAAGTCGATTTTGTGATAAATACATTTTAAAAGTTCCTAGATACTTGATTTTCGAAGCTTTAATTAGTAAGATAATATGAAGATTATTATATTTTACGAAATGACTGTTACCTGAACGCTGTTGTCTCAACGAGTGCTTTAATAAAAATTATTATTCTCATTTTAACAACGTGTTTTATTACAGAAATCATTATTTTTTACATTTCCTAATACGATATTGGAATTATATACAATTCCTAGGAATTGTGCATATTTCCTAGGACATTTATGTATTAAATAGTTTTTGAAACATCGGAATTATATAAATTTCCTAGGATTTGTATACAATTCCTAGATTTCATACATTTCCGGAAACACACACACACACACACACACATATATATATATATATATATATATATATATATATATATATATATATGTGATTTATGGAATACCACAAAACTACTTTGCCTGCCCGCGCCCCTCTATGTGCGATTCAATTCACGTTATTTTATGAATCTTTATGGACCTGTGTACTATAAGCTGTTTCCCGTACATGCTCCGATGAAAAATCTAAATGTTTTTTGGTTCTATTCTAGTTCTATTCTAGTTCTTTGGTTCACAAGGTATAAAGTAATTTTGCATTTCGTTTTTTTTTTTTGTTTTTCACTTTGAAAAGTTGTTAAGCTACAAGTAAAATAACTAACATTCATACATCATTATAATTACTATTTGTAATAAACAAAATCAATAAAACTAAAACTTTTCGTCATGTTTATCTTTAAGCCGCGGTCTTTTAACAAAAACATTAGATATTTTTAGTTTTTTTTTTAAATTGTCATTAAAGCTTAAAAAGTTGTTGGTAGGTACTTACGAATTGGAAATAACATTCGTGTTGATAGTTTCAACTTTCTTTCTCCGGCAAAAAATATTACATTTCAAACTTTATTTATTTATTTATAAAAGTGTTTAATTAATTTATCTTAATATACTAAACTACTAACTAATATTAAATAAATAAAAAAGAAAAAAGAAAATTTGACTTCTCATTCCTGGAATTGAATCGGGGCACTCTCGAGTGCAAACTGCAAATCCAAACCTCTACCATTTGGTAGAGGATAGATTGTCGAGTCGATTTCTAAATAACAATAAAAACAATGTTTGTTACTTAGAAATCGGCAAAAATACTCTCGATAGAAGAATGTAGAATTTAGGCAAAGAGAAAGATTTTCAGTATTGTCTACATATTTATTTCACAATTTTAAACAAGATGATATTTTAAAACTAAAATAACACCAAAAACAATCACAATACACATTACGTAACAGGACGACGTAAAATTAAAATTGGAAATAACCGTTATAAAAATAAGAAGCGACTGGATTGGCGTAAAGAAACTGGAAAAAATATGATAGACCTATTGAAATAAGTATCTAGCGACTTATCTACTTACAGTATTAGTGATAACAAACATGTCGGTAGATATCATACGACGCGCGGGGAAGTGGGGGCGAAATTAGAATTTGAGCTGAGGTATAGTATAGACCTTCAAGGCCTAAGTAAGAATTCCTTGTTACCAGCAAAAATATTCTTCGCTTCTCTTCCCTCACCATAAGAAACACAGCAGCATAAAGTTGCTATTTTGTGATAGCATGACCTTTTCCCGGTCAAGCCAACCCATTTTTGCTGCCGCCCTAAAATGCTGAAGCGTGACTCTATCCCGTTAAAATGAATGTCTATCAAGTCTTATTAAATACATTGAAATATTATTCAGCGGACTTTCATGAATATAAGTAAATAGGATGAATAAAAGAACTGGGTAAGGATTACGTTTTCGTAAAAGCCTGTTATAACCGCTTCAAAGCTTGGGTATATTAGTTTGATCCCAATTTGGAGTTTGATATTAACAAGGGTTTACTTTGAGCGTCTAAAGAAATTTATTGAATAATTTGACACTTTTTTCCATTTATCCAGTTTCGTATGAATATACGAGCACGGTCACATCAATTAAATAGTTTGATTCCAAAGTGACTCTTTATCATCATGATTACAGCCCTTCTCAATTCCACTACTGAACATAGGCCTCCCCCGAAGAATGACAAAAAGCAAGGTCCTGAGCCACCTGCATCCATTGAATTCCTGCATGTCTTAAGTACTTTTATTTTTATAAAATCGATGTGAAAAACGCGTAATTACGCCTTAGGTTCTGCACCTCATGGACACGTGCAAAGAATTTCGAACAAAGAAAAAAATACTTATGTGTGAACTTTATGGAATAAGACTCTAAATCGTGTAAGCACTGTAAATCTAAACACTACTGATTATTTAAAAACTGTGATTTTAAAATTTAATAAAACTACTACTCTGTGACAGTCAATTTTTTCTACCTTTTATTTTTGTTTTTACGTGGTTAGAGCCACGCTGCAGCTATTTTATATTTCAGCACGAATGGATCGGCTCGACCGGGGGAGCACCACGCTTTCACAGAATATCAGCGTAAAGTAGTAGCTTGATGCTGCTGTGATTCGTATGGTGGATGTATAGAAGCGGATACTCTTTATACTGGAAATGATACATTCCATCTTAGTCCTCAGGTGTGATAGCGCATCTGCATTTTGATTCTTAAATGCGGATAAATGTAGACACCTACAGGCTATAGAATCTACTTACCATTAGGTGGATTGTGTGCTCGTTTGTGAATTTTATTCAATAAAAATATATATACGGATTAGTAAGCTGAAGTGGCAATGGGCCAGCCATGTAGCTCGAAGAACCGATAACCGATGGGGAAGAAAGCTTCTCGAGTGGCAGCCTAGTACCGGTAAGCGTAGTGAAGGGCGCCCCCCTACTAGATGGAGTGACAACCTGGTAAGACATGCAGGAAGTCGATGGATGCAGGTGGTTCAGGACCGTGCTTTGTGGCATTACTTGGGGATGGCCTATATTCAGCAGTGGACTTGTGAAGGGCTGTAATGATTATGATGATGAAAATATATATACATTATACACAAATCAGTACAAAGACGTGTTGGTTCTGGCTGAAATATTTTCTACACAACAAACATATCTCTCTTTACTTAACATTTACAACGTATTTACATAACGTACGGGCAGGGATACATACCGACGAGATAAGCTAACTTCCTGTTACAAAACTTCCGGAGCACATTTGATGCGATGATGGGGGAAGAATGTCGTTTTCATGCTTGTTGTTTATTGTTCTTGCTGTTAAAGGGAATGGCGCATATTTAGAATTTATTCGCTAAATAACATTAAACATAAATATGGAATCTAGCGAAATAGTATGATAAGGTACTGCAAAACAAAGGGCCTCTCCCAAAGATTGCCTCATTGGAAGGATATTTTTCTCGTCGTCGGTAAGCGGGTGGGTAACCGCAGTTTTTATTTGTAGTCGTTATTAAGAAGATATAGCATATGTTAAAAAATAAAACAACTTCATCATTTCATTCATTCATCACTATCAAATATCAGCACTAGAATTATTAAATTAAAACTGTTAAACACTTACTTTTTAACTGTTGTCACACTATAATGTGATCGACAATCTCACTTCATATGAGTTCTTGAGAATTTATTTGAAAAATAACAAACAAAATAACACAATTGCGACTATTTAGTTGTGAATTCTCTAGTATCTTTTTACTTGTTGAATTGTGATTTCATTTTCATTCCCAATTCGCATGACATATTTCCTAGCTGTCAGATTTGATGTTGCCACATAAATAACATAAATACACAGTTTAATCTGTGCATAAATACAATGAAACGATATCGATTTTTATTCGATTAGTAATTTAATAAAAAAAGTAATATATGAGGCGCTTTAAGTTCTACACGCTTTTTAAAAATATATTTTCTTTTATTTATTTAAATTCTTTTTTCAATGTATTTTTAAGAACAGTTAAAATGTGGATTAGCGTATTATCATGCTCTAAACAGTTCATGGTGAATCAGCTAAAAATTCACTTCTTTAATTACCATAACATGATTCCATTTTAAATGTATTGTTAAAACAGATAACAATTACTGTTAAATTGTGCAGCAGCATTTTGTTATACTCTAAAGAATTCATAGTAAATCAGCTAGTAATTCGCTTTTTTAATTATCATAACATCATAATATCGATTCGATTATTATTCGATTAATAATTCCATAAAAAGAGAATAATCTTGGAGGTGCTTCTGCTCGCTTTTTAAAATGTATTTTCCTTTATTTATTTAAATTCTATTTTAAGTGTATTTTTAAACAATAACAATAAAATAGTAGTAAACCACAGCACTACTCTCCATCCTAATGACGACACTG
>CAJQZP010001442.1:0-102939 GCA_907164705.1 Parnassius apollo | reverse complement strand
ATTTGCGTTCACGATAAAACAAGTATTCAGGCATAATGGGCATGCATTCCTTTGCCTCTTAAATAAAAATATATGAGACACGAGGCAGGTAGGCCGAAAAAAAATTATTTTATACGTCATATTTTGTAGTTGTGTGCTGTTGCGTGATAAAGTGATTTTCTGTTGAATATAATAGATTATAATAGATTTTGCCGATTTCGTTTTTAAAAAACAAAAGATTATGGTAAGTTTTATCGATTTTAATAACATATTCTATTCAATTTTGAGCTAGATACACTCATGGTCAAGCTTCAACCCCATTTTTTTTTTGCGGATGGAAAATAATCTAGTGACGCCTTTCGCTCTGGGTGGAGCGTAAGGGAGTGTCAGACTTTTACTGACTAAAAACCATCCGTGTTCCTTCAGTGCCCTTACGTTCCGGAGCCGCGGTATCTCTTTCGAACAGCCCGCAGCCCCGGCAGGCGTCGGCCTTTGCGGGCCCCTTCAAGCTGCTGACAGCTCTTTGAGGCGCGCGTGGAACAAAACGCGCCGTCGACACGGCTTGTCGTCGTTAGACGGACGGACGGCGAGCTACCCATTGCTCGCCGTCCACAAGCCCGCGCCTACGGTGGCCGGGGGCCACGACGTAGCCCCCGACGCCCGGGGCGTCTCCCGCGGCGGCCGGGGAGGAAAGCTGCTGCTCTCTCCTTCTCCCGCTCCGCCAACTCCTTCGCTAGCATCACTGCTTCGCTGAAGGTGGTGACGGCTTCGACCAGGGCCGGACGCGAGAGGTCGCCGCCGCCTATCGCCGCTTCGAGGACACGGCGGTGCTCCGCCCAAGCAGGGCACACCTCCACGGTGTGTTCCACCGTATCCTCCGGTCCATCCTCGCAGTGGGAGCACCCGGGCGTTTCCTCCCGCCCGATTCGGTGCAGGAACCTCCCGAACACACCGTGTCCGGTGAGGACCTGCGTCAGGCGGAAGGTGAGGATGCCGTGACGTCTCTCAAGCCACTCCTCAAAGAGGGGTCTTATCGCCGCTATAGTGGCGTGCCCAGCACGGGGTTGCAACAGTCGCTCTCTCCATGTCGCCATGAGATCGTGCCGGAAGTCTGTCCGCTGCGCGACAACTTGCCGCGGCAGCGGGGTTTCCCCCGGCATAGTGCCTCCGCGCACCATTCGTGCAGGCGCGCGAGGACTATCGCCTGCAGATCCCATGGCGGCAATCCGGCAAGGAGGCTCGCCGCCTCGCGGGAGATCGTGCGGTAGCCGCGAACCATTTTCACGGCAACCACCCTTTGGGGCGCGTTCAGGTGGTGGACGGCAAACCGCGCCAAACCACGCGCCCACACCGGGGCCCCGTAAAGGGCCATGGACCGCACGATCCCCGCGTAGAGCCTCCGGCAGGAGGCGTTTGGCCCCCCCAGGTTCGGCAGGAGCCGCCTGAAGGCAGCCCCGGTCCGTTCCAGTTTGGGAGCCAAACGTCGGAAGTGCTCAACGAAGTTCCATCGGCCGTCGAGGACGAGTCCTAGGTACTTCAGCGTCGACTCGACGCCGATGGATACCCCTCCTACCATCACTGAGGATCTCGGTGGTGGCCTGTTCCGAGGACCATGGAAGTGCATGGCCTCGGACTTGTGCAGAGCCACCTCGAGACCCAGTAGCCGAATCCTCTCAACGACTATCGCAACCCCGCGTGTCATTGTTTTCGCCGCCGCCTCGTACGACCCCCTTATGCCAGTACCAGCGTGTCGTCAGCGTAGCAAACTACGCCCGGGTAGGGAGGTCGGCGCGCAGCACCCAGTCGTAACCGATGTTCCACAGATGTGGCCCCAGAACCGAATCCTGTGGGACACCGCACGACATCTCTCGCCGGTTCCACTCACCGTTGCGACCGGGGTAGATGATGGCCCGGTCCGTCAGATAGTCCCCGACTATACGACGGAGATAGGTCGGCACCTGGTGATACCGGAGTGCCTCCCTAATGCAGCTCCAGGGCATGGAGTTGAAGGCGTTGGCGATGTCGAGAGACACCGCCAAGACCACCCCCCCCTCTGGCCACTGCATCCCCCGTCGTAAGAGCTCTCACGCGCATGATGGCGTCCACTGTAGAGCGCCTCTTGCGGAACACCAGTTTGGTGTTCCCACGCCCCGTCCCCGCAAGGTGCTCGGCGAGGCGGTTTGCAACGACTCTTTCAAAGAGCTTGCCCACCTCGTCGAGCAGCACCACGGGCCGGTATGCGGACGGAGAGTCCGCGGGGGCGCCCCGGCTTCCGAATGAGGACCAGCTTCCCCGTCTTCCAACGAAGCGGGAATTGGCCTCTCTCCAAGCATGCGCTTAGGAGCCCCTCCAGTCGGGGCGCGAGAGCCTCTGAAGCTTCAACCCCCATGCGTTTAAAATTACTAACTTTCTTCAGTATCGGCCTTAATTATCACGCTTAGCAGGTATATTTATGATCGTAGTATCGATCGGGGGTGTGGATTTTTCGTTCTGTGTAGATCAAACCATAAGTAATAATTAAAACTGAAGGTATTGCGGGCTAACACCCTCATCGGGACGTCAACCACCTAAGTCCCCCGTGACCATGGGTGCTGGAAAGTACCCGAAGTGCCGGTAATAAAAACCAAGTTAATTAAACGCGATTAATGCCACTAAATGGTGTATAAAATGTAAAAAATACTTTTATAAATAATATCAGCCACATAACAAAGACATTGCGTAAGTATCATCAGAAACATCTTAAGTGATAAGTGTACAGATCAATCAACTACGTATTGATAGGGTATATATTATATATATTATGTGTAACTATACTAACTATATATATATATATATATATATATATATATATATATATATATATATATATATATATATTCTGATTATTATTTTGAAAGTAACGAATGCTATATGGATTAACTTACATGAGGAGTTCTTAAAATTACCCGACAAAACATCTGATTCGAAAAAAATTGCTGATGGATTTAATATCAAGGCCGACTTCCCTCACTGCATTTGTGCAGTTGACGGGAAACACATAAACAATAAAAGAGTCAACTAACAGTGGTTCAATGTATATCAATTATAGTCAACCAAATCTAAGAAATACCTTTTGACGTTTCACATTAATCATTCAGTAATAACTTTGCACAAGCGTACTCATACGATTTAAAATAACCTTTTGTGTAAATCCGAAGAATTATAAAGTAATCTTTATTTCTTTACAACATGTATAGTTTTTTATCACTAATTTAAATTTGAATCTTTCAAACAAAGCAAAATATTAAAAAATAACCAGTATCAACTTTTCTTACTTGACGTCGTTTTAATGATATGTCGCTATGTAGATAACCGTAGTGTTTGGATTATTAAAATTCATTGTTATGCGAATAATCGGCAAAAATATTCAAATAATCGGTAAAAGTATTCAAATAATCGATTAATAATTTTAATTTAATTTTTATTTTTAAAATTCCTTAAATTACATGAATCATGAATAAAAAAAGTTAATTTTTTAATTTGTCAACGTAAATTTGTGTAAGGAAAAAAAACTTATATACAAGGCCGCGCTGAAAAAACCACTACGTATTTTCAATATCCGCCATTTCGGGAGCTTACTGTGCGTAATGTTGTGATTTTGTGTTTGTCTTCTTATTTTGTGACTCGGGTTTAACTTTTTGGACTGTTTCTTTTATATTCGTTGAAGCATGTGCCCATGTCAAAAAGGATCATTGGGTGGTAGAAAAAAAAAACAAAAAAATTATTATAAATGACTTTGACAGAGACATTAATTTTGACTGCAATATCGCTCAATATCTTTAGCTACCGTAGTTGCGAAGGTTCTGGACAGTTTGCTTGATCAGCAACTCAGCCAACACATTCACCTACATGAGGCTCAGTTTGGTTTCAGGCCGGGGCTTTCAACTGAAACCGCCATGCTGCGACTCAAGCATACTGTCCAGTATTACACTACGTGAAAAACGCCGATTTACGCGTGTTTCTTGGACATGTCGAAGGCATTTGACCTGGTTTCGTACAACGTTCTATGGAATAAACTTAACCAGGAAACTAGAACACCCAAAGAAGTAATTAACCTCTTCAAGTATTGGTATCACAACCAACCTAACTGTGTGAAGTGGGCTGGCTCATATTCGTCGGAGTACAGGTTGGAGTGCGGGGTGAGGCAGGGTGGCCTTAGCACCCCTCAACTTTTTAACCTGTACATGAACGGTCTGATCGTGGAGCTTGGTGAGGCTGGAGTCGGCTGCTCAATTAAAGGTCATTTTGTTAATAATATAAGCTATGCCGATGACATGGTTTTGCTGAGTCCTTCGATCAGGGCCCTCGAAATGCTAGTGGGCATCTGTGAAAGGTACGCGGTGGCTCATGGTCTCAAATATAATTCTAATAAGAGTGAACTACTCGTGTTTTCACTCTTATTAGAATTATATTTGAGTAAAAAAGTATTTTTTAACTTTTTCACTTTCTGCTATTGTCTTTGTAATATTGTATACGAGGGCGTTTGTGTTGTCGTAGATGCTATCCTTATTAGTCCTTACGTAATATTTAATCCTCGTGGAAGCATGTTTCCAATGATCAGTAGTTGGAATCTTGGATAGCTTCTTCATATCGTACATTTCAATTTTGATGAGATGCGTCGCTTGGTCTCCGTCTTCAGAATTAGTAGAAATGTATGATACACCATCTCTAGCGGCTCGTGCTACGGTTGATGATAACAGCTTCCTCTTTTTTTATTTTTGATTCAGCTTCAAAAAAATGATCAATCGATTGCGATTTTCTTTTTCCACCATCGCATGTGTTATTATTAATGACGATGTCATCACTCTCTTCTTGAGGGGAGAGTGGCGAGTAGTAATACTGTTTATAGGTATTTTCATCGAAGCTCAATGATTTCTGCAACAACACAGTTATCATGTTAATATCAATTTGTTAACACTTAATGTTAAACTTGGAGGAGTTACACTGAGTAGAGTCATCAAATTCAGATATCTGGGACAATGGGTAGCCGAGGATCTTTCTGACGATTTAGATGATGAACGGGAACGTAGAGCGTTGGCAGTGAGGTGTAATATGCTTGCCCGCAGGTTTGCTAGGTGTACGAATGTAGTTAAGATAACGTTAATCAAAGCTTACTGTCAGAAATTCTACTTTAGCTAGCTAATACGTGGCAAATATTTCATCGTCCGCTAGATGTGAATACCGACACAGGAACATCGATCGTAAAAGCTTACACAGTACTTTATAACCTTATAATTGTGGAAAAAACTGCAAAATTAAATTGACTTGCCACCGTAGGTCATATCCATTTTTAGGTATTGGTACAGCATCCAAAAGAACAGTGTGAAATAGCCGGGCGTGTACTCGGATCGTCTCATCAATATAGTCGAAGTCAATTAAGTACGTCTTAGGATAACTCATTAAAGCAGCTTAACTTACATTTTTTCTTCATGGGATGACAACGCATTTCACCCATACACCATCAGTTGGATTACCACCTTACCAGTCTCTAAGTTCTATAAATTCACATATTTTTCACATCTTAAACTAGCTACATATTTAACACAAACAATAAAAACTAAAAGGAATAAAATCCTTAATGTTATTACAACGAGTATTTTATGCAGAAACTTTGAACACGCAAATCTATATTTAAAGGCAATTTATTGTAACCTGATTAAAGTACGGTTTAAGGCCAAACTACGCCAGCAGTTTAAAAGTAATTTAAAAATTATTTACCTAAACGTTTAGTTGTAACTGCGGTCAAACAAAAAGCAAAGCAGTAACACCGCTTCCAGAACAAATCGGAATTGTATACTTATTTCTTTAATATTTTGTCATCCGTTTTGATACGGCCATTTACTTTTATTATTTTATTTACTTTTTTTCTAAAATATAACATAACCTTTTTGAGATTTTATAAATATTTTTTATCATTTATTTCTTTAAATAAGCTATACTTACACGTACACATAGATACTCAATATTTTTTTTAACCCTTAACTACCTACCTCCTATTTTTGTAACATAACCACCTACCACCTGTCTTAGAGACGTATGTGTCAAATTACCCTCGCATGTATAATATTTGTAATTGAAAGATTATGGAAAATAAAATAACATTTTAATTATATTAGAAACTATGTATTATATTAAGAAACACAAAATAAAAATGATTATATTTTGCATAATCTGCATAACAAAAACCATCTCACTTTTGTTGCTACAAAAATACAGTCTTTGGATAATGAGAACAATAAAAAAATTACAAAAAGATAATGCTTATTCATTACTAATTTTTAATTATTCAATAATCAACAAAGAGATAAAAAATTTTATTTACTTTCTAGAACAACTCAATCAACAAAATTGCAGACCATAAACTTTACATTTTTTCACGGCAAAAATTGCACAGTTTATTAGAACAATCGAGGCAAATGGGTACCTTACATTCGAAACAAATATATTGGGTTCTGCGTTTCTTTTTCGGGTCACAAGTAGAATATGTCTTGCGAACAGCTAACCTTTCTTTAGCATGGCTGCCACCTGGAACCTCTGCTGGAGTCGCCTCGTCTTTGTGATGGAGTATACGTCGAAGAGCGATTTTTATATGCCGTTGCATCTGAGGATTATTTTCACGGCGCTCCATATGTGATCTTGTGAGCTTTTCGGCTAATTTCTTCAGGAATTTGAATCTGCTTTCAGTTTTTTGAGTTTGGCCTTTAGCAGATAAGCTGACAACGTAACAGTTTGAAACTGAAATATCTAGCAACCTGTAAAATACTGCCAACGGCCATCTACGAGTGCGACGGCCTGTTGAGTAGTTGGCTCTTTCTATCGATCTCTGATCTAGTAAATCTACACCAATTTTGGTTTCATTATAATATAGTATTACATCCGCTTTCTTTGTAGTATTATCAATATTTGCAGTATGGTGCATACTTGAGACGGTAATCACTGCTTTGTTTAGTTTCGGCAAATATGATAATATTGTAATATCTTTTGTAAATCTAAATACAGTAGTATCAACATTTCTGTTAGGAGCGGGCAAAAATTCTGGGGGAATTACTCTTTGATTCTTTCACAACGTACCAACAACTGTCAGCTGCTTCTTTTTCATTTGTTCCAATAGCTCTATAGATGTGTACCAATTGTCGGTAGTCACGTTTTGATTAGAACCTTCAATTGGAGGTATAAGGCGCAGAACTGCCTGAGTTGGTTTTTTCAGTCTTTGATACTCTGCAGACAAATTGAACCCATCGGAATCCTTTCCCAAATAAATGTAGGCATTGAGCAAGTAGCCCGATCTTGCATCTGTAAGGCACTGTATTTTTATGCCATATTTGGCTGGTTTTTTGGCATATATATCTTGAAGCGGCATCTGCCACGAAATGCCAGTAACATTTCATCGATACATGCACAACTTTCGATTGCATAAACAGCTTGACAACGGTTTATGAAGGAATCAAAGAGTTCAGAAATAGGAGCAGAAGGATCGTGCTTTAGACGTACCAGTCTGGTCTCTCCGTCATCAAAACGAATGGTTTTGAGCAACACTTCAAATCGATTTTTACTCAAAATACAACGGTATATTTCCCTTCCTGTACCGTCCATGCTATACCATGACGAATAGTGTTCGCGGTTTTCCTTAAATATAGCTGTATAGAACAGGAATCCTATGAAAGCTTTCAATTCAATTAGATCCATATCTTGAACACAGGTTTGCTTTTGATAGTTAGATCTAATCTCTCTTATTTTCTTATTAGTGTGCAAAACAATGTTTTCGAGCATTTCGTCAGTAAAGAACAACTTCCATATGTCCAGTGGAGAAGATGAAGAATTTATTTGATCTCGGTATTCGGGTTTGATACCTTCACGCTCCCTGACAATATTATGCTCTAATGTTCTTGTACGTGAAGACGAAGGAACAGATGCCCAACGGAAACGATTCTTTCCAAAATAGTTTTTCTTTCTACGCAATACTGCCAGCGACGTGTCATCTTCCGATGAAAAGTCAGAGTCTGCAGTTACAGGATCAGTAAAATTTGAAGATGGTTCGCTATTACCTTTTTCCGATGACGCCAGATCTTCCTCACCATCAATTTCTGAATCCGATCCGCAATCTTCTCCTACTACTTCCTGTTCGTCAATATTACTTTCGACTTCACTGCATTCATCGTTAGGCAGATCATCTTCATCTGATAACTCATTTTCTAACAAATTTTCAATATTCTTTTCCCGTAAAGCCATATTTCACTGAAAAAATAAAAAAGGAACATTTGAGTTTAGTCACGCAACCACCTACCACCCGTCTCCGAGACACTCGACGACAGTTTTTTACTCACCACAAGTAAGCGAGCGCAGGTGTAGCGTCGACGAGCGCATGCGCGGCACTGAGGGGCGTGGAGGGAAGGTACTCGAACGCGCATGATTGTAAAGTGTAAGGGAGTGAAAATATTTGTGATTTTAAAGTAGCTTCCGTCTGGTAGACGGGTGGTAGGTGGTTAAGGATTAATTTTGCGCGTCACTTTCTTTTATACTAATTGCACTCAAATTTGTAGTGTTATGCTACTTACATACCATTTTACACTATTTTAAATTTATTTTTCCATTCTGTTTTTGATTTTCTGCATTCATCTCAAAACTGGATATTTTGCATCACCTTTATTTCCATAGGTACCTGTAACATTTTTAAACCATAAGAACACAATAACAAATCATTTTCACGTCGTATTTTCACGTTATCAGCACTTTTTAAATCGATGTCAATGGAGTCTACCTTTTTCGATCTTTTATTTAGTTCTCCGTAACTCTGCAATTTCGGGCTTCGTGCGCACTGTTGCGCTACCTTTTTTCCTATATCAATAATATCTCATTTTTCACTTAAATCTTGCCGTTTCTCTATTACGAGCCTAAAACCAAAATTTGACATGTTTTGACATCGTTGTTTATCTGGTTGTCATGGCAATTTTTATTCAAATATCGTTACCGGCCTGATGTTTTTACTTCAAAAATACTCTTTTCTTCTTGGCCATTTACAAAAATTTGCTTTTAATTTAAATAATTTCAAATAATTTCTCGTTCTTATCCCAGATCCGTCAAAAAGTATAAAAGTCGAGGAATCGGCGAATAGACGTTCTCACTTCAGCATTGATACGTGAAGCACCTCTTAAAGGCTTTATCCGCACTGCCTCGGGATCTTGCAAGCCTCTGCCTTCTCCTGAAGTCGTCGCCTAGCCACGCCTACGCCTCCACCTATTAGTGCCCGCGCTATCTTCGGCCGCTGAGCGTGCTTGTCTCAAGCGCTGCGTGTTCCTACTCCAGACGCTGCGTGTCTCCGGCGCTCCGGGCGCTGTGTGTGTACTCCGGGCACTGTGTGTGTCTACTCCGGGCGTTGTGTGTGCTTACTCCGAGCGGTGTGTGTGTGCCTATTCTAAGTGCTGCGTGTACCTGCTCAATACGCTGTGTGTACCTACTCCAGACGCTGCGTGGACCTACTCCAGACGCTGCGTGTCTACTCCAGGCGCTGTGTGTCTACTCCGGGTGTTGTGTGTGCTCATTCTGGTCGCTGTGTGTGCCTACTTCAAGCGCTGCGTGTACCTAGATTAGGCGCTGTGCATCTACCACAGGCATAGCCTGTACATACATTGTTTCCGTACTCATTTATCTCTATTAACTTTTATTTTTTTTTTTAAATTGTAATTCACTATCATCACTACAGCCCATCATCACCCTCATACCTTTTTTTTTATAAAAAAAATAATATTTTTTTTATAAAATAATAGCTGTAAATATCTTTACAATTTTTTTAAATAAATTATTTTCTTTTTGGTTGTTTCGTTGTTAGGTTAGGTTCTATAGTTTTTAATTGTGGCTTTACATTTTATAAAAGAAACTGTAAATATCTTTACAAATTTTAAATAAATTATTTTCTTTTTTGGTTGTTTCGTTGTTAGGTTAGGTTCTTTAGTTTTTAACTGTCGCTTCACGACAAATTTCATTGTACATAATCGCTTAATGAAGGTGACCTGACAAAGTGAACTTTAAATGTAGTTGTTCATTTTGAATAAAATGCTCTCCCTTAATTATATTTTCTCTCTTTCTTATAGTCTTACTTTGTGTTGCCGTAGACGATGGTTGGCTCATAATAAAGATTAGGTGTGTAAATTTTTGAAGCAAGTTATAATAATATACGCTGTGCAGACTCAGTAAAGATAAGTTAGTTGTTCTCTTAGATCCAATATTGTATTAACTATAACCTACATTTCCTAGTTATATCAGGTGAGAAAAGAGCTTGTTGTAGCAATATGACATTTATATAATTTAGACCATTCAACCCAATGGACGAGTAATGCGCGAGTAATGAGTAATGGGTTGAATGGTCTAAGTTATCTAGTGACACGGAGCACCCTTTCGATTTTTGACGTCGTCTTACCGTGTTGCATTAAAGGGCTCGTAACTGGGCTATAATAATTGCATATTACTTGAAATCTCGCTGAGAAATAGTAGCCCAGCCACATTGCCAGTGATACTTTTGTTGCAATATTATTGTGCAAAACCTTGCAGATTCTGGCAATGATCTTTTAATTATGTCGCCGAGGATTTAAAGTCCATATATACACACACACACACATATATATAAATATATATATATATATATATATATATATATATATATATATATATATCATAATACTTTAAATTTCAAAGAAAGCAAATAAATAGTACTCATTAGTTTTGATAAAATTATTTTATCTTACGCCAAACCTGTTCACCAAATCTGCTTTGTAGTTATTCCGTTAAGGATACACGAGGATACGTAATTAGCAGTTTACTATTCCTTTGCCCAATCGTCCTCGGGGTCTGAAGGCAAAAAAATGCAGTCGGTCTGAGGAGGACTCTCCCAAAGACCAGCCCAGGAAAGCTGTGAAGCTAGCAGCGGGAGAAAAGAAGCTCAGCTTCAGTACCGTAGCTGGCTCCGCGTGTGTGGGCATTCTCCTTTCAAATCATATGAGCGTATAACAGATGAGGATGGCCAACTGAGCACTTACACAGGTTATCACTGTGACATCCTGTGAGGCGCAAGACCGAAATTATCGGGTTTCACCAAAAAGCCAGGTTGAATTTTGTCAACGTGCCTGAACGAGGCAAGCTAGGACTGGATTGTGGGTGAAGTCGGAAAACTGAAACCCTGGGCAGAGGTAAAGCTCTCAATAACACCTGAGGGTGAACTGCCTAATCCTCAGCTAGTTTTTTTTATAGAAGGAGGGTGAAAAAGGAGCACATAGTCCACCTGATGGTAAATGAATGCTGTGGCCCGTAGACATCTGCATTCAACTTCGATTAAGGATCGGATGCAGATGCGTTGTCACTCCTGAGGACTAAGACGGAAAGCCTCCTTTCCATTAAAAAAGGGTCTTCAGATCTCTAAATTTACCATATAAAACACAGCAGTATTAAGCTGCTAATTTACGTTTGTATTCTGTGAGAGCGTGGTCCTTCCCCGGTCGAGACGACCTATTCGTGCTACAACCATAATATGGCTGCAGCGTGACTCTACAACGTATAAAAATCATATCTATTACATGTATACCCTGCAGCGAACCTGATTCTCCATTAGAGGTGGTTGTGCTGTTGAAGGCACACAAATAAAGGGCTCCATACAGAGCTCTGCAAAATTGGTTCCCAGTAATATTTTTTCTGGACGACCCATCGGCCTAGGCTATCTGGGCGGCAGGCGGCAGAGTTGTCTTTTGTTTTAAAATGATCTTTTAAGATCAGGGGTGGATCTCACGTGGTAATGGAGCCCAAATCACCCCGAATAGATTATTCCCAGCCCTATCAATTCACTGAGTGAGCCTTGAAGGTCGTCGTTAAGAGTAACTGAGACCCAAGGCGCTGATCTCGCCTATCTGCCTCGCTGGGTCAACGGCTTCTGCTGATATCGGCCAGGGGTAAGGGAAAGGGAGCTAGGAGGGGCAGAAGGAAAGATGTGGTGGGGGCCAGTAAAGGACGTCTCAGTCGTCAGGAAGCAAAACTGACCCTTGCCCCCTATGCCTATAAATGGTTAACCTTAAAGGTAGGACTAGGGACTTCATGAAAAATCTTCACCTTGCGGCAGCTGCTTCTGCCGTGGTGGAGATTCGTTTACAATAAAAAAGTTGAACTTTTAGCTTTTCCAGAGTACTTCAACGACGACCTTGTAACAGTCCTTATAAATCTCAATACACAGGGGCCAGAGTTATCAATTTCTCAGCCTATCTTCCGGGAGAGAACTCAGATTCTGCCATCCAGTTGGATTGCACGGCGGAGTTTGTGTAAAAACGCAACGCCAAACTTGTGGTGGATTGCGATGCTAATGCTCAACATAGCCTGGAGAAGTACTAACATCAACGCAAAAGGTGAGTTACTTTATGATTTTCTCATCTCCGATCGCCATCGGGTGTCGTTTTCAATAATCACATAAACTAAAATAATTGCACAAATTCGACGGCTGGTTGAATAGATGAAATGGAACGGGAAAGGGTTGCTCAAACGATCTCAATTGCGTTGAAGTAATTATACTTTTAATAACGAATAAAACTAAAACCTTCCATCGAGAACAAATGAAAATAATAAACTAATGTTTTTTAATTATTATTAAAAAACATTAGTTTATAGGGTCAGATAACACAAATTAAGAAACAATGCATTAATTATGTCACCGTTACCGTTACAGTCGATCAGACGTCCACTGCTGAATATATTCTTCCACTCTCGTAGATTACCTCACAGCCTCATATAAAAAATTACAATATATAAAGTTATATAATTTTTATACAAACTGGTTTTAGATAACCGTATAGTGGTGGTATAATAATATCTGTATCTGTATTTTATATAGGAAAAGCGTGACAAATGAGCACACAGTTCACCTCATGAATGAAAAAATGACGGTAAATAGATGCTGTAGCCCATAGATAAAAGAAGAAGACTAAGATGGAATGACTTGTTTCCAATGAAATAGTTCTGCAGATCTCTACACTCACCATGCAAAACGCTGATATTCTGTGACCCTACCCGGTTCTAACCGACTTGTTCTTGCTACCGTATAATGCGCTTATATTAATACCATTTAGTAGTGATAGACAAAGAGAAGATCTTCGGGCAAGATGTTAAGCCCGGGGAGCGGCCAACGCACCATGTTTTATTTCGGAGATGTTCTATATATAGCGCGTTAACTTCAAAACATTGATAGCGCAACTTAGGCTTCGGTCACATCAACCCCCTGCTCAGACCGGACGTCGATAGTGCAGTCTAGATGTGGACAAATGTGCAAGTGCCATGGATTGCCTTGTAGTCTGCGATGAGTCGAGAAGAAGGCAAGTAATCTGCGGGAGTGCTCTTAAGCAGAGGCGAGCAGTAAGACTTAGCGCCGTGCCAAACAATTTAGCGCAGAAAGTAGTTTGAATGAACAGGAAGCATTATTCCAATGCAGCGATGAATCTTGTAAAGCTAGATGGCTTGCAGGACCTGAAGACTGCAGAAGACGATTTTCAGAAGTGAATGGTAGGGGATTTTTTGAGGATAGTGACGAAGACTTGACAAAGGTTGTCGGTTGCGTGTGCACATCATAAGAAAAGATAATTATGAAGTAGGGTAGAACAACAGGCATACTTTTTGGCTGGTTTTACATGGTCACTGTGACGCAGGCGCTGAAGTTTATTATCTCAAAATTCTTCTTGATTGGGTGGATTGGCATCCAACTGTTGTTAACCATCTCTTTCGTGTTCATTAAAATAAAATTTTCTGACGGTCGCGAAAAGAATTTTCTTTAAAACAAATTAAAATTAAAACAATATTAATTTATTTTGATTTTATTAATTATTGTATAATGAAATAAAAGAGGTGTGAAAATACTTTACCTTTAAAGATTTTAAATTTTTTATTATATATTTAATCTTTATTGTTACACTAAGAGTTACATTGGGCGGACTTAATACTACGTACGTACGTTATTCTTTACCAGTCAATTACGGGAAAAATATATTAAATTCTATATCTGTATTCCCGCTTTTGTTGTACCAAAATATTTTGTTATATTAGTCGTACATTATGCTTTATATCAATATAATTTTACTCAAGAAAAGAATCCTGAATTTATGATATTATTTTTTCTGCAATAGCTACTTTGCAGATGTTTCTATAGATGCTAGAATTAGAAGTGATGTGATTGGCTGTGCGGTATGTAATTCACAGTAATGCTTATCCTGCAATATCGTCTGGACAAAACCAATGCCAGCGGTATATATAAATGACGCAATAAACATTTACCACGAGGTAGACTGTCGTTTTAAATAAAATGAAGTGAAAAATTTACTTGCAGCCACCAGGTAGTAGTTGGCTACTGCAGTTCATGGAAACCTGTGGTCAAATCAAAACAAAGAAGGTTCCAGATGCGTTAACACCTTCGGAGATTAAGATGGAATGCTTCACATCCTTTAATTATACTGGCACTAAATACTCTTCAGACCTGAGTACAACAGTGTAAGCATTGCTTTTTGGTGGCAAAAATAGACATGTATTATCTAACCAGAAAGACTCTTAAGAGAAATTGTGTCCTTCCATATAGAAGGCTTTCATCCAGCAGTATGGCATTATTAAGGCTAGTTCTTCAACAGGCTGTAAAAGTCTACTGTTGTACATGAGCCTCCTCCGATGAGGGAGGATTTGCTTTATTGCTCACGCTTGACAGGCGGATTGACTGTCGCAGTGCTAGACCTTCGACGCTGCTAACCGTCGCCGGTCTGGATATTCTGTACGTCTGGCTGTGAACTAAATGATTATACCGCCGCTTGATTGTAGCCGTTACATTTTTGTGGTATTTCCCATAGCCATTCCTTTTATACATGCCTACATACATGCCAAATAGGGTGATGAAATTTCGTCTTATGCTATTATTTATACGTCCTACACGGTTAAAGGACTTAAAGAAGGTAAGATGAAGAAAACAAATTTCTAAGCCTCAAAATTCACAGCGCCATCTCAGTATTTCTCATTACATTTTCGATGTTAACGTGAAAAATAAAATGTGCTAATTCATTAAAATCGATACTTTCGTGTTTGTGATATAAAGCCAAAATATAGAAAAAATGCTATGTATAAAATGCCTTTTGCTTTTTGGGGCAGATTACGAACTACAAAATAAATATTCCATAAAAATGAGGATAATTATCTCATTAAGTTACAACTCCAACAAAATATATACGATCTCTAGTTTTGCAGATGAATTAACTTGTATGATAACAGCAATCAAACAAATCAATCAAAAACCAAAGCTGTTATGTAATAAAATTGAATATGTCATACCTTCATTATATAGCGGTTGCCTTTATTATGTAACGGATAATACGGAAATTTTAAAACAAAAATATAAATCTTCTTTTTTCTCCATTCCGTAAAAAATACTGACAACAGTAATTAGTGAATAAAATAACCTACGTACATTCCGAGTATTAAGGCTCAAATAATTATATGGGAATTTTAAAGCAAATAGGTAAATACTCTTTATTCGCAATCCTGTAGGAATAAGAAAATAATCTTTTTTTATTATAAAGGGAATCTCTGTGCAAAGTTTTAGCTTTCTGGGCCAAGAGTTTGGGCTGGGCGTTGATAAGTCTCCGTGAGCGATTACAATGACTGAGCGAATTGAGACTTTTAATATATATTGATTAACATTTTAACTACTTCGTTGGTCTAGTGGTTGCAGTAGTGCGACTGTTGATCATGAGGTCTTGGGTTCGAATCCCGGGTCGGGCCAAAAAATTAATTATTGAGTTTTTCCGTCAACAAATTCTCAGTAGTTGCCCGAAGTCAGGAAGTTGGCGGTGTCTCACCCCCATGCCTCGGAAAGCACGTAAAGCCGTTGTTCCTGCTCCTGATCTCTCTCCGGTCGTGTCAGTTTACCGTCCCATCGGATTATGACAGTGAGGGAATAGAACCTGTGCTTGCGCATACACTTGGACACTATAATCCTGTCCTGTGACGATGACTAGCCTCCTTTGAGGCTGGCCGCCGTGGCCGGAATTCGGTCTGGAGTACATTAACATTTTCACACAATAAAACTATGTCGATAACAGTAAATTAAGGTAAATTCTAAAATTGAAATTAATGAATTTTTTTCCGTTCCTGCAAGTTATTTAAAACAAACGATATCCAGCGCTTAGTCTATATATAGCTTAAACTTGATATAATTAATACCAAGTTAAAATTAGAATCAGAACATAGAACTCACGCTTTGTGGGATTTAAATAAATTGATATATCATTATATAATATTTTATAGGGTATACCGACAGTTATTGAACACTTAACGAACACAGATTACATTTTTTTACTGTGAAATATTTTACAATCCTCCTAGGGAATTAAAAGTTATTTCGTACGTAAGTTAAATCTTAGAATTACTTTTTATTGAGATATTCTCATGAAACACAAGTTTGAAAAAGAAACTTTACACAACACAGTCATTGAACAGAATTTGTAATTATTGGACAGCAACAATTAGTTACTGAAAAGTCTTAAAAATGCTTTAAAATGTGTTTATACTGACAGATTATCCATAAAAGTTAATTAGATATAGTCATTTTAACCTACTGTTCTAGACATTTGAGATTTTTAACCATGAATATAATTAATTACATTGGAAGACTTATTGGAATAGAAAGAATACGGTATAAGAATAACGATAACGAAAGCCTTTGATTTGTCAATGCTATAGTTATGAAGAAATCGCTAGAGGACCTATTATGCTCACTAACCTCAATAATTTTACACAGCGAATAGATTTCAAAATGCAAATAGACAAGAAAAAGTTCATGGGTACAACTATGCGACTAGTTATAGGGAGCACTCCGCTTGAAATTGGAGATGTTTATCTTGGAAAAATTATCAAACTCAATTTTGAACAATAGTTCAATCGACGAATTCAACTCCGCTAGGCAGGTAATTCCCCCGGTGTTGCTCATGTGCGGTGGTCGACAATTTTCATTAAATAACATAACAAAGTTAAAACCCTGTACGAATATTATATAATGTGATCTAATTACAGCAATTACAGAATAAAAGCAAGTTTTACGGACCTATATAATTATATGACGGTATGTGGAATGTTGATGCTATGGCCCATTGACCTACATCTATCATCGATTAATAATCAATATGCAGATACGCTGTCACCCCCGAGTACTAAGATTAAAAATAAAACGAGTATAAAGGGTTTTCGGTTCTCAACACTCACTATACGGAACAGATCAGCATTTTTCTACAGGTTTACTCTAGTGAGAGCGTGACCCTAGTCCAGTCGAAACGAATTGTTCTGCAACTATCTATAGCTAGCATAGCCATAGTGTGGCTCTCCTATGTAAATAACAATGTGATATCAGCATAAAACTGTAAAAAGACTTTTTGATTTGTCTCTACGTCTGTGCACACTAAAACAAACCAAAGCTGAACCAATTTTTATGTAGTTTTTAGTGATATATTGTATAAGCTAAGACTAACATTTAGTACTGGTTACATATACTGGTTTCCAAAAATATGTAAAAGATGGCGCCTGGCGTGACGAGTTCTCAAGTCGGATGAAAAGGCGCTGCTCGGTCGCTTTGTTATAGCCTGATTACACCTACCGAGTGTGTGGCGAGACAGCAGTACCCTCAGCCGAGCGCTCGGTATTTGTAAACACATAGCCGAGTTCTCGCTAGAGCGCTAATTCATTTATTCCAAGAAAAAAAATTATTTACTTTAAGAATATCTTTTTTCTTTCAGTCAGTTTTCACGAAATCTTCTTCTAATTAAGTCCGATAAGGTTTTACTATTAATCCCATTTAATTCGCTACTAATTAATATAGTATATAACACGTTGACTTTATGCAAATATGAAGGTATTAATAAATAAAAATAGTATGCTACTAATAACAATAAAAATTAATTATTAAGAACAATAAATTGTCTGCTGAAATCTTTTAAAAGATGATGATTAGTTTGTAATAATATTTTCCAACACGAGCAAAATCTAACCACTTAAAATATCATTAACAAAAACACGATAAGACACATTCTTGTCAGCCTAGTGACTCATTATTGATTGATTGGTTAGGGTATCGGACTATTAACTCCCGGGAGTTTTCTCGTTTCTTCTCTGGTTCGAGTAATAATTTTTTTCAATCCATGTGAAACGACAAATTTCATTATGCTATGGTACACTCGTAATATTTAACAAGACCTTAAAATTAATGACATTTTTTTTTGTTAAAATCGTAAATAAAAGAATATAATTTATGTATATATACAACATAAAATTTAATATTTTAACCAAAATCCTCCAAATTTTACTTGGTCATTCAGCAACAAACTTTAAAACATTCATTGTCCACATTTTGTATTGCTAAGTAATGGAAGCAAGATTTCAATTTTAATTGAAATTTTATTTTCAGGCGAAATTCTCAAGTTTCGGTGGCACGAATACGCTTTAAATGAAACACCTTTTGCAATAATTTATCACATACGTTTTCTACTCCGTCAACGATGAAAGTGACTAAAGGTATCCGAAAATAATGGATAAAATATTGCAAGAAGGATAAAAGAACAATATAAAACAAAGTCACGTGTTGCCATTAAATACATTTTCATACATTAAGATTTTTGGGATAACGAAATACTCTGCGAGTATTTGAAAAATTTTATTTAAATAGAAAAGCGTGCGTGCGTGAAAGCACTCTCGTGTTGCATAGTGGCGGTATAAGCGGTTCCACTACCCAGTGTCATCCAGTGGGTGTCGTTTGAGGGTGACATAGGGAAATAAAACAGGAGATAAACAGCAACATCGTCTAGCATGACATGTATTCACAGCGTGGCAATTGTGGCAAAATATACCAACGCTGTGAGGCAATCCACGAGGAATGATTTTCGTCAATTTAGTGTAGGGTAGGCTGCAATGAATGATTGAATGAGAAAAGCGTTTTATAATTTTTATCACTACTCCAATTTAATTTATTATCAAGTTTTTACACTCTGTAAAAGTTCAGCGCTGGACATAGGGTTCCCCTCTAAGGCAATCTATGCCTAATAAGAAGTATCTTCCTCATAGTTACCAAGCTTGGCAGGCGGGTTGATAATCGCAGTTTTTTTTTTAAATTTAGTTATGAGGAAGACGCTCTTGTTCATTTCTTGGTTTGTTTTATTTTGTTTTCTCATATGAGACCTACGGCACAACATGGGACAGTGGATATTCTTACACCACCACTACGCAGTAAGTGTTCACAGCACCAATACGCATTTATTAGATGCAGCAATCCATTCATTGTTGAGTCATCACAAGGTTGTTAGGTTGGAGTCGGTAACCTATATCTATTAATAGTAGTGCAGCCATGCTTCTATTGCAGTATTCCCATTTGAGGTTATTGGAATATACGTATATGGAATTTTAGCCCGTTTTCACTTTTATACAGGGTTATTTTGCAATAACCGGCCCAATTTTCAGATAAAGTTCAGAATAAGTCATTTAGGCAAATGGTGAAGAAAAATTAATTTTAAAAAGTCTCAAACATTCTGTCCCTTTTATCTTTTAAATTCAAAATGCGTGGTAATGCATTATTTTAACTGCATACGCACACATTTGTATGGGTTGATCGATAGACAAAAACGTTGTTGCTTATAAATCACATTCAAATCGGGATAATTTCCAATAAAAGTAGAAGCCTTATTTACTCGTATTGTCAAAAAATGAAACTACGGTATATCATATTAAGTTTAAAATTTGATTATTCTTTGAAAAATAGCCCCGTTATATAAAAAAATATTCATCTGACTATCAGTTTGTCAACAGTTCAAGATACTACTACATATATCTCTCTTACATTTAAGAGGATTTGACATGACGCAGCAATTGATTAGGGAAATTACGGGGATCACAACACTTAAGATTGTCCGCTTTTAGTGCTGTTTCCCAACACTGATTGGTAGGACCAAGTTCTGGCATAAAGACCACGTCTGGCATAAAGTTATTCCACTATGTCGAAGATATAAATATCGTTTTGGCCTTTTTTTGTAATATTTCAACACAATAAGCGAAAGTAAAGTACAGCCTACATATTTTCCGCTGCTTAGCATAAGCCTAGTTTTATATCTGACAGGGTTAACTATTAAAAAATAAATGCCTTTTTTGCTATTATAAGCCAGTGCTTGCTTACTGTCCCACCTGATAGTAATTGTTGTAAATGTTGGCTTATTAAAACACAATTCACGGAATTAATGGAATCTTTTTTCAAGTTATGGCAGCCAAGGAAAACTTGTCACCTGAATTCATCCCACAGTTACATCTAAGATATTTACTGTATATGCAAGGTATTTTTTTTCATATAATTCGTTTATTCCAGATAAATATTTACACCGGCAGGTTGTCTTCGAAGATCTATTGAGTTACGTTTTCAGCATTTCTGAGAGGGTTTCAGGGCAAGAAATTGTCCGCCGCGCTGCCCCAATGCGTGTTGGAGAACTTTACATGTCTTCGAAATACGTTTTCTTTCTTATTTATCTGGCATGCAGGTTTCCTCACGATGTTTTCCTTCACCGCCGAGCACGTGGTAAATCAACACTTAAAATTGCAATCAACAATTTCATTGGTTCGGCGGGGATCAAACCCGGTTTGCTCGTGTACTGTGAAATTTACCGCGAGCGCTAATCATCTGCGCAACCACGGCTCTAAGTAATATTCACACTAGCAATTATGATTATTATACAGGGACTTGGCTGGAACCCTTGGCTGGCCATTTCGTTGCAATAACTGATCGCTGTAAGCGATGTCGGCGTATCAGATTTTGATTGCATTTTTTTATAAGAAATTTTAATCTTAAAGCTACAAATTTGTAATAAATCTTCACATCACGCTTTGTGTCAAAGTGCTTATTCAACACGACAAGCTCTTTAATTTCTAGTTTTCTAACTACACAGTAATAAATCTTGTTTTCGATAACATCCGATGTAGCACAAAGTGTTCAAAGAAATGTAACACGGCTATTACATTAAACTTTATTTCCCAGTCTACCATAAATTTAACATTTAATCGCGGGGGTAGTTAAGGTTTCATTTTATTCGGAGGTGAAAGGTTAGAAGTAACACTAGCTTTAAAAATTTGATTTATGGATAGCGGTACGGTGCCTTATATTTAAGAATGACATAAACAGGGTTTAATAATGGGTTTTCCAAAATTCTAGACGGAAAAGTAAATTCTTGTATTACATACATACTCTTATATTAATTAAACTAAGTTCATCAGTTTTCTTTTTCGAAAGTCATTTGAAAATTTCACTTCAAAACTTCATATGTAAACATTGCTAGTGTGGAATGAATATTATATTGTGACCTTAATCTTATTAATGTGTTATAACACTGTTTGTTTACCCATAAACAAATTAGGAAACCACTGGAATAGATGAAGCGATGCAAATTAACAGTAAGCAAAAGACGGTTCCGAATTACTTTTAATGTATGATTAGTTTAAGGCAATATTTTGCGAGACGCTGTGTACAAGTTTGGGTGATTTCTTTAATAATAATTCAATCGTTATAAACCATAATAGCTTATTACCACACAGGTCGGGTTTGTAGAGGAGCAAATAATATAATAAGTTAGATATCGTTAAATGTATCGAAGAAAGAATAAATATAACGTAATTATTCTAAAAAAAACTACAATAATATTCAAACATTTGTTCTTAGAAGTATTTATTTGACTTTATTTCTTCGTACGTCTTTCCTGTTAATAAATTTAATCAAATTTTGAAGCACTTGCTGAAATACTATTACTATGCCAATAATATAGTACCATTGGTCTAGTAGTTGATAATGCGGTTCCTGATTATGATGTCTTGAGTTCGTATTCCTAGTTGAGCTAAATAAGTTTATAGATTTTCTGTCATGAAATTTTCAGTAGCAACTTGGAATTAGGAAATTGTCGGTTGTTCACCCCTGTGTCTGGAAAAAACTTAAAGCGTTAATCCTGTGCCTTATCTTTCTCCGGTCGCGTCAGATTACAGGCGATAGGAGTGAGGGAAAGATAGTGTACTTGTGCTTGCCCATACACTGGTGCAATATCCAGCGCAGACAGCGAGTCTCCGCTAGGACTGGCCGCCGTGATAGAAATTCGGTCTGGAGGATTTATTCATTTTAACAGATTTGATGATGGACCCACTCCGGCAATGCCTATAAAGGCTTTTTTATGAATAAATTGCGTTTATATAAGATGATTTATTTGGAACGTGTAAGTCGCAGGAAATAATACCAAAATCAGATTTTACTAGCATACATGAACGATTTTAAGTTATTAAAATCTATACTGTATTCTTTCAAATCAGGACATATACTCAAAACTTGTATATAAATAATAAAGTAATTTTTATGACGTTTGTTCATTAAGTGGTGGCTTTTATGTCATAAGATAAGGATGACAATTGACAAACGAGCACACAGTCCACCTGATGGTAAGTGGACTGTGGCTCATAGGCATCCAAGTCTATCTTCGATTATCTATCAAAATTACCTCAGAGGCATAATATAGAACGCTACGTTACTAGTAAATTTTCTGTTCTCTCACCATATGAAATACATTAGCATTAAGCTGTTATTTTACGTTGAAGTTTTGTAAGGGTTGGTCCTTCTCGGGTCGAACCGACAAATTCGTGTTGCAACAATAGTACAGGTGCAGCGTGGTTTTACCTTTTTAAAAGGAGGCCTTCTGGCAAAAGCATCCTTTTTTTAATAATAAAGCTTCAATTACTACTAAATTTAAAATATTGTAACATAAGAAAAACAAAACATTAAAAAACTATACTTGACTTGCCTTTTAATATCACGACTAGACTACTGGACTAGAATGAAAAAGCTGTACATATAATTCAAAATTTTTTGTAGCTCTGTAACGCGGATTTAATATTTTACGATCGAATTAGTTCTGGCATGCATATTGCTTACGTAGGTCACTCAATAAGTTTTGAGATGCTCGAAATTTAAAAATGGAACGCACCCGTGTTATATGTTTCTAACAAGCGAATTTATTTAAAAATAGAACTCCATAAGCCAATTGCTCAATTTTAAAAGAAAAAACAAAGTTCTATTAATTTTCCTACAACGCTTCCCGCGCTTTTTATTTAAAATGATGAATCTTAACCGTAAACATTTACGCGCTTTGGTCTATTATGATTTTAAATTTGGTTTAACCGAACAATTAAGCTTACAACAGTTACAATCAGGATAAGGAGACTTAGTTACATCATGCGAACTAATTTTTAGGTGGTTTGCTGAATTCAAAAGGCGTAAAATTAACTTAAAGAGGACCAAAGAACCGACGCCCCGCAAACAGCAGTAACGGCAGAAAATGTATGGACTACTGAAATGTCAGTGCGAGAAGCCCCACAAATCACATATACGGACATCGAAAAGATTGTAGGCATTAGTACGGGGAATATTCATACCATCCTACATCAACATCTTGGAGTGAGGAAGCTTTGTGGTCGATGGATCCCTCGTTTGCTCTCCGAAAACGAAAAACAGACTCGTGTGTATTGGTGCCATGAAATGCGTCTACGTTTTGAAAACGGGGCATCTAGGCGTGTTTTAGAAATTGTTACTGGTTGGATGAGACATGGATCTATTAATATGATCCGGAAAATATAAGGCAATCATCGGTATGGGTCTACTCAGAAGGACAGTTACCGACAAAACTGCATAGACCTCGCAACGTCGGCAAAAAAATGGTGACTTGTTTTTTTTTTCTCGGAGCGGACATTTGTAGACGTCAATGCTGGAAAATTGTAGGTCAGTCATCTCTGAATGGTAAACTACATTTGCATTACCCAAATCTTTTCAAGCTGTGCGGGAGATAAGACTACAGACCGGGCTTCGGGGAATCATGCTGCATCACGATAACGCCTCTTCACATAACTCCCTTAGAACAAAAGCATTTATTTACGAATCTAGTGTTGAAACTCTAAGCTACCTTTCCTGCAACCCTGACTTAGCTCCTTTTTGATTTCATTTTGTTCCCAGGAGTCAAAGAAAAAATAAAAGGCAAGTTATTTTCAAGCGCCGAAGTGGCTGCCTACGAAGAAGCGATTTCCGACCTGTCAGATCAAGACTGGCAAAAGTGTTTTCAGTTGGTACAAGCTAATGGAACTTTGTATAGAGCATGATGGAGAATATATAGAAAAGATGTAAAGTAAATATTAATAGTATCTAGAATACTTTTTGTATTTCTCAAAACTTATTGAGTGTCCCACGTAGCATCGGGCGACCTCGGCTGCTGCGCCTGCACTTGACTTCCGGTGCGGCACCCTAGTGAACACCCGCTAGAAGCGTTAGGTACAATGAGTTAATGTACAATGCTCATGATTGTTTTAAAATGTTTAAAGTGCTTATTAAACACGCAGAATTCATTAGTATTCGTTTCATTTAATTAATTAAAAATACTTTTAAGTTAGGTACATGTTACTTGTAATTAGATGCATGTTATTATATGTATATTGGTTAAAGAAAGTTCTGTATTAATACTATGTACATATCTCGGACTTTCTCCCATTCCTGAGAGGGTTTTAGAGCAAGGAAGTTTCCACTGTGGTGTCTTTATCCGTGTTGGCGTCTGTCCATGGACTGCAGTAGCCACTTATTGTCAGCTGGACTGTAATTTCATTTGTCTCTTATTTTGTATAAACCTAATATAAAAAGTACTGAACCATCAGCTGGTTATTAATTGCAGATATTTAAAACACTATAAAAATTAAACCAAAGACAATCTTTCTTTTAATAAACGATTACGTTTTAGAGCTACACTTCAACTGTAATTCAACTGCAGCACGAATGGTTCAGCCTGACAAGAGAATGACCACGCTGTTTTAGAATATCAGCAAAGCAGTATAGTGCTGTAATGTAATAATGCTGCGCTATCGTATTCAGTATTTCGTATTAAACCTAAGTGCTGAAAATGGATTTAATTTTTTATGGATAAAATAGGTATATATATATATATATATATATATATATATATATATATATATATATATATATATATATATATATATATATATATATGTAATATAAGTGACCACAGCATCTACTTACCATCAAGTAAACTGAGTCCTCGTTTGTCAGCCTTCTGTATAAGCCAGTATATTTTCTATACTGAATATTAACCCCCCCCCCCTCCATTGCACGGAAGTCTTGCCATTATCTACCAGCTTGGCAGGCGGATTGGCAATCGCAGATATCTCGCATCTTGTCACCCTTGCTTATTAAAAAAATCTATACTTTAATTTAAAACAAACGTGATTTCTTGAATCGAAATCCGACTGCTACCTTATGAATTTTCCGCCTGTCGTTGTCTGTAATATAAAATTGTTAGTGACGCATAAAATTGTCATCTTCGCCTATCTGTTATTATAATTGAGGACAGACGTTAAGAAAAATATAGAAGAGTAGCGATTATAATGATTTTAGGGGATTTAAAAAAAAGAATGAATTTATATTTATATACTACGCAATATCTTTAAAAAATGCAGTAAACCTACTTCAAGGGTGGTCCTATTTGATTTTATAGAAAACAGTCTAGCCCTTAGGGTTAGGTTACGGAAAAATAAGAGATGAAACTTTTAATGCAACTATTTAGACGACGACACTTTGGAGCTGTTTAACAGAATTGTCCCCTAAAAAGGGTCAAATAAATATACTTTAAAAATTAGTAAAAACGAACATAAAAAAAAACTTAAAACAATAAAATAATCTTCACATAATTTAATAGCTTCTGAAGTCAGTACTCACACACTGTATCGAAAAATTAATGTCCCGGCTTAAGAAACTGATAAATTAAGTGGAATTGAGTGGAAATTGATTTATTCTTTTTAATTCCTTGAAGTCGGTTCTTACTTTCACTGTCTGAAAAAACATTTCATTATTCAATATTGAGTAAAATTAAAACATATGGAATATACTTTTTAATATTTTATAGCGCACAAGTTCGTCGTCTATCAATTTCAGTTCTTAATATTTTTTTACGTAGTATAAATTACCTGCAAGCTATGTTAGGTAATTTAACAAAAAATCATCTTTAAATTAATATATATATAATATAATCTTAAACACAAAATTACTCTGAATGTAACTTAAGAAATAGTTGTTATAGGAAATTTATGAAGGAATTAGAATGTTATGAAGTAATATTATAATATGCAATTATGTAGTAAGCTGATATCTACTTTAGTTTCTTTTTTAATTTATGATAACAAATTTTATGACAGTCACTAAACTATTGATCATAAGTAAAGAAAATAATTCTATTCATCCATCACAGAATCCACGCCTTATTGGACCAGTAATAGTGTACCTTAGTACACTATTGGTATGTTAATCCAATCGTGGTACAGTGGATTTGCGCAGGCACACAACATCATAATACATTGTGCGATTTTAAACTTAAAATGCGAGTAAATTGCTTTGCGCTGAAATCGGGTGTGTGGGTCCGATGTGTACGTACGCCCTTAAGCCTATAACATATACATTGATATACATTGACTATATAAACCAACTACCTCGTTGGTCTAGTGGTTGCAGTAGTATGAATACTGGTCATGAGGGCCCGGGTTCGAATCCCGGGTCGGGTCAAAAAATTAATGGTTGAGTTTTTCCGTCAATAAATTGAGTCAGGAAGTTGGCAGTGTCTCACCCCCGTGCCTCGGAAAGCACGTAAAGCCGTTTGTCCTGTGCCTGATCTCTCTGCGGCTTACCATCCTATCGGACTATGAGAGTGAAAAAATAGAGAGTGCACCTGTGCTTGCGCATACACTTGGGAACTATAATCGTGTCGTGTGCCGATGGTTTTTCTCTGTTGAGGCTGGCCACCGTGACCGAAATTCGGTCTGGAGGACATTAATATATACTTGTCACATATGTGTATGTATGGTTGTAAAACCTCATTATTCTATTTAACTTCTCAGAAGGATGTCACTACACATGGCATGTATACCGCATACTGGTCTGGTGTAGACGAGATCGAGCGGGCATGCCAGGGAGTAGGTATCATCCTTTCGGAAAGAATGGGCCAATGTGTGAAAGAGTATGAATGTGTAAGCCCAAGACTGCTATGGATACGAATGAAAGTGGGCTTAAAGAAGTTGTTCGTGTTAGGGGTCTACGCCCCAGACATGTCTAAGCCCACTTATATCCGAGAGCAGTTTTGGGAAATGGTAAGGATGGTGTTAATGAAGTGTAAAGGAAATGAAAATATTATTATGCTAGGAGATTTTAATGGAAGGGTTGGGGGAGGAGGCTTGGTTATGAAAGGATATTGGGAACGTTTGGTGATGAAAGTATAAATGAGAATGGTGAAAGTCTCCTCACCGTATGTATGGAAAAGATTCTTTTTGTGACGAACACTTGCTTTCGCCACAAGAGGATTCATATGTATACTTGGGAAAGAGGTGACGATAGAAGCATGATAGATTTCGTAATTGTGGATGAAAGATTGAGGGGCGCAGTGGTGGATACAAGAGTTTACCGGGGTTCTAACGTAGGAACGGATCATTATTTGGTTTTATGCCGAATTAATGGTCTATTCAGGCGTTGGCGTCATCAGTCATCTGTGTCTACCACTGCGTTACAGCGTATTAGAACAGAAAGGTTGCAAGATGAAGGTGTGAGAGAAACAAGTTCAAATGTAGACTGAAAGAAAATATAAGTGGTTTGGATGAATTATGTATGAAGGAGTTAGACTTGGAGAATGTATGACAAAATGTAAAGAAAGGTTTAGTGCATGCAGCTACCGAAGTATGTGGTGTTAGTAAGAGAAAGAATGAAAGGAAAAATAATACGTTATGGTGGGATGATGAGATACGTATGGAAGTTGAAGCAAAGAAGAGAGCATGGCTAGATTTACTAGCAACAAAGCCTGCTAATTCTACTGGTACGAATGGTGATATTGAAAGAAAAAGGCAGTCTTTAGACATCTTAATAAGAGAGTAAAAGTAGTAGTTGAAAGAAAAAGGAAGAAAGAACGGATAAGAATGATAGAAGAATATCGGATAACTTCCAGGCAAATATTAAAATGTTCTGGAAACTGGTAAGAACAGCCAGGGGACATTCAAAACAGCCTATGATGAATGCTATAAGAGACGAGAATGGCTATATTCTGAATGATGAAGTTTTGAGTTTAAATAGATGGAAGGAATATTTTGAAAGCGTGTTTATGAGTGAGGAGACAACATGTGTATTAAGTGAAGTAGAAACTCCGAAAGAAGAGGAAAGAGGTAGCGAGATAAGTATAGACGAAATAATGAAAGCAATGAAAAGCATGAAAGCGGGTAAGGCGCCCGGATATGTTAGAGTTTCACTCGAAATGCTAAGGGCTGGAGAGGAGGTGGTGGCAGGCTTGCTGCACACCTTGTTTAATTTATGCTGGGAACGGAAGCGGGTACCGGTAGACTGGTGCAAAGCCGTGATAGTCCCAGTATATAAAGGAAAAGGGTCGCAGCAGGACTGTAAAAACTACCGTGGCATCCGCCTTCTTAGCATTGTGAGAAAACTGTAAGCTAAGGTACTGATTGAAAGGTTCATGAAAGAAACTGATGGAAAAATTTGGGATGTGCAAGCGGGATTTAGAAAAAAATTTTTGTGCGTATATGGACTTGGAAAAGGCCTATGACAGAGTGGATAGGGATTTGCTATGGCAAACACTGAACTCATTTGGGTTGAGCGCTGGCTTGATACAGGCATTGGAGTATCTTTATAGGGACTCTAGTGCTTGTGTTAGGATCAACGGGGTCTACTCGGACTGTTTTGACATCCATAAAGGTGTCAGACAGGGCTGTGTGGCTTCCCCGTGGCTGTTCAACCTATTTATGGACAGTTGTTTGCAAAATAGTTGAAGAATGTGGATTAAGAATGGGTGAGTTAACCGTCAAATGCCTTTTGTACGCCGATGATCAAGTCATTCTTGCGTCGTCGGCGGCCGAGCTGCAAATGATGGTTACATTAATGAACGGATCATTAAAAGAAAGGGGTATGAAAGTGAACGCAAGTAAGACGAAGGTTATGGTTTTTGAAAGAGAAGAAAGTAAAACGATTTGTGAAATAAGAATAGAAGGGGAGTTGATCGAGCAAGTAGATGAGTTTGTATATTTGGGCTGCGTATTTAACAGGGATGGGAGATATGATAAGGATATAGAACGACGAGTGAATGCGGGAAATAGAGTAAATTGGGCCTTGCACTCTATTGTGAATAGTCAAAATGTGTTGAAAAAGGCACGTATGGAAATTCACAATGCTGTGTTGGTCCTTACTTTAACGTATGGTAGTGAAAGTTGGGTGTGGCAGAAGAAGCACGAGAGTAGAATCAACGCAGTAGAAATGCGGTCGTTAAGGAGTATGTTAGGGCTGAATCTGAACGACAGGGTAATAAATTGTGTAATAAGAGAATAGAGTGGTTTGCAAGATGATGTTGTGACCAGGATTAAGAAAGGAATGCTTCGGTGGTTTGGTCATGTGGAAAGAATGAATGAGGAAAGAGTGACACAGAAAATTTATGTTGCATAAGTGAATGGAAGAGTCGGAAAGGGACGTCCTAGGCGAAAATTTATCGACCAAATTGGCGATTTATTGGAAACGGGCCAAATTAGGAGTACCCTTAACCGACGAGCATGTATGCGTAGGTGTATGGATGTGAAGGAGGCGAGAGAGGTGTATCAGGATCGTGCCAAATGGAAATCTGTAGTCTCTGCCTACCCCTCTGGGTGACAGGCGTGAGTGTTTATGGATATGGATTCTCAATTTCCTTGGGTGGAACCCTATATTATATATTCAGAAATTTTATAAATCGAATCGTTCAGTGGTGTTTACACACTCCACATTTATTTATTGTTGCATTCAAATGTAGTGATATTAATTTCTGACGTTTGATTGACTTTCATTTCTGAGAGGGTTATGAAATAATTTGACCGCCGCGTTGTACTAATTTGTATTGTAGGATTTACCGTTAAATAAAAGCCCTAGTAATATTTAACTTTTTAGAAGAAACATTGTGGAGGTTTTATCGGTATATAGTTTATTGCGACTGAGCATGTGGTAAATTAGCAATTCTAATTTTAATTAACAGTTTCAGTGGTAGCCGGTGAGTTTCTAATCCAATTTGCTTCAAGTATTCAAATATGAAACTAATGGCGAGCGCTTAGCTTCTCAGCCACCACGGCTCTAAAATTACTATACAAAAGTAATTATCGCTATGCTATAATTGAAAACTGAACATGTTTGAAGTAAAAACAAATTCATTACACGTGAATTCAATAATTATTTAATATTGGACAACAATTACCCAACATTTTGAAGGGAGCTTGCTTGAATTTTAATGAAGGTAAGCTGAGTGTGTCAACACCGCTGAACGTTTTAATTTTTAGAATTTATGAGTAAACAGGAACCCGAGAAGTTGAACTAAATAATGAAGTTTAATAAGCCCACATACACCTCTATGACAAGTATACATTATAGGGCTAGGCATTATAAGCTAATTACTCGCCTTCTGTTAACGTTTTAAAGGTAATAAGTCCAGTCTGATAACATGGTTATAAAATTATACATTTGAGTTTCCAAAGTAACGCATATGTAATATTCATTGTCTTGAGTTTTCTGCATGTTTCTGTGCGCTGCAATATTCTCTCAGTGGACTACGAACTTATTCAGCATTTATTAATATATTAGTAATTCCAAAATTAAGTATTTTCTAAGTGGAAATAGATAAATGTAAGCGTTGAATAAGTAATTCACTTAGTGCTAAGTAAACAAAACACAAAAAGGTAAAAACAAGCTTACCTACTGGTACTCAGTTCTGGGCTCGGCTTGTTTTGTTAATATCCTTTTATCTTTGACAATAGAGACTAAACCTGCTACTGCTGTTATCGTACAAAGGTAACATTGCGGCTACTCCCATACATACTTCTAGCGTAAGTATGTATGGGAGTAGCATTGACTGGCGACCTGGAGCAGAATCTAAGTTGTGAAACGTTAAACTATCGGCTAAGCGTGAAGATTGAGTCAAAAGGGCAAATGAAGAAAAATATAAACAGTAACTGATTTCGAGTAATTTTCAAAAAATAAAATTGAAAACAAATACCAACGTTACATTTTTTGTATGCAATGACGAAACTGCATAGTTAAGGTTTGTCGCCGTTTCTATGAAATACCGGTTGGATTGAGAGTGAGCGAGTAGTTGCGTTACTTTAGCGGAACGTCATAACGATGATGGCGGGGTAGAATTGAGAATAAACTGTGAAATCCCTACATGTTCGTGCAATAGTATAAAGTTCACTGTAGGCGTCGTGCACGTAAGATTCCGCTAAACTCATGCTACGAATGCTAAGATTCGTAGAATGATAGTGTCATGGTTCTTTTCGTGGTAGTAATTCTTCTAGTGCAGGCAAGGAATAGGATCTTGCTGAGAGGCTATTGTGTGTTAAATGAGATAGGCAGTGTTGTTATTGGTTTGCATACCTCAGTATTATCATTTAATTACGTCCCTCACGTTACAACATACGAGTATATGGTATGATACGTATTATAGTATGACCGAACTGTAATCGCCTATACCGTATTTGTAGTGCAGTACGCTGTTTTATTGCTGATAAAGATTAATTGTATAACCAAGACAGCAAGTTGAACAACCGCTCTCTCACTTTTATTATTCTTTACAATTAACTTTTTCTGATGTATTTCCGAGATATTGCTTTTTAAGTGACATGTTGTACTGAAGTCTATCTTTATAAATAATTTATACCATACGATATTCCCTTTGTAGATTATACAAATACTGTTGGTGCGGCCACAGACTGTCCATTCGAATCCGGGTCAAAGAACCAGAAAATGGTGCGTTAATGGTTCCTAGGTTGGATTCCCGGGTCAGGCCATTGGACTGTATGCGTAGTTCCCTATAACTAAACAAGATGGCTGATGTGGCACGTGGCAGGCTTGGGCAATGTCGTGTCCTCTTCTCTCTTCGGGTCTGAGATTATCCTACGATATAATGATTTCTTAAATTTATGCGAACACTATACACAGCTATACTACTATACAGCTATATGTTCTTTCACGCGTGAAAGATTTTTTTTAAGAAAGATTATTACATATAGCTGACGTGAAGCACCGACGATCCGGGAAGTCTGCAGTCTGCGAATTACATTCGACTCGACCATTACATTCGATTTGATAAACCACAAATCCTCGCAAAAGAACACCGATTCCTACGAAATTTGATACGCGAGGCTATTGAAATTAAAAAACATCCAAAATTCAATAGAGAAGATGGATGAGTGTTGCCACCTGCTTGGGATCCTATAATTAACAAAATTAAACCCAAACCTAAGCATAACACTGCAAGACTTCATGATACTATAAGCTCGTTTTGCGTAAATCGGACCAAAAATTAATATTCAAAAACTGAAGGTAGCTGGACTAACTATGACATTGGGACGTCAAACATATCAGTCCCCCCGCCGTGACCATGGGTTCTGTAAAGCACCCGAAACGTCGGGAATTAAAATATAAGTAAAGTAGTGAAATAAACGCGATAAAATCCGTAAATTTAGTTTTATTCAATCCTACGATATGTCAGCGCAACATGTCTACCTCTTCTTCCAGCTCCAGTATCTTCTGGTCAGTCCTCAGGATACGTGCGTTATACATTGCCAGGTCGAGTCGTCGTAGGTGGCAACCGAACCTCCACCGGAGATTCTTAGCATCCTCTGCCCCGCCGTTACCATGGTCGCCACCGTTGCCAGGAATAGCGGGACCACCGGGGAATGGGAGCCGTTTGTTTGTGTCATTACCCATGGGGGGATGTTTGCCAAAGTTGCCACGCTTGGCAACTTGGCAAACACTTGGGTTTTTTTATTATTTTACTGTTGTTTCAGGAAGATGGTGCTGCCTATCTCCTGCCTGTTTCCCTCTGTCGCCTTTTACGACACCCACGGGAAGATATGGGGTAGTGAATATTCTCAACCGCCACTACACGGCAAGTACTAAATGTTTAATTATAAATAGCATTTTGTTTTCTTTCTTCTTTTTTATTATTTAAATTTTTATACATATTATTGTGGTAGCTAGCTTTTACCATGTATTAGATATCTGTGGAAACTTCATTGGTCTTAGAATTACCATATGTTTTATAATGCAATTTTTTTATTGTTATATTATTTCCCCTGAAAAGCAAACAAATAAAATATCCCAGCGCAACTTGTCTATCTCTTCTTCTAGCTCCCAGATCTTCTCGTCTGTTCTCAGTGTGCGTGCGTCATATGTTGCCAGGTCGAGTCATCTAGGTGGCAACCAAACCTTAATCGGAAATTCTTAGCACCCCCTGCTCCACCGTTTTCATGGTCGCCAACGTAGCCATGAATAGCGGAGCCGCCGGTGACTGGACGCTGTTTATTTGTGTCGTTGCCCATGTGGGGTGGGGTATATTGACATAGTTGCTACCTGCTTCAGTTTCCCTCTGTCGCCTCTCACAACACCCACGGGAAGATAATATGGGGTAGTGGGTATTCTTACCCGCTACTACATGATAGATAATTAAATACAGTATGTAGATAATTATTTCCCAATAAATGCGGATATTTTAAATAACCATTGGATATATTATTATTGGCTTGAATAGCGAAAAACGTGTTTTCTCTGGAAACATTTCACAAAACCTTATCTTTAGAAGGACTTAATATCTTATTGTACATATTATATATTCAGCCCGCGTTTGTCTTATTTTAGCCGCTCATTTCATTAAAATTCAAGCGTGCTACTGCAGTTTTCATTTCTTATTTCTCACTAGGATATATATAATTATGATTAAAACAAAAAATTGCTATTTGTAAATATTTATACATGAAAATTCGGTGCATGTGTGTTAGTAATTCTTTTCCGGTCCGAGGTGGCTAAGGACCGTGTTTAGTGGCAAGGCGTCGGGGAAGCCTTTATTCAGCAGTGAACTTGTGAAGGGCTGTAACGATATTGATGACAGTCTGTATTATAGTGCTGCAGGCTTACACTTACACTAAACTATTTATTACTTTACATAAAACAAACTCAAACAGAAAAAGTACCAATATAAACAATTATATGACGTAGCGCTATTTTTTGCATTCCCTTATCAAAACTTGGTTTTTTTTTCGGAGGGTTAGTACGATGAAAAATGTCCGTGTTTCACTGTGTTTGTATTGTCTTTAAAGAACTTCGAATTCCATCTTCATTTTGCTACCTTAAAGAAAAGATCTTTTTTCCAAATTTATAACGGACTACCTCCGAAGAAGAACATATTTAATAAAAAGAATCATCTAAGTCGGGTACCAATTGGCGAATATAACGTGTAAACATACAAAAAAAAAACGTAAAGTCAAATTGAAATCCTCCTTTCGATTTAGCTAAACATAAGCACTTGATTCTGATAACATATTTTGAAATTTTATGACTATATTTTTATCCTCCCAATCCATGTACAATATTTTATGTCAAATACAAAAGTTCTCTCCATTTCGCTGCCAAAAACATCATCGTTATGAATGGTGTTGTCAATATTGAGCGATAACGCTTTTACGATACTAGACAAACAATCTAAGATAAATTCGAGGGATTATTATTGCTTGAGAATTAAATAAAAAAAATTCTGATATTAAGAACTGTAGATAATATCACTTTTTTCATATCCTCAATGCTGAAC
Organism: Parnassius apollo; assembly: GCA_907164705.1. Taxonomy (NCBI): domain Eukaryota; kingdom Metazoa; phylum Arthropoda; class Insecta; order Lepidoptera; family Papilionidae; genus Parnassius; species Parnassius apollo. Next base: position 68,176 of record CAJQZP010001442.1, on the reverse strand, counting down.
TGAACCTAACCTAACGAAGTCAAACTGTTTACGATGTTAAGGCGACGTTGCATTTGTATTTGATCTTTCCGCTTGCTTGAGTTTGGGTACTACAGTGCCCAACGACGAACGGCGTCAACTGGGTTTGGGTACTGTACCGCCCACACCTACCGACATATATTAAAAATAAAGAAAGTTAAAAAATCGTTTGCGTTAACGATGATACAAGTATTTAGGCATAATGGGCATGAATTTCTTTACCTTTTAAATAAACAAAATATTTGAGGTACGAGGTAGTTAGGTCGAAAAAAGTGATTTTCAAGCCAGCGGGTATAAATCTAATGAAATTAAATTAATGTGCAAAAATCATTTCAGGTATATAAAAATTAAATACGGACATGGCTTGTGTGAAGAAACGTAAATCATAAAAATTGGCTTGATAAAAACGTTTATAAAGAAGAAAATAAACTGCTATTTAAACGTGTATCTTGCAGAAATTTCGTAATAAAACCAGTTATATTAAATGAAAAGGATTTATTTAGGTCACGTTGAGATTATTATTTTATTTTTTTGTTTTTATCTCCTAAAATAAATTGAAAACAAAATTGAAAAATTCAAGCGTTCGAACCGCGCTAACCAGTGTCCGCCGAGACATTTTTTTTAATTCGGATGATTCTTAATATTTTTTTCAATATTTCATTTGAGCATTGTGTATACTTACACAAAAAAATTTGATGTAAATATTGCATTTACATGAAATTGTTATGGAAATAGTTAATAAATGTGCTGAGTACTGAAAAATGAAACCCCAAATAAAGGAATAAAAATTCTAAAGGTTTCTCCAACCCCAGCTATTTTGTACTTTAATTTTGTAGACAATGAAGGCTTACGGTTAAAAGGTTACTTTTTTTCAATGTATATTATAAACAATACTTATTGAAAGTCACTTTATTCATTTATCACTGGTTCGCAAAAAAAAAAAAACCTCTGTCCTGGGAAGAACCAACAAGAAACCCAGCGGGACTTTAAACAAAGATTTCTAACCCTTTATTGATGTGAAAATGTATACTGTGGTCACAGACAATACTATCTGATTACGAGTAACCAAATTTCCAATGCGAAACCTTTGAGAACTAAGATTGACGGAATGTCCTAATAAAATTATTTAGTTTATAGTTTTTCCTTGTTTGCATAGCATGATCAAACGAAAATATACTACATAATTATTCCCGAACATTCTTCTTAGCATAATGATTGGTTATATTAGCTCAATCATAAGATTGAATTAATCAACTTATGTGCAAATTTAATCGGTCCCTGCGCGACCTTGAGTGCTTTGTGTGTTTTTGCTTGGGAATTTGTGTTACGTGGTGTGTTGAAAACTGCTTTGAGCTGTTATGCTGCGGCTACTCTAACGAGCAACGTCAATGCCCATAATCGCAACAATTATTGCCTTAAATTTAACGCGATAAAATGAGTGGCTACACTTGAACGGTCAACGTCGTTTCTATTTCAATGCCGTTGAACGGCATTAAATTTGCCGTTGAACGGCGTTAAATGTTTCGACCGGGGAAGGACCACGCTCTCACAGAATACCAGCGTAAAATAGTAGCTTAATGCTGATGTGTTTCGTATGGTGAGTGTAGAGAAATGGAGACTCTTTTTAGTGGAAACGAGGCATTCCATCCTAGTCCTCACGGGTGACAACGCATCTGCATTTTGATTCGTAATCGAGGATAGATGTAGATGTCTATGAGCTACAGCATCCACATATCATTAGGTGGACTGTGTGCTTGTTTGTCATCCTATCCTATAAAATAAAAAAATAAATAAAAGAGAAAAAGTATACAAAGAAAAAGAACATGGTGGATGCTACAAATGCACAGGAAACGTACACTGTAAATCTATTTATGTTTTTTTTTCCGCACCCGAATTGCACTAGAAAGACGTCCAATAGTTTAAGCTAAATAATAGGACAAACGTAAATATATTTTAATGAAATAATAACTAATAAGTCACCCACCACCACCACTAATCCACCGTAAATTAAAGTACTTTTGAAGTAATTTTTTTAATTCAATCTCGAAAAGCTTTTTCATTACTCCACTCCATCGCAGCCATACGTGCAACCCCGTGGCACTCACCGTGCACAATGAGACAAACGTAGTGTAGCCGCTTTAACGCGATAATTCGCGCGTTAATCCTTTGATGTACCGCCACTGGAGTTATCGTCAAACGGGAAACGGCATTGTTAATGCCGTTGTCAAATTATCGCTATAATTCGTGGCCACACCTACATTCAACGTCCATCAACGCGATAATTAACGGCATTTCTCCTTAGTGTGGCCGGGCCATAAGCAATAAAATATATAAAATAAGTAATTTAGAAAATATCGGCACAAAATTATACGTTTAATTTGGTAATACTATAATTTGTGTCATCAAAAGGATATACAAAAATTGGCGGAAGCTAGAGAAAAACATAAATATTAACTTGAATGTACTTGCAATAAAATTTGTAAAAGCAGTTTTATTCAATAAACTTCTTTATTTTACATAATATTTAGACAATAAGCAGTATAAAACTATTAAACGAGAAAGTAATGAATCGGTATGTAGGTACATCAAAGAGCTCAACTCTCTCTCTCTCTCTCTAAAGTTAAAAAACGTGCTACTTACACATTATATACCAATCAGATTAAAGAATATGTTCCCAGTTAGAAGCAAATCGTACATTGCATATAAATTATCCCGCATATAATAACATAAATCTGACAAATATACTGCAAATTTTTGGGTATAACTGCCCGCGGCATCTTGGATAACTACTAAAGGAATACCATATTTTACTTTTGACATCATCAATAATTATGAATTTCAATCGCAAGGAGACCCGTAATAAATTACGGCACCGATTACGATATTTAAGAGAAAATTGGGCATGAATAATGTAATTATTCATATTTTCGTTAAAAGTACTTAAATGATACATATCTGCACAATATACATGTTTGGAAGATGGGTGCAATGCCTGAAGGGGATGATAACTTAAACCATTAAGAACATTAGCCAAACTTGTCTAAAAAGAAGTCTGCTCCTTTTATTAAATTTAAGTTTTAAGGTTTTTCTTCGCTCTAAGGTTCGCGCTAAGGTTCGTAGCTCTGCTTCGCTCGCTGAATGAATATGCTTAGTCTTTGGATGAGAAAGAACCAGCCCATTAGTAAATTCCTTTAGCCACTGCACGTTGTAAATCTTAGGCTTCTATAATCTATTTAGCAAATAACTACAACATATTAGTAATTTCTGGTAAAACTTATTGACGCTATTTACTCAGTTCAGCGGCCTTTGATGCCAGACCCATGTGTGTTAAGTAGGTATTAGTAGTTGTCAATTAATTAAATAAATTTTATCTCAATTTTAATTAATGTGAGAATGAATTTCATAATAAGTTAAAGTTAATTAATAAAGTGCAAGTAAAAAGGTAGAAACTTTTACTAAATTCGTGTATTTGCAAACTTTTTTTAAAAATGTCGAGGTGGACGAAACATACATATTATGATACTGGCTTAGAGTAATTACATACATACGTATGCATAAAGAGAACCTACAATTTTACTTATATTGAGTTCATACTATACTTGTCTCGTATTTTTCTCTCTCTATTTTCAATTTAAATTTAGGATAGGTGTAGATGTCTATGAGCTACAGCATCCACATACCATCAGGTGGACTGTGTGCTTGTTTGTCACCCTATCATATTAAATAAAAAATAAACAAAGAGAAAAAAGAATACAAAGAAAAATAAGATGGTGGATGCTACAAATGCACAGGAAACGTACACTGTAAATCTATTTATGTTTTATGTTTTTTCCCTACCCAAATTGCACTAGAAAGACGACCAATGGTTTAAGCTAAATAATAAGACAAACGTAAATATATTTTCATGAAATAATAACTAATAAGCCACCCACCACCACCACTAATCCACCGTAAATTAAAGTACTTTTGAAGTAATTTTTTTAATTCAATCTCGAAAAGATTTTTCATTACTCCACTCCATCGCAGCCACACATGCAACCCCGTGGCACTCACCGTGCACAATGAGACAAAGGTAGTGTGGCTGCTTCAACGCGATAATTCGCGCGTTAATCCTTTGATGTACCGCCACTCGAGTTATTGAATATAGGGTTAGAAATCTTTGTTTAAAGTCCCGCTGGGTTTCTTGTTGGTTCTTCCCAGGACAGATGTTTTATTTTGCGAACCAGTGGTAAATGAAAAAAGTGACTTTCAATAAGTATTGTTTATAATCTACATTGAAAAAAAGTTACCTTTTAACCGTAAGCCTTCATTGTCTACAAAATTAAAGTAAAAAATAGCTGGGGTTGGAGAAACCTTTAGAATTTTTAAGCCTTTATTTGGGGTTTCATTTTTCAGTACTTAGCACATTTATTAACTGTTTCCATAACATTTTTATGCAAATGCAATATTTACATCGAAATTTTTTGTGTAAGTACACGCAATGCTCAAATGAAATATTGAAAAAAAAAATTAAGAATCGTCCGACTTAAAAAAATGTCTCGGCAGACACTGGTTAGCGCGGTTCGAACGCTTGAATTTTTAAATTTGTTTTCAATTTCTTTTAGGAGATAAAAACAAAAAATAAAATAATAATCTCAACGTGACCTAAATAAATCCTTTTCATTTAATATAACTGGTTTTATTATGAAATTTCTGCAAGATACACGTTTAAATAGCAATTTATTTTCATCTTTATAAACGTTTTTATCAAGCCAATTTACGTTTCTTCACACAAGCCATGTCCGTATTTAATTTTTATATACCTGAAATGATTTTTTGCACGAAATGTGGACGAAACATACATATTATGATACTGGCTTAGAGTAATTACATACATACGTATGCATAAAGAGAACCTACAATTTTACTTATATTGAGTTCATACTATACTTGTCTCGTATTTTTCTCTCTCTATTTTCAATTTAATTTTTAAATATTATATATATATATATATATATATATATATATATATATATATATATATATATATATATATATATATATATATATATATATATATATATATACACAATAGACCAATCTATTGAAGGATGTTGCGTGTAATTCATGCGTGGAAATAAAAAAGTCATCTTTCATCTTTCCTCTCTTTATACTGACTTGATAGTAAAGTACACTCGTATGTATGTAATTTACAAGACATTACGTATGTAATCTATAGTGATTTGTTAGTAACAATCGACATCCAAAGTAACAATCGACATCGAAATACTCGTTTTTGTTCAGTTATTATATTTATAAGTTTATATGTATAATTTTTTTAATTTTGGACTAGACTTATTATTATTCAAACGATCAAATAGATTGTTTTCTAAATCAAGTAATTATTATATTTCATTCAAAATATTCATTTCGCAAACTTTAAAAACGAATAATTAAGGAGGTGTCAATACTAACACACACAGTTCATGAGCGAGTTTGATACCATTTACATAATATAACATAAACATTCACGCCTGTCACCCAGAGGGGTAGGCAGAGACTACAGACTTCCATTTGGCACGATCCTGACACACCTCTCTTGCCTCCTTCACATCCATACACTTACGCATACATGCTCGTCGGTTAAGGGTACTCCTAATTTGGCCCGTTTTCAATAAGTCGCCAATTTGGTCGATAAATTTTCGCCTAGGACGTCCCTTTCCGACTCTGCCATTCACTTCTGCACCATAAATTTTCTTTGTCACTCTTTCCTCATTCATTCTTTCCACATGACCAAACCACCGAAGCATTCCTTTCTTAATCCTGGTCACAACATCATCTTGCAAACCACACTCTTCTCTTATTACACAATTTCTTACCCTGTCATTCAGATTCAGCCCTAACATACTCCTTAACGACCGCATTTCTACTGCGTTTATTCTACTCTCGTGCTTCTTCTGCCACACCCAACTTTCACTACCAAACGTTAAAGTAGGGACAAACAGCATTGTGAATTGCCATACGTGCCTTTTTCGACACATTTTGACTCTTCGCAATAGAGTGCAAGGCCCCATTTACTCTATTTCCCGCATTCACTCGTCATTCTATATCCTTATCATATCTCCCATCCCTGCTAAATACGCAGCCCAAATATATAAACTCATCTACTTGCTCGATCAACTCCCCTTCTATTCTTATTTCACAAATCGTTTTACTTTCTTCTCTTTCAAAAACCATAACCTTCGTCTTACTTGCGTTCACTTTCATACCCCTTTCTTTTAATGATCCGTTCATTAATGTAACCATCATTTGCAACTCGGCCGTCGACGACGCAAGAATAACTTGATCATCGGCGTACAAAAGGCATTTGACGGTTAACTCACCCATTCTTAATCCGCATTCTTCAACTTTCAAATTTTGCAAACAACTGTCCATAAATAGGTTGAACAGCCACGGGGAAGCCACACAGCCCTGTCTGACACCTTTATGGATGTCAAACCAGTCCGAGTAGACCTCGTTGATCCTAACACAAGCACTAGAGTCTCTAAGAGACTCCAATGCCTGTATCAAGCCAGCGCTCAACCCAAATGAGTTCAGTTTTTGCCATAGCAAATCCCTATCCACTCTGTCATAGGCCTTTTCCAAGTCCATGAACGCACAAAAAACCTTTTGGTTTTTGGCCAGAAACTTCTCCGCGATCAAGCGCATGGAAAAGACTCGATCTGTACATCCCATTCCCTTTCTAAATCCCGCTTGCACATCCCAAATTTTTCCATCAGTTTTTTTCATGACCCTTTCAATCAGTACCTTAGCATACAGTTTTCCCACAATGCTAAGAAGGCTGATGCCACGGTAGTTTTTACAGTCCTGCTGCGACTCTTTTCCTTTATATACTAGGACTATCACGGCTTTGCACCAGTCTACCGATACCCGCTTCAGTTCCCAGCATAAATTAAACAAGGTGTGCAGCAGGCCTGCCACCAATTCCTCTCCAGCCCTTAGCATTTCGAGTGAAACTCTATCATATCCGGCAGCCTTACCTGCTTTCATACTTCTCATTGATTTCATTATTTCATATATACTTATCTCGCTACCTCTTTCCTCTTCTTTCGGTGTTTTTACTTTACTTAGTACACACGTTGTCTCTTCACTCATAAACACGCTTTCAAAATATTCCTTCCATCTCTTTAAACTCAAAACTTCATCGTTCAGAATATAGCCATTCTCGTCTCTTATAGCATTCATCATAGGCTGTTTTGAATGTCCCCTGGCAGTTCTTACAAGTTTCCAGAACATTTTAATATTTGCCTGGAAGTTATCCGATATTCTTCTATCATTCTTATCCGTTCTAAAAACTACTTCTTTTACTCTCTTATTAAGATGTCTAAAGACTGCCTTTTTTCTTTCAATATCACCATTCTTACCACTAGAATTAGCAGCCTTTGTTGCTAGTAAATCTAGCCACGCTCTCTTCTTTTGCTTCAACTTCCATACGTATCTCATCATCCCACCATAACGTATTATTTTTCCTTTCATTCTTTCTCTTACTATCACCACATACTTCGGTAGCTGCATCCACTAAACCTTTCTTAACATTTTGCCATATATTCTCCAAGTCTAACTCCTTCATACATAATTCATCCAAACCACTTATATTTTCCGTGATAGATCCTTAGATACCATTTGTAATCCCAATTTTATATGCTGAGTAAGTATCCGCCCTGGCTTTGTGTGTCGGGTCCAATTGTAAGTATGAGTGTTCATCGAAAACTGCCCAGTGTTTCTTAAGTGATGATTTTTCATACATGTGGTTATAGAATTTTTATTTATATAGATTTACCACTTGCTTAGCGGAAAATATAATCATGGCCTATGTATATTCAACAAAGCTATATCTTCTTGGATAAAAATATTTCTAAATCATGAATTCACTATCTCCTACCAAATAATACTTTTATCACTTAGAAGCTCTAGATCCTCACACCATCCCGTGAGTATCGTATAAGACGACAGAGAAAATTAAAACAGGAGACAGATAACAGCATCTTCCTGAAAACAACTCAAAGTAATAAATAAAACCGGCCAAGTGCGAGTCGTACTCGCGCTCGAAGGGTTCCGTACCATCTTACAAGATTTAATACTATGTGGGAAGGTAGAATACAGCAATACAAACTCTGTGAGCATTTAAAGTATCTACTTGTTGCCATTATTAAGATTGAGCAAAAAAAAAACGCCAAAATAACAGGTTTCTAGTAGGAGAGCCCCTTAAACTTTTATTTTTATTTTTTTTTTGTTATAGTGGCAACAAAAATACACATTCTGATAACATTTCAAATGTTTATCTATCTATTATGGCTCATAAGATACAGCCCGCTGACACACATACGGATGGACGGACAGACAGCGGAGGCTTTTTTTTATAGCATCGGGTGACAAACGAGCACACAGTCCACCTGATGGTAAGTGGATGCTGTGGCCCATAGACAATCACCCACGATTAGGAACCAAAATGCAGATGCTTTGTCACCCCTAAGGACTAAGGTGGAATGCCACGTTTCCATTAAAATGGGTCACACTCAACACTCACCATACGAAACACAACAGACTTAAGCTTTTATTTTATGCTAGTATTCTGTGAGGGTGTGGTCCTAGACCGGAAACTGCGGTTGCTAACTCGCTCGCCAAGCGTGGAAACTATGGCAAACATCCCCCATCATGAGGAACGACACAAAAAACGGCCCCATGTTCCCGGCGGCACCTTGAGGACTGACGAGAAGATATTGGAGCTGGAAGAAGAGGTAGACAAGTTGCACTGGCACATAATAGGATTATCCGAGTTCTGAAGAGAGGGGGGGGACACGGTAATCCTCGAATCCGAAAACTTGTTCTATCACCGGGAGGGCGACCATCTGTCCCAAGGAAGTGTCGGATTTATCGTCCAAAAGTATCTCGTCAACAACGTTGTAAAGATTGAGAGTGTGTCGACGAGGGTCACGTTCCTGATACTCAGAATCGCCAAAGGGTATTCGCTGAAGGTCAAACAGGTTTACGCACCTACCTCGCACATCCTGATTAGGAGGTGGCGGAAATCTCAAGAGGATATCTCAAGAGCCATGCATTCCTCCAAAACCCACTATATGGTGTTGATGGGAGACTTCAACGCAATACTAGGCACAAGAGAAAGCAATGAGCTGAAGGGTCCAGCAGCTGGCCGTTTTCATCGAGAAAGAGGGACTATTTATGGTGAACTCTTTCTTCTAGAAGCGGCCCTACAGGAAGACCGCGAACTCAAAAAGGTCGTGGGTTCGAATCCGCCATTCGACTACTGGCATGTACCACTCGTAACACAAGCAATTTAAGTTTACCACGATTGGTTAAGGGGAATATTAGTAATGTTTATAGCATTGTTAATATCCTTTTTTTTAATAATCTCATGGCTGAAAGACGGTAAATGTAACTGCAGTCTTCAACAGATTTGACAGCATACAGGCAACTGAACAGATAGATCTCCAAAAAAATGCGGCGGGATTTATGCAACTTCAGTACAGCTCGTATTGAAGAAGCGATTGAGGATCCAAAGACTTTGCCTGTCTGTCAGAAAGAGCCAACTGTCAAATTTAAAGACGGAGTGTGGCAGCATCATTTCCTATATACCTGGGATTTTGAGTGAGATTGAGAGGTTCTACGGGCAGCTGTACACGCCGTCGTCGGAGCCACACGCAAGTGTGATTAGCGATCTAAGAGCAAGTCTTATCTAACACTATTTCGATGATATCCCGGAAGTCAGTCTGAGTGAGACTAGAATGGATCTCCAGCACCTTAAAAACGGCAAGTCCCCGGGCGAGGATGGAATTACATCGGATTATCTGGAAGCGGGTGGAAAACCGGTATTTGAAGTCCTTTCATAGTGTCTTTAATTTCGTCCTCCATGGTGGCACTACTCCCGAGGCGTGGAGTGGAAGTGCGGTGGTCTTGTTCTTCAAGAAAGGTGACAATGCTCTCTTGAACAACTACAGACCGATATCACTTATGAGCCGCGTCTACGTGCTGTTCTCGAGAATCATTACGAATCGTCTCGCACGCAGACTCGACGACTTCCAGCCTCCCGAACAAGCCGATTTCCGAAAAGGCTTTAGCACCATTGACCATATACATACCCTTCGGCAAATTGTACAGCAGTTCGAAGAGTATAATCTGCCACTTTGCCTGGCGTATGTGGGCTATGAAAAAGCCTTTGATTCCGTCGAATTTTACGCGATGCTACAGTCCCTTCAGCGGTGTAAAGTGGACTGTCGGTATATCGAAGTGCTGAAGTTATTGTACAATAGGGCTACGATGGCCATACAAGTAGAGAACCAGAGCACGAAACCTATCCATCTGCAGAGAGATATAAGACAGGGTGACGTTATATTCCCGAAACTCTTCACTGCTGCATCGGAAGACGTTTTCAAGCTACTGGACTGGAAAGGATACGATATTAACATCAATGGAGAGTACAGTACTCACCTTCGATTTGCCGGTGACACAATCCTTATAGCAGAATCGCTGGAGGACCTAAGCACTTTGCTTAATGATCTCAATAGTGTCTAACAACGGGTAGGTCTTAAGATGAACATGGACAAAACAAAGATCATGTTTAATGTCCATGTTACACCAATGCCGGTAGTTGTTGGGAGCACTATGCTTGAAGTTGTTGACGAGTACGTTTAGCTGGGACAAATTGTCCGATTAGGTAAATCCAACTTCGACCGAGAGGTCAATCGACGGATTCAACTTGGTTGGGGAGTGTTAGGAAAATTACGAGACATCTTCTCGTCAGCTATACCTCAGAACCTGAAAACGAGACTATACAACCAGTGTGTGTTGCCAGTGATGACCTATCCTACCTATGGAACTGAGACGTTGTCCTTCACTGCTGGCCGTATGAGGACACTCAAACTCGCTCTGCGAGCAATGGAGAGGGCTATGCTCGGGGTTTCTCTGCATGATAAACTTAGAGATGAGAATATTTTCGATAGAAACAGAGTGACCGACATGGACGGCTTAGTAAATTGAAGTGGCTTAGGGTCGGCCATATAGCTCAAAAAACCAACAACCGTTAGGGAAAAAAAGTTCTCAAGTAGCAGCCTTGTACTAGTAAGTGTAGGGCGACCCTCCGCCTACTAGATGGAGTGAAGACCTGGTAAGACATGCAGGAAGTCGATGGATGCAGGTGGCTCAGGACCGTGCTTTGTGGCATAGCTTGGGGGGAGGCCTATATTCAGCAGTGGACTTGTGAAATGCTGTAATGATGAGGATGAAGAATCAAAATAGTACATATTCATAATATATCATATTGATTTAGTGTCACAAAAATTTTTACATGGTCTAGATCTGATGGATGGTGCTGTGGTATATTTTAAATAAATTTTATATTTACAACAAAAAAATGTCCGGAGAAAGTTCGGAATTAAACTTACGAAATTACTTTTGTAAACGATAAGTTTCACTCCTGTGGCAGAATAACGATTCTACCTTGCTAACTAGTAATAAATATAAAATATTCTTTTGATTACTAAATAATCTTTTTTTATTACAGCCTTTAATGAGAGGCTGACCTACACATAGCTAGGTACGAGGTTGTCGCTCGATAAATTTCTTCCCCATCGGTTAAAATTAAGCGTGTATCAAGTGTGGTAACTATGGAAATATATAATAATAATATAATTGATAGAATCAGGCGTTACTTTGCGGAAATCCATTATAATAAAAAATAAAAATATAAATTTCTTTGCAACTTTCCGCTAAACATATAAAATGATGTGTCTTACCTGGATTGAAGCGCTTCAATCCAGGTAAGACACATCATTTTATATGTTTAGCGGAAAGTTGCAAAGAAATTTATATTTTTATTTTTTTATTATAATAATAATACATATAATAAGTTAGCTTTATTTATAGCGAGTGTTATTTTAGGCTTTGTGCCAAACCTCTCTCAAATCTTAAACATCAGACTGAAATCAACTATCAAAATTTTCCTAGAGCGTTACCTAGATTAAAAAAAGTAAATATAATTAATAAGTAATTGTGTGTGTCTGTATGTGTGGGGGAGGATGGATTTTTATAAGCTTAACGTCAAATGAAACTATATTATTAATAAATGTGTTTGTAATTTTTAAGACAAATTTACAACCTATAGATTCATTGCAGGGCACAGGCCTACTTGCATTTCTGAAAGAGTTTTAGGACAAGGAAATGTTTACCATGCTGCCCCAATGTACGTTGGTGGACTTCAAATGTCTTCGATAAACAGCTCAAATAATTACTCGTTTACATATTTTACATAAATTTAAATAATAACTTTAATTTATTAAATATTTAATTACTTATTAATCGAAAAAGTTAAAGACATAGAATATCGCTCTAATTAATATTAACTGTATTGAGTCTATTCTTTGCTACTTATAAAATAGAAACACTCTTTATAAGTTTGCAGAATTTTACATAAGTTAAACTTTTTAAAACGCTAGTCGACTGGAGTTGAGATAATTACGTCCTCAAACGTACATTGAGTAGGATGAATAATGCATGTGCTGCGTTTGGACTTTTTCAGCTGCAGTTAAATAATTCGCTGGTGCTTGTGTGTGTGCAGCAGATCAATAAAAGGCGGAGACAAAAAAGGATTGTATTTCTGGCAGATATTAAAGTCCCATTGCTGGGCACAGGCCACCTTGCGTTTCAGAAAATTTTTAGGACAAAGAAATGTTTACCGCGCTGCTCCAATGCATGTTGGTGGATTTCAAATGTCCTCGATAAACAGCTCAAATAATTACGCTTTACATAGTTTTAATTAATTTAAATATTGACTATAATTTATTAAATATTTAATTACTTATTAATCGATAAGGTTAGAGACATAGAATATCGCTCTACTTAATATTAACTGTATTGAGTCTATTCTTTGCTACATATAAAATACAAACCCTTTTTATAAGTTTGCAGAATTTTATATAGATTAAACTTTTTAAAGCGCTATTCGACTGAAGTTGAGATAATTACGTCCTCGAACTTACATCCAGTAGGATTAATAATGCATGTGCTGCGTTTGGACTTTTTCAGCAGCAGTTAAATAATGCGCTAGTACTTGTACGTGTGTAGCTTTGCAATAAAAGGCAGAGCCCTAAAAAGAGGGTTACATTTCTGTATAAATAAAGATTTACTTAAAGTTTTGTTGATGTTACAGTTACATGTATAATAATATTACGTTCATAAAGTCGAAAGCAGGTATATGGTATAAAATGGCTTATTAAGAAAAAAAACAATAAGGTGGTATTATATTTCTGGATGCACCTTGTGGTACCGGAATTACATTTTTTTAATTTAAGAGCCCATACTACCTCAGCTGAAATTCTAATTTTCCCCCACTTCCCCACGTCACTCGTTAGCACACTACATCCTCGCGGTCACGCAGGAACACGAGGATTAAGCACTCTCCTAGTATAAGTTGACCCCTCATTGCACTGAAAGCCTATACAATGCGAGAACTGCTTACACTGAAAATTTATCTAAATAAAAATATTGGAAATAAACAACCGTCTCTCCGTAATGTCGCCAAACATCCCGTCCCATAACAGATGCCGCAGCAGACTGATTAAACAGATTAAAAAGGATAGCGCTATTACCACTGCGTGCAAAACAAGATACAAAAAGAGAGTGTGCTCGATTAAAATAAAATAACGCAAGCGCCAAATCACATAATTGCAAATTACGAGATCACGTAGAAAAAAATATATCGTCACGATTTGAGATAACATTATTATCTATATATTACGTTAAATCATCATTCAATTCCATAAGGTTTCAGAGATATAACTCAAAATAAGAGCAAAACGAGGTCTTTTCGTTGTTTTAATCGAGATTTTTTATCGAATCGTGTTTCATCAACGGATTTGAAGATTATGAGTCCAAGTTTAATTTGTCCAAATAGCAAACTCTTAGGTATTATAGATACTGGTGGAGCCACGTGTTTAAGGCTGCCGAAGTCTAGTTCCCCGGTCGAACCTTAAACCTATTACGCGAGATATTAATCTAAGTGGACTGTATCTACAAATGATTCTACACTTATATATGCGGTACAATGCACTCGCTCTTCCCAAAAAAACGAACTATTATTTGCCAAATCGATGAAAGGAATCCTGCTTGATTAGGAAAACACAAAATTGGAGCGGGTTAAAACGATTATATCAAGCAGGTTATAATATTGGATATTGACTCACCGGGATGTTTCTTCTATGCGGTCGAGCACTATAACTGCGACTTCTGGAACACCTCTGGACAGACACTCTGGGGCCCCAGAGATACGTCGGGAGAGAATCGGTGTTGTTTCAACGGCGAGCGCGGCGGGAAGAGACCACGCGTCGGTCGCGCGTGTCTTACATATCCTCGGTTCCGATGATTACGTGATGTTCTAGAATCATCTTCTTTCCCCTCCCACCCCACCACCCCGATGTGTCGATAGGAGGGTACGAATGATATCGTTTTGGAAAGGGATAACCGATTTGGCAGCCTACCGTCAAATAAAACAAATACGAATGGTTTTCCGCGCAACCATCTCCCCCCGCCCTTGAAGGATCTCCTTCAAAAAATAACTAAAACAACTAGAGCTAAGATCAACTAACAAATAACTAACTAACGCTAAGATTACCTAAATTCAACTACAATTTTAATCTAGAAAGCTAATTTAAATTATGGAAGAGGCAAGGGGCACAAACGGACAACAGACCCAACCGTGGTCTTAACGAGAGCTATCCTAATTACTCCGTCGGAACCGGGAAAGACCTCTTCGACAATTCGTAACGGTCAGTGGAGAGGTGGCGTATTCTCCTTAGTGACCACAACTACAGTTCCTACAGCTAAAGGCTCAGTCGCTGTGTTCCATTTTTGCCGAGACTGCAAAGTATGCAAGTATTCCATCCTCCATCGTTTCCAAAACGATTGCACTAACCGGTCTAATAATTTGTAGCGTGCGGAAATGCTAAGTCTGTTCTCATCCATATCTGCGGCGGGCAAATACTTTAAAGGCGTTAAATTCAAAAAATGTGCTGGAGTTAGAGCCAGCGGTTCCGAGGGGGCGCTAGACAACGTACGATAAAGTGGGCGGCTATTCATTACACATTCAATTTGAGCGAGCACCGTACTTAGCTCTTCGAAGGACAAAATTTGATCTCCTATTACTCGGTATAAGTGACTCTTTAGACTCTTAATATTAGTCTCCCAATTGCCTCCAAAATTACTCGCGGCTGGGACGTTCAGAGACCACCCAATGCAGTTCTCGGCTAAAATGTGAGCGAACTCTGAATTATAATACTTGCTAGCTAAGAGTTCATGTAGTTCCGATAGAATACGTTTTGCACCGACGTAGTTCGTACCGTTATCCGAATATAATTTACTTACAGGGCCTCTACGGGATAGAAATCTTTTAAATGCACCCATAAAGCCTGCTGTGCTTAGGTCACCAACGAGTTCTATATGCACCGCTCGAGTAGTTAGACCTATGAAAATGCAGACGTAAGCCTTTGTGGATCTTATACCACGCCCGCGAGTGAGCGTGACCTTAAACGGACCAGCGAAATCCGACCCACTGTGCGTGAAGGGCTTTACCGATTGTATTACTCTACAAGATCTAAGTTCCGCCATTTCCGGAAATGACGGCTTGGGGCGTGCCCGAAAGCAAGCTATACATCTGTGCACCCGATTGCGTATTAAACTACGTGCAGAAAGAATCCAATAATTTTGACGCAAAATCGACATCAACAAGTCGGGGCCAGCGTGCGAGTTCAATTTATGATGGTAATCGACTAATAAGTTCATGATATGGTCTTTACGCGGTAAAACTATAGGGTGCCGTTGGTCGAAACTCAATTGCGAGTTGGAGAAGCTTCCACCTACCCTTACAATCCCATCCTGTGAAAATGGCTTAAGGCGTTGAAAGGCGCGACTACAAGCTCTATTCGATTGTAATCTTGTAATTTCTTCAGAGAAGTGCGCACGTTGAAGTTCACGTAATACTAGCGACTCGGAATAGTTGTAATCGGACGCTAAGACATACGAACGTCGCGGTAAGATCTTCGCGAATCGACAAACGTAAATTACGCTACGCAATAATTTCGACCAAGAGGACAAGCGGTTCGCCAAAGCAATGATTGGAGAAACCTCGCTCGAAACGTTCGCCACTAGAGCGTGTCTCCTCTCTTCCGGCGGTTGTGTCACTGACGAAGGTTCGAAATCGGTTATCGGCCATTGCGAGGGATCCAAGTGAACCCAAGAAGGTCCATGGAACCAAAGCGGGTGGTCCATTATTTGCATAGGGGTGAGTCCCCGGGATAGACAATCGGCAGAGTTTTCCGTACCGGACACGTGATAAAAGTTCCGCGTTTCTAACTCGTCTTGGATCTTGGCCACTCGGTTCGCGACAACCGTATCCCAACGGTGGGGTGAAGAATGAACCCAGCATAAGGCGATGGTGGAGTCGGAAAAGGCAAATATCCTTTCTATGTGAACTCTATCCCTACATGCACTGTTAACTGCGGTAATAAGCTTGGTGAGTACTAATATTGCGCAAAGCTCTAAGCGCGCCAGAGAGACAACCTTACGGGGGGGAGACTCTCGACTTAGAACTAATGAGGCTAATCGAATTTCTACCATTATTCTGAACATGGAAATATACAACGCCCCCGTAAGCCTTCTCGCTGGCATCTGCAAACCCAACGACCGTTATGACGCTATTTCTATCGATGTTTATATGACGCGGTATTCTAATTTCTCTAAGTAAAGGAAGTTCCTCTCTAAAGCGCTGCCACAATCGAACAATGCTGTCAGGCGACGAGTCATCCCAATCGCATTCAAATAACCAAAGTTGTTTAATCAAAAAGCTTAGCGTATAGTACCGGAGCTATGAAACCCATGACATCCCATAATCTAGCAACGCATGACAGTATTGTGCGCTTTGTGCATTTCTCTACGGGCGGATTTACCTTAAGGCTAAACACGTCGGACTCTGGTGACCAACACAGACCGAGCACCTTGTGTGTATCGGAATCGTCGAATTCCTTTATCGCCGAAAGACGGTGTGATAGTGGGATGGTATCTAAAACCGGACGCGAATTACTAGTCCACTTCACAAGATCGAATTGACCCGATTTCATGAGTTTTATAACCTCGGCGGTGGTTAGGGTGGCCTCCTCCACGCTATCGACCGAGTACACAAAATCATCCATATATAATCCGCTCTCAATTGCCCTCTTAGCTTTAGGGTAAGAGGGACCTTCATCGTGGGCGAGCTGTTTCACCGTGCGTAAAGCATGAAATGGGCTCGACTTTAAACCAAAACAAACGCGGTTAAATTCAAACACCATTAGAGGTTCCTTTGGGTTGAAACGATATAAAATGCGTTGGAATCTACGGTCGCATTCACGGACCCCTATGCAAAGAAACATTTGGCAAATATCGGCGGATAGTGCTATACTAAACAAACGAAAATTGGCTATTATATTAAATAAACTGCCCTGTAAATTTTGCCCACTATAGAGGATATCGTTAAGCGACAGGTGAGTGCTAGTTTTAGCACTAGCGTCGAGCACTACACGTAACTTAGATGTAAGTTTGTCCTCCCTAATGACCCCGTGGTGTGGTACGAAATACGACGGTGTGTCTTCGTAGTTATCTAATTTCGAAGCCACGAGTGATATGTAACCTTCTCTTATACATTCGTTAATGACGCCGTCATAAGCTTCCTTTAACTGGGGTGAAGCGAGCATCCTACGCTCCAAGCTGTAGAAACGTTTTTCCGCCATTTGACGCGAATCACCGAGAGATAAAACATCTCCCTTAACGGCAACGCTACACTATATCTACCGTCGCGATCACGAACGGTCGTGGGGACGTAAATTTCCTCGCATAACCTGTCATCTGAGCTAGCTATGGGTGGGACGTTCACCTCCTCCATCTCCCAAAATTTGCGGACTAACGACTCGAGCGGTTCGACAGCCATACCACAATAAGAGGTTGCCGAAATACTATCTATGATGGGGGCGGAGCCAATGATAACATAGCCCAATACGGTTTCTAGTGCGTAAGGCGCGGTATGCGAGGAGTTGCCCCTGACCTTATTGTTTAACAAAAGATGAGGGAAAAGCGATGCTCCGATGAGCATGTCTATGTTTCCAGGAACGGCGTAAGTGTCGTCCGCTAGAATCAAATTTTTAAATTCAATCATTGCCGAGGTGTCAACCGAAACGGTTGGCAACCGTTCAGTGACCCTATCTACTACTAGTGCATTTATATCAAAGTTAACATTACGATCTATCTGAGAATAAAATTTTAAATTATTATATCCCTGGGTAGCTTTACTAGTACCTCCGATGCCTTTACCTACAGGACATGAAAGTGACCTATTTATTACTAAGCCTAAGCGCTGACAACATTGTCGTGTTATAAAGCTATTTCGGGCTCCGCTGTCCAGCAGTGCACGGACGCTTTGTTCGTTCCCACGCGAATCCCTAACCAAAATACGCGCCGTACCCAGTAACACGGTTGAAGGAGGTTGTGCTCCCATATTTGCCAATGAGCACAGAGCGATATCACCAGGTCGACCGCTAGAATCGTTGACCTTAGTAGGGGCGAATTCCTTGTCCGCTTTACTTGACGCCGCTATGTTGTTATTTTCAAAATGTAATAGCGTGTGATGTTTCCTGGCGCACTTGCTACATACGGAACTCGAATTGCATTTTGCAACTAAATGCTTATCACTTAAGCAGTTCAGACGTAGGTTGTTTGTCTTTACTAATTTATAACGTTCGCTTGGTGAATATTTACGAAAAGTTGCACAATTATATAAATTACCGTGTTTATCTTTACATACGATACAAGTATGCTGAAGTGATGTTGACGTTGCGGTTATGTAAGTTAACGACCCTGCTATTTTAGATGGTTGAGTCTGTCTACGGTCGACGCACCTTTTAATCTCCTGTTTAACGTTCGGAGAGCGCTGCATCACCTTTATTTGATCTCGCACGAACGATGCTAATGAATGAAAGGAAGGCATCTCCGAGCTACGATGCTCCATTTCAAACGCACGCACGGTGTCGGGGTCTAATTTATTTAGTGCAATATGGAGAAATACCACGTCCATAAGGTCATTAAATTTTAAATTCTTAAGTGCAGCCACCGATGCCACAAATTTATCTACAAACTGCTCTAAGCCGTTGATGTTCGCGAATGATATAGATTTAAGATCGAATATCTGGTTCAAATATTCGGATGCTACATTCTCCTATCTTCACATTTAGTTTTAAGAGTTTCGAATATTAATAAGTAATTGTTTGCTGTAGGTATAAAACCAGAGCAGATCGACTGTGCCCTGCCACTAAGTTTACTAATTAAGTAATATAATTTTTCAGCGTCCGATAACGATGGGTTATTGTGTATATTGTTTTGAAAACTACTGAAGAAGAAGGGCCACGTCTTAATATCACCATTGAATACCGGAATATCTATTGGCGGCAACCTAATTGAGTCACGAGGACGTACCTGCAATTCCGGCTTTGCTTCGCTTTGAGATTGTAGGAGTTTTGCCGTTCTTTTCACGCGACACAACATATCTTCGAATGCCAGCAGCGGTTGGTAGTTCACTATATATTTCGGGTCGATTTGTAATTCCAAATGATTAATTTGGTCTAATATTCTTTCGTAATCCGTTCGCAAAGAATCCACCGTTTCAATTTCATTCAGAAAAGTTTCCCGCACCGCTTCTACATTAATGTTCTTTATATGATCGCTAATGTTTTGTATACGTGAAAAAAGTACGTCCCTTTTGGCTTAAAGCGTTTTAATTTTAAATTCATTTCCACTAACTGCCATTTTAAATTATTATAACAAAGTTATTAATCACAATTAATCTCACAACGCACAACGATGGATGATGTACACTCGGTATGCTGTATTACGTAATTAAATCGAACACCTGCTACAGTCGAGGCGACGCGTTGCTTGCTAACTCAATGTTTTTTATCAAGATTGTCGGGTAGGCGTACCACACGGTTGCTATTACACTGTTTTAATTATTTAATAAGCTTTAAATTTAACCAAATACGAGCGATATAAAATAAATAATTCTGTTTGCGAGTACCTAATCAAAATTTAAATTTAAACGAACACTATTTAAGTCTATTCCATAGATTAGAGTGCATTATCTAAATAATTAATTTAATAATTCGACCAGAAAATGGTTGGAGTACCACTAAACACCAGTCCAAATCCTGCCGAAGTGACCATAAAATGGTGGAGCCACGTGTTTAAGGCTGCCGAAGTCTAGTTCCCCGGTCGAACCTTAAACCTATTACGCGAGATATTAATCTAAGTGGACTGTATCTACAAATGATTCTACACTTATATATACGGTACAATGCACTCGCTCTTTCCAAGAAAAACGAACTATTATTTGCCAAATCGATGAAAGGAATCCTGCTTGATTAGGAAAACACAAAATTGGAGCGGGTTAAAACGATTATATCAAGCAGGTTATAATATTGGATATTGACTCACCGGGATGTTTCTTCTATGCGGTCGAGCACTATAACTGCGACTTCTGGAACACCTCTGGACAGACACTCTGGGGCCCCAGAGATACGCCGGGAGAGAATCGGTGTTGTTTCAACGGCGAGCGCGGCGGGAAGAGACCACGCGTCGGTCGCGCGTGTCTTATATATCCTCGGTTCCGATGATTCCGTGATGTTCTAGAATCATCTTCTTTCCCCCTCCCACCCCACCACCCCGATGTGTCGATAGGAGGGTACGAATGATATCGTTTTGGAAAGGGATAACCGATTTGGCAGCCTACCGTCAAATAAAACAAATACGAATGGTGTATAAATGGAAAATACCGTCAAATAAAGTAAATTCAAATGGTGGATCAAAAATTCTTCCAGATATCCATAAATGTTCCGTTAAGCCAAAGTTTTCCTTTGCTGCCCCGCTAGCTCTGATTATAGTAAGAGACTTTTTTCTGAGGCAGGGAATATCTAGTATCTACGAAACAAAAAAGAAATTGACTTTAACCAGAAAAGGCTGAGATTTTGGCCTTTTTTGCATCACAATTTGCCACTGGTTAAAAATAACAAATAAATTAAATATTTTCTAAAAAGCCTTCAATACTTTTTCAAATTGAGTATTTCTTTTCAACAAATTATTAGATGATTATAGATTCTTTATTTAATAACATTACAGGAAAAAAAAAACAATTTATTGTAACTTTAAGTACAGAAAAATAACAATTTGATTTAATTTTTAGTACAAAACAATAACAATTTAGTTTTAAGTGCAGAAACAAGTATGTTCAATTTTTCATTTAAAATCTATATGCGTGTAGTTTAACAAACTTTATTCAATAATTAAGTTTTTTTTTGTTATGCAAAGTGAGAGACTCAAAATTTGTTTTCTATAAAGTTTATTAAGAATAATATTATTAATATTCTATTTTGTTGTATCACTACTCTGCATTACGATTAGAAAAAGTTAAAAAGTAGAATTAAAATAGTAGGTACTTAAGTTTTTGTTTAGTTTTAAACCTCTCTTCGGGACCAGCTACCAGTATATAATATAATCAGACCGTAATCCCCGCCTGAACCTATTTGAAGAAAAAGAAGAGGTCAACGCCCTTGTGTGTTACTCCGTTGCGGGGTTCACATACGTTGTTCCCGAACCCAACGTAGGTGTCATAGGAGGTTAGGGTATCCGCTGCTGAACGAGCCGTGACAAAGACCCTTCCCTCGTTCCTGTCCTTTTTCAATTGGCTGCTACCTCAGATTCTTTTTTTTACCAAAGCTCCTATGGCCAGAATAATTAACATTAAAACAGGTGATACATAACTTTTATTGAAACTGATTTTTTTAATAAAAGTTATATATGAACCTACTTATTTTATTATTTATTTGATTTACCTACATAAAAATCTGACGGGAGTTTACGCATGGAAGAAAAAACTATAACTTTCTTAAATTTAAAGCTTTGCTCATATCAATGTAGCCGCATTTACCACCCAAAAAATCGCGAAAAATCTTTACTGGAATCAATAAAATAAAAAGCCGATTAATTATCCGTTTTAGCCGATTAATCGCCGACTACTCGGTGACTACAAATAGGCCGATTAATCGGCTTCACCGATTAGTCGGCGGCTAATCGGCCAAACTCTAATAATTATATTAATTCAGAAAGTTATGGGAAATAATTATTTTAGCGACAAAAACGAGATTGTCCATGAAATCAATACACTATTTAAGAAATTATTCTGGAAAAATCGATAAATATGAAAACGTCAATTTCTCTACTGAATTTTTAAATTCGTTGATACCAGGAATGCCATTACACTGCCTTAAATTGAAAGTTGGTTCGCCAACCACTTCACTACGAAATCTGAACTTGCCGAAACTATGTAATTTAAAAAAAACGTTACCCCCGCACTAGGATTTTCTCCTGTATCGTGGAGGCAGTTTAGAGACATAAATTGCACAAGGACAAACATCCAGACCCGGAACAATTATTTGTAGGCCATACAAATACTTGTTCCGTGCGGGATTCGAACCCGCGATCCCCAGCGCAGCAACTCATTCCTAAGCCACTGCGCCACGGCTTCGTCATGGTAGAAGACTGCATCAGACAACTACAGAATAAAATTATCGAGATCAGTATAACATCACGTAAAGAAAAAGGACAAAAGATATTTATACCGCGAATTCCTTTAATATCAACTAGATTCTGGACCTTTCAATTTTAAGCGATTACAATACCGAGACATGTTGGCTTATAGTACGACACTAAAGCACAGGGCCAAACATTCCAATATTGAGGCTTTAGTTTAGAGAAACATGCTTTTCACGCGGTCAATTGTACGTCGCACGATCAGGAGTTAGGTCATCTCGAAGATTGTTCATTTACATTTCAAATAATAAAACAACAAATGTAGTAGTATATAAGCAAGTGTTGTAAACATAAATTGAAAAATTATAATCGTTTTAAACTGTAAATATGTATATATTCAATAAATCATATTTTTTATATAAATAAATTACTTCCGAATTTGTTTCATAATTATTGTAATAAGTTCATTAATCAGTCGATTTCGTATGTAGACACTATATACAACGTCCATTTAATGGTACAAAGATTTGTGTACATACATAAGATAGAAAAATTGATTTTATAACTAATAAATTTGCGATCTGTTCTGACCCGGGCAACGCCGGGCTTAGATGCTAGTATTGTTTTAAATAAAACCTTATCAGTTAATAAATTATTGTATAAATTTGCTTAAGAAATCTTTTTTTTTTTCGTCAAATTCTTTTACAATTTCATTAATATTGAGTACAATTACAATTTAGTATTGAATGTTATTAAAAATAAAAAAGGGTTTTATTTTTTAATTTCAAACAGTGAACACTTTTTCTTGATAAAGTTAAATTTAAAAAATGAATCAACTTTTGCTAGTAACCACAAACTTTTTTTATAGGATAGGGTGACAAACGAGTACACGGTTCACCTGATGGTAAGTGGTAGCTGTGGCCTATAGACATCTACATCTATCCTCGATTTTGAATCAAAATGCAGATGCGTTGTCACCCGTAAAGACTTAGACGGAATGCCTCGTTTCCAGTAAAAAAGGGTTTCCAGCATTCTGTAAGAGCGTGGTCCTTTCCCGGTCGAGCCGATCCATTTGTACTACAACTATACTACTAATATAACTGCAGCATGGTTCCACCACGTTAACGTTACATTTTTGATGTGTCTACATCAGTGAAATATACGCCTGTTGTTTGACGCTTGTTGTGACAACTCAGAGGCTACGCGTTCGCACTGAATGTTATATTTTGCGAGAAACCTGCAATCCACCGTCGGTTTCATTGAAAATTCAGGAGTATTTTTAATTGCTAAATTTGGTGTGGGTAACGAAGTAAGAACGATTTGGTAAGATCAAAGGTTGTCAATCAACAAGTTTAAAAGTTTTATTTAAGAATAAAATGGACGAAAAGAGTAATTATAACAATAACGAATACATGAATAAAAATAACAACAAAATTATTCTTAAATTTTATTTGTTTAAAAAATATAACTTTGCATAATCTTGATGTTTCTTCCCAGGACACAGGTATTTGTTTTTTTTCCAAATCAGTAGTAAAAAAATGCTTACAATAAGTGTATCATAATAATCTTAAATAAATAAAAATCATTTGTTTTTTTTCCAAATCAGTAGTAAAAAAATGCTTACAATAAGTGTATCATAATAATCTTAAATAAATAAAAATCATTCTACTCATTTCTATTCTAATATATCAAAAAAAATACCAAAACTTTTTCCAACGAT
Organism: Parnassius apollo; assembly: GCA_907164705.1. Taxonomy (NCBI): domain Eukaryota; kingdom Metazoa; phylum Arthropoda; class Insecta; order Lepidoptera; family Papilionidae; genus Parnassius; species Parnassius apollo. The sequence continues at coordinate 43,788 of CAJQZP010001442.1, read as the reverse complement.
AAGGGGCCTGCATATCACTCTTCCGTTTTCTGTTTTTTCTTTTTTTGGTCTCTATTTATGAGGATAGTCATGTCTGTAGGATTTAAGGTTATTTTTAAGTACCAATATTTATTCAGTAATCATAGCCTCGTTTGATGATTAACAGGATGAAGCACGTGGAGGTGAGGTTGGCATTCGTAGAACAAACTTTACACCTCGACAATACAATAAAAAATACGATTCAATGCCGTGATTGAATTACTTACTTAACTGGCTTTAAAGTACTCGTAGAAATGTATTATATGCATATCAAATCACAGTCGCAGCTAGTAGTTAATAATAAACAACCACAAACACTTTAAATAAAAATGTACAATGTTAAATTAATCATAAACAACAACTAGTCGTTCTGAGCTCACACGAGTGTACGTAATTGTACCTCCGTTCTTTTACAAGCACCTTTTATGCGATAAATACCTAGGTTAATAGGGAACAAGTTTATTTAAAGTATTTAACACGGAAAAGAGTTTTTACATATCTATTCCATCTATCCATCAATTACAGCCTATAAAAGTGGACTGCTGAACATAGGATTTCCCCAAAAACATTATTTTAGGGAAAATTTCGCAATATTTCCTACGCTTAGCAGAGGAGAAGGTAACCGCAGCCGTTTATTATTTTGTTTTATTATAAGAAAGATGCCCATATCTTGTTTCAGTTTCCCTCTGCCACCTCTTACGACATCCACGGGACGATAATATGATGTAGTGAAAATTCTTCCGCCATGATGGCGGTCACGGTGATCAGTCTTAGCAAAATCTAGCTAGATGGATGTGTAGATACGCTGGACAGGACATGTGCACTCCCTGATCTCATAGTCCGATAGAATGGCAATGCAATAGGTCCAGAGAGACATCCAGCGCAGAACCTAGAGAAAGGATTTACGTGCTTATCGAGGCACCAGGGTTAAACATTGCCTACTTCCTGAATCCAGACTGCCTATGTGAGTTTCTTCAAGAGTGGGACCTTATTATAGGCAGACGCGCTGTCGACGAAGGGACCTTATTATTACGGAAATAAGGAATAGTTAAGCAGTGTGCTATCAAAATATATGACACGTTCAAAACTATGTTTCCTATAAATGTTAAAGTTAATACGTAAAGGGTTTTGTTACGTAACATCATGATATATATTAAAGTGAACATTAACTTATATTTTGTTTTTATTTTTGCAGCACCTTAAATTTTGCACAAAAAATGAGAACGAAACTCAACAGCATTATTATTTATTAGGAAACCAGCCCTTCCCCGATAGAGCCGAATAATTCATGGACCGTGGGTCTATTTGACACGTGGACTGATAACCGAAGCTTTTAATATTTTGACTTGTTACTTACCTCGTATCATATCGTGGTTGTCATAAGATGCAACCACAAATGTCAAAGACCCGTCTCCTGACGGGAAGCAGCTTCTACTTGATAACAGCTCTAGAAAATAAAAAAAACTGCGGTTGCCAATGCCTCTGCCATGCGTGACAACTACGAGTATCGTAAGTAACCTACAAGGTAATTATGAGGAGGGCCTAGTTCATCAGTGAAATTTGATAAGATATAATGATGACGAAGACGGTCAGTGCATATGTGGGGTATGTTGCTTATGTTATAAAATGAGCGAAGCTATTTTGCTTAAATTTCGTCAAGTGTTATAATTAACAAATTATTTAGAAAGTGATCTTTTCATCTGTTTTTTGCTTTAAGATTCATTTTATGCTCATTGAAATAAGAAAGTAAATTTTAGTTTAATATTAGGCTTCCAAGTACCTTTATAAAGCAGCGTTACAAAGGTTATAATTGACCAATGATTTAGAAAGAGACCACTTTCACCGGTTCCTTGCTATAGGATTCTAATAAAAAAAATCTAATAAAAATCTACCGCTGGGCACGACCATCTTCAGTTGTAGGGAGGATTTGTCTTAATCATCATGCTTTGCGGATAGATTCATTGATCTTTGTCAGATAGAATGATTAATAAGATGAAATTATTGACTATTATCTCACGATTAAACTAATAAATTGTTAATCGTTACTACTGGGAGTAATAAAAATGTCATATTTCTAACGGTATCCGATCTCTTGGACCCAAGCGCGTATTTGAATAATGATAAACGAGCGCTTATTTTACGGCCGAGTTCTAAAATTTGCTGAAAATAACATAATTGCAATGCAATTTTCATAAACTCATGAAAAAATACCTGATATAACTGTTGATGAAAATAAAAATAAAATAAAAAGTGGAATAATAGTGTACTTACATAGGACCTCTCATTTCTGAAAGAGTTGTGAAGCGCGGAAGACTGCTGCGCTACCACAACAGTAATTGACAAATTTCACTTCAATTTCATATAAGTTTCTATATATCGCTGACTTAACAATTTCATTGGTGGCAGTGGAAAACTAGAATTTCGAGTAAGTTTAAAAATTAGCTCTAACCCACTGTAAAAATAAGTAAAGTAAAGTTACAGCCTATATACAACCCACTACTGAGCACAAGCCTCCCCTCATTTCTGAGAGGATTTTAGGGCAAGGAAGTGTCTACCGCGCTGCCCCAACGCGTGTTGACAAACTTCACATGTCTTCGATTTTTTTTTCTTAACTTCGGATATGCAGGTTTCCTCACGATGTTTCCTTCACCGCCGAGCACGTGGTAAATCAGCACTTAAAATTGCAATTAGCAATTTCATTGGTGTCGGCGGGGATCGGACCCGGGTTACTCGCGTTCTGTTATATTCACAGCGAGCGTTACCGATCTGAGCTACCACGGTTCCAAACACTGATCTCCATACAAATAATAAAATACATATCACATACATCTCATGATACAAAAAAATACGTGTGGCACTCGGTGACTGCCGCGGTAAAGCTATTGCATAGCATTTTTTATCAACTTATGCAATTATAATTATTTATTTATTTTATTTATGCAGTTAAGTCTTTGATATTAAATCAAGTTACACTTTTTGAGCGTGGTGACCGATAAGAAAACAATTTTTTTCTCTTATCGAATAAATGAGAAGTTAATATTGTTTAAAATATTCTTAATATCTTACAATACATGTAGGTTATTCAGGAATTTTTATCATTGAGTTAGCAGCTAGTGTACACGCATACGTCTAGTCGCACGCACACAAACACCGTGCTGAACTGTGTGCCGAAGTCTGCCGAACTGAAAGACGTTAGACGAAGCACGGCTTTCAACGCCACACCTTTATGCCCGTCGGAGTGGGGAGCGTGAAGTTTTTTTTCGTTACGGAATTTCTGGATTCGGTCCCCGCGCTCAAGGCCCGCGATAGAAGCTATGCAATAGCTTAATAATAAAATACATATTTTTTGCTTAAGCTACTCGTTTATTTACGTGGTATTATTTTATATGTGGTAGTACCGTGCTGCAGCTATAATATGGTTGCAGGAAAGGACAACTCTCTCACAAAATACCAGCATAAAATAGCAGCTCTTTGCGGTTTTTTTTGTGTGTAGAGTGTAGAGAACCAGCGTACCTTTTTACTGGGAACGATTCCATTTTAGTTCTCAGAGGTGACAACGCATCTATTTTTATTCTTGATCGAGAATAGAATGGATGTACAATATAATAGAATACAATAGATAAAATAGAATAGAGTCTATAAGCCACATTATCCACATAGCATCAGGTGGACTGTGTGCTTGTCCGAAATAACAAAATAACTCTGCGCGAATACTTCCCTTGCTAAATCGTAAAGACTGGAGGTTCACTAATAAGTAACACACTTAAAACAACATTTAGTACAAACATTAGGTAAAGGTTTGGTCACCATAGTAAAGTTAAATCACGCTCTGAGATCACGTTGAAAAAAACTTGAAAGTACTAAACTTTCAGTGTAGAAACCGTCGACAAACCGCGAACTTTTCTACTACCATAGTCATAAAACTTAAGTTTAATCGTCTGTAATAATTAAGTATGTCGTACTATGGTTGCAATTGAATTAATTTACTTTATTGAATGTGTCTTCTTTCTTCTTTATTTTAATGTGTGCTTCAACAAAATTATTATTCACTTTTCTAATCTGTTGATTTTTGATAACATAATGATGTAATCATTATGTTCGCTTTATATCATGATAAAATACATTGTTAAAGTTATACCCAATCAATTAACCATTTTTATAGGCCTCATTAAAACATAAGTATCAAGGTCTTTGACCAGAAAAAATGCATTCAATAAAGATTAAAACATACCTATCCTACTTTACTGATAATTACTTAGACGATATAAGGTTTTATGTATAATCTATTTAATATTATATCATAAGGTAAGCAGAAACATTTATTTTTGGTATATATTATATTATTAATTTTGATCAACATTGAAATTGATATTATGGGTTAAGACTTTATTTACTTGGTCTTGATATAAACCATAAATTATATTTATCACTTAGTGTTAATTTTATCATGTTATTATCATTAAAGCAATACAATATGATGAATTATATATACACATAAATGCATAATACATTTAGTATAACGATAATTGATACAACAATAAAAATTCCATTTAAATCACACTTTCATGCTCTAAAATTATTGAATTGATTTCTACTGCCTTAGAGTTTATTAAAAACTATTTCCTATAAATATTCGATTTCATGTAATATGTGTGTATATATATACTATTATTATTTTTAAACAGACTATACGTAAAAATCACAAGTCAATGTCACGATACTTCTGGAACATATAATTTATTACAAGTACGAAGTCGACGTAACGTGCTAATTCTTACATTCATTCCTGAACATGTGATGATGATGATGATGACAATGTGATCGTCGTAACATTAGATGAGGGGCATGAAAGAAGTCGAAATGCACTACAGTACCATAAATGTATACGGTCCCTATTTTAACAGATAAATAACCTTTGAATTTTACCATCGTGTCTTGTTATTATTTCGATTATGTTCACAAAATATGACAATATTACCTGTGGGAACAGAAGTATAATTAATTTTTTTAATATTTATACGTCATAATCAAAACGTCGCCGAGTACCGGAAAAACTTGTGTCTGAAGTCGAGTCTTTACTGAACAGTTTCGGATTAGGGGTTACTAAATCTAGTCCAGTTTAATACCTCGTATCTCCTCATTTTCAAGGCAATCCCCTTGTTGACTTAGTCAGTAACGGAACCCGCGGCATCGATATATCTAGTGATGTGAAGTTTTGTGGTCACCTGGATGGGAAGGCCAAATTGGCCTCTAACACGCTTGGCGTGCTCAAAATAGCGATACAGTATTTCATGCCGGTACACCACCTGCAACTTTACAAGGCGCAGGTTCGGCCTCATATAGAATACTGTTGCCATTTCTGGGCTGGGGCCACCCAGTGCCAGCTCCTTCCACTTGACCCCATCCAGCGCTCCGGCGGAAGAATCCGGCTCGAATCGTTGATGACTGACTTGTTTTTCGATCGGCTCGATTCACTGACGCCTTGAAGAGATTCTGCATCCCTTTGCATTTTCTTTCGCATATATCACGGGGAGTGTTCTGAGAAATTGTTCGGATTAATCCCAGCCGCCAAATTTCATATACGCACTACGCGGTAAAACGATACCATCCACACTATCTGGATGCTTGGCGGTCCACCACTGTACGTTTCACAGGGAGTTTTCTTCCACCTACGACCTTTCTGTGGAATAGTTTACCGCCGTCGATTTTTTCGGACAGATACGATTTAGGGACCTTCAAGAAAAGACGTTACTCCTTTCTAAAAAATCCCGCAATGCACCTGCAGTTCCTCTAGTGTTGCATATGTTCATGGGCGGTGGTAATCACTTACCATCCGGTGTAGCCGTATGCTCGTTTATGTATATAAAAAAAGGAAGAAGAAGCGACAAAGAGAAACTAAGGCAAGGGATGGGTAGCAGCATTTATCTGATAACAGCAAAATATCATTAATTAGACTTTAATTTCAAGCGGTAACATTGAAGTATTTCGTGAAAATAATGAAAATAAAACAAAAGACGATGGTAACGTTGAATGGTTAAACCTGGTAGAACCGTAATGCAGGTACATAGGGTTGCACCACGAAAATTTTGGCTCGACCGGGAGAGGAACACGATCTAACAAAATAGCAGCTTACCGCTGTGTTTCGTAGGGTGAGTGTAGAGAACTGGATACTCTTTAAAGTGGTAGCGAGACAGTGTCTCTCAGTTCTCAATGCTGACAACGTACCTTTTGATTCTTAATCGGTGATAGATGTAAGGGACCATGAACCGCATTATCCATTTGTCGTCAAGTGGACTGTGTACCCTTTTGTAACCCCTATTCTATAAAAAATTCAACCGAAAAATATATCACGAATAATAATGTTTTTATCACTCTTAACAGTTCTCTCCTGTAGACATGACTGCTCTTACAATATGTAGGATTCCAAAGGTAGATACACTATTATAACGTAAATTGTACGTGCAAATTAAATTTTGTACATAATATTGCACCGCGGGGGCTTTTGTGTTTCATATCGTATTTGTAAATTTCGGACCATTATAACCATCGACGATATTAGAGCGGGCGTTTTATGGTAATATCAATTCTATTACAAACGTAGCACATCTCATTGATTAAAGTTTATTTTAAAAATGGTGTTACTAGTAATAGTTACTATACATAAAAGCTTTTTAAGGACGCGGATGTAATTAAATGTTTAAATAAGTTAATGATTTCGAAAATGATGTAAAATATTTTCACATTGGAAATTTCTGATAGTTTCATTAACATAAAATAATCTTATTTGTAAGAAAGAAAGGGGAATGAAAGTGAACGCAAGTAAGACGAAAGTGATGGTTTTTGAAAGAGAAGAAAGCAAAACGGTATGTGAAATAAGAATAGAAGGAGAGTTAATTGAGCAAGTGGATGAGTTTGTGTATTTGGGATGTGTATTTAGCAGGGATGGTAGATATGATAGGGATATAGAACGACGAGTAAATGCAGGGAATAGAGTGAATGGGGCACTACACTCTATTATGAAGAACCAGAATGTGTCAAAACAGGCACGTATGGTAATTCATAATGCTGTGTTAGTCCCTACGTTAATGTATGGTAGTGAAAGCTGGGTGTGGCAGAAGAAGCACGAAAGTAGAATAAATGCTGTAGAAATGCGTTCTTTAAGAAATATGCTAGGGTTTAATCTGAATGACAGGGTGAGAAATTGCGTGATAAGAGATAAATGTGGTATGCAAGATGATGTTGTGACCAGGATTAAGAAAGGAATGCTTCGGTGGTTTGGTCACGTAGAAAGAATGAATGATGAAAGAGTGACAAAGCAAATTTATATGGCAGATGTGAACGGCCGAGTCGGGAAGGGACGCCCTAGAAAAAAGTTTGTCGACCAAATTGGCGATATTTTGAAAATGGGCCACGTTAGAAGTACCCTTAACCGACGAGCATGTATGCGTAGATATATGGATGTAAAGGAGGCGAAAGAGGTATGTCAGGATCGTGCCAAATGGAAGTCCGTAATCTCTGCCTACCCCTCTGGGTGACAGGCGTGAGTGTTTATATTATATTTTTTTATATTATAACATCATAATAATTCACCACATAATAACATAATAGATATAATAACTCAAATTATAATGCCTTAAAATTAAATTATATAATCAAATAAAGTAATGCGGTTATATTCAATAAAGGGCATTGCCCATTTTCGGACATGGAACGCCCAACAATGTGCATTTGTTAAAAAAATATATCTTTATTTATGGTTATTAATCGCGGTATTCATTTATCCTAAAACAATGGGAATATTTTTGCACAAATTAAAAGTACAGAAAAGATAAGAATAAAATTAGGTAAAACAGTAATTCATTGGGTGCGTTTGGCAGAAAAAAGCGCTTGCAAGTGCTTACAAGCGCTGAAATAGTTTTCGGCCAGGACACGATTGCTAATTCAGTAGCGCTGACACAATCCGCCATTTTGCTTATTTAATTTGTTTGTTTTGAAGTAGAGTTTATAAGTTTTTTTGTGCAATATTAGTTTTAAGTAATATAATGACATGAATAGACATATAGAAGTTATTAAAAATTCATGATTGGTAAGTTTTTAAAATGAATACTTAACAAACATATATTTAAATTAGGTTAGGTTCCCCGGTTAAAACTGACTTCGTGTCCTAAAGGAAAATAGCTACTTACGATTTGACAGCGCTTACCGCTTACGATCGCCATTTTGCTTACAAGCGCTTGCTAGCGCTTTTTTCTGCCAAACGCACCCATTAGTTTGTGAATAAAATAAAAAGTGTTGCCAATCACAAATCTCATTAAAAAATCAATTCCCCTTTTCGATCGATTACTTATGGTGTCATTAATACAATGCTTACCTATATAATTTTTCGATAATTATTACGATGTTATGATATAGGTTTAAAATAACCGTTGACAATGGATATTTATTCAAAGCAGCCGATACGCAACCGTCGTTAACCAGTTGTTTATCCGACTACAGACGAAAAAAGGATGGTTATGTTTTACTGTGCGGGTTAGGCTATGTTGAATTGTTTTTGCTATGGTGCTTAAAAAAGTAGGATGCATTTTATTATTGAGGGCGCTACTATCAAAGAATATTTTTTTCGCTAAACTCGTAAAGTACTTGACCAACTTTGAGAATTCTTTCACCACTAGATTGTTATGTATAATTTTAGATATTTAATATAGGGTTAATTTTATTATAGGGGGGCGCTACTTTCAATGAATACGTTTTTTGGCTAATCTCAAAAATTACTAGGCCGATTTTGAAAATTCTTTCACCACTACATTGCTAATGAGGGCGTTAGCTGTGTGATTAATTTATATTATTACAATAATTAATTGTGAGATTAATATTTTCTAAATAAATAAAACTAAATACCTATCTAAGATGTTCAAATCCAATTATTACTTTTACAATTTAAGAATCGTATTTACACACTTTACTTACTCAAATTAATTATTATAGATAAAGAGGTAATAAATCTAAAGTAAAAGAGCTCCGCTTAAACGAAAAGACTATTTATTAAAATAAAACTAAAAGTTGAAAAAAAGTGGTTCAGTGCGAGTCGGACTCGCAGGCCCATAGAGTAGTTCTGTAGTAACAAGCATATATTTTAAATCGAATCAAAATACCACTATCATTATCGCCAGCAACAAATTATTTTGTTTTTCATAGTGTTTGTATAAAAACCAAAGTTGTTTTTGCAGTTCTTTAAAATATGCAACTTATATCTAAAAAAAAGACTATTATACATAATAGGGGTTTCTGTGGTTTATTCATTACCAAAGAGAAAAAACTTATTGCACAAAATGGGTTTTTATTCATTTCAAGTCTTCAAAAGCGGTAGTCAACGGTTAAAAAATTAAACAACCAATGTTATAGGCCCGGCTGAATTCATTGACAACCTTCACATTTATAGTTATGATAATTAAACAAGCGAATTACTAGCTGATTTACCAAGAATTCTTTAGAGTATAACAAAACACTACTGCACAAGTTAACTGTTATTTTTATCTGTTCTTAACATAACATTTAAAATGGAATCATGTTATGATAATTCAAGAAGTTAATTTCTAGCCGATTTACCACGAATTCTCTAAAGCATAACAAAATTAACTGTTAACGGCACAAGTTAACTGTTCTTAAAAATACATTTGAAATGGAATTTCAATAAATAAAAGAAACTATATTTTAAAAAGCGTGCAGAACTTAAAACGCGTCAAAGATTATTCTTTTTATGATATTATTAATCGAATAAAAATCGATATGTTTTCATAGATTTTATGACAGTTAAGTGGCAACATCGAATCTGACAGGTAGGCCCCTGTCACTGTTATGTCACAAGAATTCAATTGCGTGTTATCTTATCGTGTTATTTTGTTTTGATGGAAAATGCAATTGTTGATCTCTCAACAATTGGTTCGAACACAGCATGTAAATATTTGGTACATATCACGATGTGGCATGTCTTCCTCTAAGAAAAGCTTTATAACTAAGTTTACTTGAATAATATCAATATAATAATTGTAGCTTCTTTATTAGGTACAAGTTTCGAGTACAGTGAACGTGTAGTGTGCCACTCGCAAAATGCACCAATAGTCCGTCTAGAACATGTATACATCAGCTGTGGCACTGACACTTATGAGAATAAGATCACACACATTGTTTGGGTTCGATTCTCCACGTGAGGAACAATTTGCGCTTCGTGAGGTAAGATAAGGTAAGATGTTTAACATTTTTCAATTTATTAAATGTGGTCCTCATATCTGATAATTATACATGTTTTTACACTGATTGTATATCAACTCAAGAACTTGTTTTATTTTTTCACATCTGCACTAGCTATATCTCACAAACATACTAGCTTATTTATGAGATTGACCATTTTTATCAACTACCAAGAAAGGAGACAGTTGATTTTACATTGTTTTTGGACTGCTGGTAGTCTGTCAGGCCTTAATTATTAAATAATATAGGGCATTAAATCCGTCCTTATGCAGTAACATTTAACTTGATAAATATTTTATTTATATTTGAGTTTGAAAGAAACAAATCTATTTTATTTTTATTTTTTCACTTTGACTTCATTTTTTGTATTTTACATTATTTCAGTTGCCGTTGTCATGCTGTGTATATCATAATTGCTGGCAATGAACTGATAGAACAGCATCACGTTCAACTGCAGAACGGGAAACATTTGAATCATCTCGTCCGTCCTCGTTACAATCTGAAGTGAGTAATGTATTGCACCCAGAACAACAAAGCTTAGATCATGCATCACACAGTGTACTGCTAACTAATTATTTAAAAGCACAATGTTTTTTACCTGGTTGTAACAGTTCCATCAGCATTGCGAGTATGTCTCTTTTGTGATTAACTACATTTTGCGATAACAAACATACATAGTGACAATTACTATGTATGTGTGTTATACGAGGTAAAGCCATGCTACAGTTATATTAGAAGTATAGTTGTAGCATGAATGGGTCGGCTCGACCGGGGAAGGACCACGCTCTCACAGAATACCAGCGTGAAATAGTAGCTTAATGCTGCTGTGTTTTGTATGGTGAATGTAGAGAACCGGAGACCCTTTTTACTGGAAACGAGAAAATGATCTTAGTCCTCACGGGTGACAACGCATCTGCATTTTGATTTGTAATCGAGGATAGATGTGGATGTCTAAGGGTCGCAGCAATGTCTCCAGCAGATGGTGAATCTCAGTTAATGACAAGATATGCTAATAAATCCAGAGCCGTGACTATGTGTCGAAATGGGTAGTAGAGGTGGTGAATGGCATTTTTAAAACTGAATTTAAAATATTTCATCAAAATTACTTTAACAGAGCTTCTACACATTTGATGACAGACTGCTGTGGCTGCTGCTATAATTAATAAATTCCACACAAAAATAAGGGACAGGGATGATGCGGCTCAAATACTTGAAATAGTTCACCAAAATATGGAGACAAATAATGATTTGTCTGAGTATGCTAGGGAAAACAATCTAAATAGAGCTAGGGCAGGCAGACTTTAGAAATATAAATGTAGATTTTAAAATGTTAGGGAATTTCCTGTTTTAACTTACAGCGACTTAATATTAATTGCTTGTGTCACATACCAATTAAAGAAAGCTCGCTACTATTATGGTGAGCATATAAGATTTAATGGTTGCTACCGGATAGAACTCTGTAATAACCAGAGGAGCAGCATGGAAGGAATAAACTTAAGCCCTAGCTGATCTTTACTTAGGGCTAGAATTGCAAGTCATCACCATTAGTCGTAAAGTGTATTTTATATATTTTAATTAGTGGCAATGGTTCTGGTAGAAATGCAATTAAAAAGTACTGTCGGCCGTCGAACTGTTGGATGCTGTGCCCATGTTATGACAGTAATATGGTATTTGGGTTGGGCACGGCATCAGACTAATATTTTGCTTCCTGCTCAGTTCCTGAATGATGTATAGATGTGTAAATTAGAGGCAAATAATTCCTTAGCTTTCCTAGATGCGTTAGTCATCCAAAATTCTAACAACACCATAGGTCACACTGTGTATAGAAAACAATGAATCTCACCATCATCCTTCACAGTTAGTTACCATGAGCAAATCTTTGTTACAGAGAGCACAAGGGATCTGTGGCAGCAAACATCTGGCCGTCAGTTCTGCACGTCAACAAGCTTCGGGTCCCGCGCCTACGTCACAGTGACCGAGTGAAGCCGGCCACAGTCAAGCGTGTGCAGTACTACCATATGTCAGGGGTGTCACAGACTAGATCCGCTACATCTTGAAACGAGCTTCTATTAGAACATTCTACAAGCCTCTGAAGAAGATTAGTGAGTTCTTACCATCAATCAAGTGTCATATTTTTCTAAAAGGTGCAGGAATGTACACCCTTGATTGTGAATGTGGTCGCTCATATATGGGGCAAACGAAAAGAACAATTAAAACCCGCGTAAAAGAACATATAGCTGACGTGAAGCATTAAAGTTCAGGGAAGTTTGCAGTTTGTGATCATATCCTAGACGGCCCCAACCAGATATACATAAATCAGATTTGATGGACCACAAATCCTCTCGAAGGAACATCAATTCCTATCAAGGATGATACGTGAGACTATTGAAATTAAAAAAAAATCCTTATTTAAATAGAGAAGGAGGCTTGGTACTACCACCTGCTTGGGACCCTATAATTAATGAAATTAAAACTAAACCCAAGCATACCACTGCAAGGCTTCAAGACACAGTAGGTACATTCTGTAGATTGGACCATAAACGAAAAATTAAAAATCTGAAGGTATTCCAGGTTAACACTGACATTGGGACGTCAGTCACCTCAGTCCGCCGTAACCATGGGTGCTGGAAAGCACCCGAAATGTCGGGAATTAAAAATCAAGGAAATAAAACGCGATAAACTTGATAAAAGTAGTTGTTAAAAAACTGTATTTGTGAAAATAAAAACCTATATATTTTTAAAATCCCGACTTTTTTTAAAGCAATTCCTTTACCATTTTATTCTTTTAATTGCATATTATCATATCTATATACTTTCATATGTGGGCACCCATGGCCGAAGTGTCTATGAAGAGTGGGCAATCCCCTTTATAGTTCTAATTTAAAACTTGTTAAACAAATAATCATCAACACTATAATATGCTTTTTTGGTTAAAAATATGTTTAATTGATTCTTAAAAATGTGAAGGCTCTTAGATTCTTATATATATTTTAGTAAGTGGTTATACATTCGAGGCCCCATGCAGAAAACGCTTTTCTTAAATAAAACAGTTTTACGATTGGGACTTAATTTATCTTTATGACGCTGGACGTTTAGATTTTTATAAAAACTTAAGTTTTGATGTACAAATAAGACTCCTCATATATATATATATATATATATATATATATATATATATATATATATCATATACATGGCTATGTAATTAATTTTAAGCTAGTGAAGTATGGTTTACAACTCTCACTCGGGTTAATTTTACAAATGGCTCGTAAGCATTTCTTCTGAGCTTTAAATACTGTTTCTCCGTCGGCACAATTAACCCACGACATAATACCATATCTAAGCGTCGACATAACATAGGCGTGGTATAATGCTATTACGGCGGATTTAATCGCAACTTTTCCAAGCATATATAATGCATAGGAAAAACAATTTACCTTCGTACACACACTGCTCACAGGCGATTACATGTTCAAATTACAACCTACATTTATACCCAAAAATTTAATATTTTCTATATTATTGATTTTTTGTCCTAGATAGTTAATATTTAATTTATACGATTTCTGATAAAATGTCATTAGTTTTTATAGGATAGGGTGAAAAACGAGCATACAGTCCACCTGACGGTAAGTGGTTGCTGTAGCCCATAGATATCTACATTTATCCTCGATTACGAATCAAAATGCAGATGCGTTATCATCCGTGAGGACTTGGATCAAATGCCTCGTTTCCGTTAAAAAGTGTTGCCAGTTCTCTACACACACCATACAAAATACAGCAGCATTAAGTTACTCTTTTTCGCTGGTATTCTGTGAGAGCGTGGTCCTTCCCCGGTCGAGCTGACCTATTCTTGCTACAACTATACTACTAATATAACTGCAGCATGGCTCTACCACGGTAACAATCTCAGTTAAAAAGTATATGTGATTAAGTTAAAATCAATCGAAGTTTCTGACATAATAAACGCTTTTTTGAGACTCGTAGGGTGTCCCATTATAACTTTACTGTAATTAGATTTTTTTTTACTTGATTTTTGATAGACTTATTTAGATTTTCGCCCCTAAAAAGCATATGATATAATTGAAGTTTTAATAACTTTCAACAAGGTCACATAATTAAAGTTTTATCTTTTGTGAGAAATTATAAGTTATTGCTGCGTCAGCGCAGGCACTTAGCGGCTTGCCAAGAATTGTGACTAATTGTGTCCGTAACTCACCAAAAATGAGGCTACAAAGTCCCCTATGTGCTTATGGCCGCACTATATGATACGATGCCGAGTCTAAACGTCTCCTGCTACTTAAGAATAGTAAAAATAATGATAGCAAGCAAAGGAATGCGCATGGGACTGCTGCATGGCGCTAGCCTTGACGCTTCTGGAGCCAGGGCTAAACGTGACGGCATTTGAACCGCCATCTGAGACTGAGAGTTTCCTTGACCACACAACAACATCATCGGCGCCGGTTGGCTTGGTGTCAGAATGTGAATGTTGATGCCAGCGGAATTATCTTAAAGCTAGCAATAAATGAAACAAGTCGTATATGTTGGATAGGTAAGCGTCAAAGTTAAAACTACTTATTTATTTAATACAGGTTTAGTTAAAGTTCTAATGAACAAAAACCAAACAACGCCGCACACGTGAAATGAATATATATGCATTGCGGGTATATTTTAGGTGTCCCATTATGTAATTTTTTTTTAAATAATAATACTTTGCTACAACAGGCTAAGTTTGCGTTAAGAGTCGTTAGTGACTTATATTATACTCATTCTTCATTACTTAAGGTACACACTAGCGAACACAGCTTGCGACAAGTTTGTAGCGTAAAGCCATGCTTCAGCGCGTCACTACATATCACATTTAAGTAATTTCATTTTATAAGTAGGTTAACTTTACGTAAACGATAATTAAATAAAAATTCTAATACCTTAACCACTATAATTCGCTTCTCCTAGTCACAGTATAAATATAGAACTAGTAAAGGGTTTCAATGATTTTTCATTTTGTTTTTATTTTTGTTAATAAAAATCTGTTTTTGTTAAATGTACACTATCAAATACGATATAATAAAAAATTGTATAGTTATACTTATAAACCATTAAAATTGACCAGTTAGCACTTTAATTAATTATTCGATGCAATCATTTATATCGAGCATATAGTTCGGAACACGGAGGATGATATCGAACTTTGAAATATGAAGCAATCTTCAACGATTATTCGCGCTGCCGTAGGCAATAACGCCCTGTAATTTGCAATTTATTTGTCAGGTTGATTTTTCGTTGTGTTGTGAATAAATTATAAGCTTGTTGTGATTTCCTACTGATGTTCTTGTTTAGAGACGTATGCCGCAAGATATTGTGTAAATTGCTTTATGTATAATTAACTTGTTAACAAAGAGTTAACAAAAATATAAAAAGTTTATGAAAATACAGTATATTGGTAATATGTAAAACTTAAGGAAAGGTCTATTCGTCTGATAATATATTCTCCGTCTTCTCTTTTTCTTAAGCTGCTAACGGATATCTGGAAAAAGTTGTAATATTACCAATTTTTCGATATTTTGACGGTAGTGTCATGCCTGCCGGAGGATTTAACTTGAGGGCTTAGTTGCGTATAAAATTGTCGCGATGCCCACAGCCTTCTTCGAGTTCGATTCCCACACGATGCACGTAAATTAAGTAAGTCAGATTTCCGTTGACGCCCCTTTAGGCTCCTCGGACCATTGTCTTGTCCGGAGTGGTGCCACTCACGCTTAAATCGCAGTTGCATTCTGCAGGCTGCCGCCGTGTTTGGCACTATAGGTCAGCCGATTGAGATGGGATGCGGCTTTCTTTGCATCCTACCCTTGGGGGTTTGCTTCACGCCGGACGATCCCAACGTTGTTGCGGATTCTGTCACTGATGTGTTACTTCAGGGTATGGAACGTTTTATTCCTTCCTCTGTGGTACCCATTGGAGGCAAATCTCAGCCATGGTTTGGTCGCTCCTGTAAAATAGCATCATGCTATAAGCAGGAGTGCTACCAAGCCTGGGCTGATGCATCAGCGTCCTGGGATGTAAACACCAGCGCTGTAAAAATTAAGTATAATTTAGCCTCTAGGTCCTTCAAAAGAGTCATTTCCAAGGCAAAGTCAGAGCACATAGGCAGAATTAGCGAGAAACTAGTTCGCCTTCCTTCTGGAACCCGTGCATTCTGGTCTGTCGCCAAGGCTGTCCTTGTCTTGCTGTGTTTCTGTCAGCCATCTCTTCTATCTCTGCACAGGGAGGACGACTCACTGGCCCATACCGCAAAGGAGAAAGCCGATCTGCTACGCTCTTTCTTTGCATCCAACTCGACTCTCAATGACGGGGGAAGTACGCCGCCGACCATCCCACGATGTGAGTGCTCCGTGCCGGAAGTGCAGTTTACAAAGCGCTCGGTTCGCAAAGCACTCCTCTCCCTAGACATCCACAAGTCGAGTGGGTCTGACGGAATCCCCCAATTGTGCTGAAGACGTGTGCTCCCCAGTTGGCACCGGTTTTAACGCGTCTTTTCCGGTACTCCTACTCCCTAGGCGTAGTCCTAAACTCATGGAAGACGGCTATCGTCCACCCGATCCCTAAAAAAAGGCGACCGCTCAGATCCGTCCAACTACCAGCCTATCGCCATCACCTCCTTGTTTTCCAAAACAATGGGGTCTATTGTTAACTGCCAGCTCATGAGGTACCTTGAGGATCACCAATTGATTAGTGACCGCCAATACAGTTTTCGCCGTGGTCGATCAGCTGGTAATCTTCTGGTCTACCTAACTCGTAGATGGGCGGAGGCAGTAGAGTCCAAGTGGGAGGCATTGGACGTTAGTTTGGACATTGCAAAGGCCTTCGATCGGGTTTGGCACAAAGCGCTTCTTTCGAAGCTCCCTTTCTATGGGCTTTCCGAGAAATTGTGCGATTGGATCACCAGCTTTCGTGCAGATCGGAGCATCAATGCTGGTGTTTCACAAGGCTGTGTGCTATCGCCAACGCTGTTTCTTCTGCATATCATTATGATAAATTGTGTGAAATTTTCGATGAGACATATAAATGTGCTATAAAATATAAAACTGTGAAGAAAAATAATAGATATAAACCATGGATTACAAATGAACTAATTCTAATGTCTAAAAAAAAGAGATGAATTTTTAAAAGGTCAAAATCTGCTCCTCAAAACATGTGTTATCGATTAGAATATACAAGATATAGAAATAAATTAAATAAACGTATTAACCAAATTAAGAATAACTATAAAAAATAGTTAATTATTAAGCGCGGAAATGATATGAGAAAAAAATGGATGTATATTAATGAATGGATAGGTAAAAAAAATTAAGTGTGGATGATATTGTATTACAACATTTTTCTAGTGATAGTGATATCAGTTCGATTTGTACAGGCTTTTCTAAAACATTTACACACGAAGTAGATAGAATCAACCATAAATGTAATTGAAATAATACTAATGTTTACGGAATTTATCGCGTATATTTAACTTTTTTACCCGACGTTTCGAGAGTTTACAGCACCCATGGTCACGGGACTAACGTCGTCCCGTGACCATGGGTGTAAAAAAGTTAAATATACACGATAAATTCCGTAAAAATTAGTATTATTTCAATGTGTAGTGTTCGCGTAAATATAAGAAATCATTACATAAATGTAATATTAATTTTTTGGACAGGAGTAAATATGTTAATGAAAGCTTGGTAAGTATAAGATTTAATAAAACGACACCAGGCCAAATTGCAAAGTTAATTAATGAATTGTCGTGTGAAAAAAACTCCTGGTGTTGATGGAATAAGGGCCCAAGATATAAAATATGTCAAAGACCAGATTAGTCCTGTCATTGCTAATTTTATTAATTTATGTGTAGAAAAAGGTACATATCCAGATAGGCTTAAAATGGCAAAAATTCGACCCATTTTTAAGCAAGGGAATAAAAGATATGAAAATTACAGACCGATTGCCATACTTTCTGTCATAAATAAGTTAGTTGAAAAAGTAATTGTTAAGCAAATAACGGATTTCTTTGAGGATAATTCTATATTAAGCGACCATCAGCATGGATTTAGAAGAAATAGGAGTACAGCTTCAGCTATAACTAGTTTTACAGACTATATAAATGAAAGGTTAAATGAAAGAAAACATGTTGTAGGAATATTTATTGATTTTAAAAAAGCTTTTGACATTTTAGAACATAATGTCTTGTTGAAAGCAATGGATGAATGTGGTATACGCGGTCCTATTAATAGGTGGCTAAGTAATTATTTGAAAAATAGGAAAATAGTGACAGTCATTAAAAACATTACGGGAAACGAGGAAGATATAAAGTCAGGTGTACCTACTGGATCTGTTTATGGACCATTGGGCTATTTAATGCATGTTAACAGTATATGTAACGTAATTGAACACTGTGCTGTTTTTATGTATGCAGATGACATGTGCATCCTCTATGCTGACAAAAATCAAGATGAGATAGAGAAAAACATACAAAGTGATTTTAATAACATAACTAAGTGGTCTCACGATAACGGAATTATTATTAATATAGCAAAAACTAAAGGACTACATATGTCATCACCGCATAATATAAAGAATGCAAAAAATTCAGGATAGTGGGTCACTCTTATCAATGTATACACGACAATATGTTTAAATGTGAATGTACAGTTATAGAATTTGTAAACAAATTTAAATACTTAGGCCCCAATAGATAGAAATATGAACTGGATTAGCCATATAGAACCGATATGTAATAAATTAAGAGGTATTTTAAGTAAATTCTATTTTTTGAAGAAAGTAACACCTAAAACCGTATTGTATATTACGCATTAGTTAAGTCAACGTTACAATATGGATTAGTAGCATATGGAAGGACATTTAAAACATATTTAGATAAATTGAAGCAGTTTCAAATTAGATTTATGAAAATATTAGTGAACCCAAAAGCTAAAATAAAATATAGGGATAATTATGAGCAGCACTTCCAGGAGTGTAATTTAATACCGATACAGGAGCAATTTAAAATATCATTTGCGACATGTGAAAAGTATTATACAATCTTATGTGACGCATTGCGTAGTTTTATCCCCATAAATAAGAATACACGCAGACCACATAAAGTAATAACTTTACAATATAAATGTGCTAATTATTATGGTAAAAGAACGTTCCACCATTTAGTAGCAAAAATTTATAACAATTTACCCCATGAATGCCTTACGCATAAATCGAAACAACATTTTAAAAATAAGTTAAAAAAACTTTATACTAATAAAAAGTAAAAATGGAATGTATCATGACGATCCATTATACAACATCATAGGTAAGCTGTAATATTTAGGTATGCATATATTTGTACGCATGTATGTATGTATATGTGTAAGCGTACATGCAAAATTTATGCATATATGAAAAATGCCGTTATCCTTTAAATTATTGAATAATGTTATAGTAATACTATTGGTTTGTCATATTAGTGGAAGTATAATTGTATTAAGCTAGTTCTTTTTTTTTGCATGTTAGAAAGTAAGAGAGCATTTTTCTGCCAACAAACTGCTGAGCAGTTTGGCAGACTGTAAAAATAACTAATTATGTTTTTTTATGTTAAATAAATATAAATAAATAAATAAATCAATGATATGTTGCAAACCCGTAACATACAGTACTGGTGATGCTCTGTACACCGGCCGTGCCAATAATTCTCTGGAAAACGTCTCCGAGTACCGTGTCAAACTTGTGTCTGAAGTCGAGTCTTTGCTGAACAGAGTCTCGGATTAGGGGCGACTAAATCTAGTCTAGTTTAACCCCCAGAAGACTCAAGTTTGCGCGTTAACCGCTAAAAAGAACCCCTTCGTCGTATCTCCCCAGTTTCAAGGCACTCCCCTTGTTGTCTCAGCCAGTATCGTTATCCTCGGCGTCAACATATCGAGTGACGTGCAGTTTCGTAGTCACTTGGAAGAGAAGAGCAAATTGGCCTCTAAAAAGCTTGGCGTGCTCAGCAGAGCGGGACAGTATTTTATGCCGGCATACTGTTCCCATCTCTGGGCTGGGGCTCCCCAGTACCAGCTTCTTCCACTTGACCGCATCCAGCGCAGAGCGGCTCGAATCGTCTGAAGATGTTGCATCTCTTAGCATTTTCTTTCACATATATACCATAGGGAGTGCTCTGAGGAATTGTTCGGATTAATCCCAGCCGCCAAAGGCACTACGCGGCAAACGTCCCGATACCATCCACACCATCCAGAGGCTTGGCGGTCCACCACTGTACGTTTCACAAGGAGTTTTCTTCCACGTACGACCTCTCTGTGGAATTGTTTACCACGAGCGATTTTTTCGGACCATTACGACCTGAGGACCTTCAAGAAAAGAGCTTAGTCCTTTCTAAAGGGCCGGCAACGCACCAGCAATTCCTCTGGTGTTGCGGTTGATCGTGGGTGGCGATAGTCACTTAACATCAGGTGAGCCGCATGCTCGTTTGTCCCTTCTTCTATAAAAATAAAGTATGATCTAGAAATAAGTGTTTCGGGTATGGGTGCTTTTTTGTAATTAAACAGTTAACAGGCGTAGGCTTAGCAATGAGTGACAGCACCATTGCTAAGCCACTACGCCACGCTGAATGGCCGCGGGTTCGAAGCCCGTACGGAACAAGTATTTTTATGACATACAAGTAATTGTTCCGGGTCTAGATGTTTGTTCTTGTTAAATTTATGTTTGTAAACTGTCCCCCGGTACAGGAAAAAATCTTTGTGTGGAGTAAGCGTTTTTTAAAGAAAAGAAAAAAGTAAAAAACAAATACAGCACAGATACACAGTGAACGAGCCAAGTACGACGTCATCCGAATTTTTGAAATTGTTTGATGGCAATTTAAGTGTTCAAGTGTTTAACAATGTATGGGAACATAATATGAAGAAAAGTTATATTTGGAATTTTAAATCATTGCCCTAAAATTTATCTTAAAATAACTAAATTACTATAGTTATTTTTTCTATCAGTCATTAATGAAAAAAAAAACATAGCAGGGGGTAGTTAACCCTAGAAGCCTTATCTAGGGTTATGGGTCCGTGAGGCGTACACGCAATCGGAAACTGTCTATCTCTTTATACCTGGTAAAGTTGGGGATTTGGGCGGCTTAGCCAACTCAGTGGACTCCGAGAGCCTGTTGATAATGCCCGTATCGCTAAGGTAAATCCCGCCGATTTCGAGTTATTGACATGTAGTATGCCTGCGAGGCGTATGTTTAGGCTTTGTGTAACTTTTAACTTAGCTTGTGTGATTACGCTATTGTTAGTTTTTTGGGTTTTTATGATTATATTGACGTTGTTTTAAATAAAATATGTCACGATCAAAACGGCTAAACTGTGCCGATGTTATGGCGATCTTAGACGAAGAAAATCATAGTTCTCTCAGAGGATCAGCGTCAGAAGAGGAGGATCATCAAGCTGTGGATGATGTCTGTGAATGATGTTCGAAGTGAAGACGAGAACGATTATGTTACTGACGAGGTCTTCTCTTTACGATCTGCTTCCTCTGAAGAAACTGTCTCAACAACTGCTGCAACAACTCACCTATCTCCTCCTGCTCGTTTTCGACTTACAAGTCTTGGGTTTTGACAGCTCAAGACTTATACGTCGTGTCTCCGGAAATACACTTCGCGGTTAGAACGAATGTTTCGTGGACTACAAGGGTCAATCATCTTAGAGAACTTTAGCTATGAGTATGATCAAAAACAATAAAAAACCTAAATAAAACAAAGTTCATGAAGCAGCTCAACACAGATTTGGCCAAGCCTTGGATGGAGATGAGACTTGAAGCGCTGACTTTGAAAAGATCTTTACCAAAATACATAAGCCATATTCTCGTAAAATCTACCGATCAAGTAATGAAGTTCAGAAGGGAGAACCTGAGCCCAAAAACAATAAATGCTGCACGTTTTGCTCTTACAAAAAAAGAGAATGCCTAAATTAGTGTGTCATAAATACAAAAAGTCAGTATGTTGCGAGCACAAAGTTTATGTGTGTATAGCCTACTCTAAGCTTTGAGCTAGCCTGTGAAAGTCTGATTTAATTTAATAAGTGTGCTAAGAAAAAATCGTTAAGTAGTAAAAAACATATAAGAGAGTTAAAAAAATAAAGTTACCGTTGATTAATCAGAAGTTACTTTTTTTGTACGAATATAAGCAGATTAGTTTTGTTTTGTTGTAATATAAATAGCTGTGATTAGAGTCTTCATTAATGAATCTGTGTTTTGTTACTAGAATAAATGCCTATCTTACGGGTCCTTAAAAAAATCGCAAATAGTTATACTGTAGCCCAGAAATGGTTGTTTATATATGCACGTCTCTGAGGCGTATGTTAAGGCTTTATGTAACTCTGAGATAGATTAGGCTTCTAGGGTTAAAGATTAAAAAATATAAATTCATTTTTAGTTATAATTAATTGTATGGACAAAAATTATTGCCACATTATTTCAGGTGAAAACAGAGAAATACCTCCTCTCACAATACAATGCTCTCACAAAGCAAGAAATTACAGAAATAATTATATTATTATGGACGTCTCATTTCTCAGTTCATTAGATTGTATTCATTAAACGATCATCATCATCATCATTACAGCCCTTCACAAGTCCACTGCTGAACATAGGCCTCCCCCAAGTAATGCCACAAAGCACGGTCCTGAGCCACCTGCATCCATCGACTTCCTGCATATCTTACCAGGTCGTCACTCCATCTAGTGGGGGGTCGCCCTACACTACGCCTACCGGTACGAGGCTGCCACTCGAGAACCTTTCTTCCCATCGGTTATCGGTTCTTCGAGCTATATGGCCGGTCCATTGCCACTTCAGCTTACTAATCCGTTGGACTATGTCGGTCACTCTGGTTTTACTGCGGATATCCTCATTTCTGAGTCTATCACGCAGAGAAACTCCGAGCATAGCCCTCTCCATAGCTCGCTGAGCGACCTTGAGCGTCTTCATACGGCCAGCAGTGAAGGACCACGTCTCAGATCCGTAAGTCATCACTGGCAACACGCACTGGTTGTACAATCTAGTTTTTAGAGATTGAGGTATACCTGACGAGAAGATATGTCGTAATTTCCCGAACGCTGCCCAGCCGAGTTGAATCCGTCGATTGACTTCTCGGTCGAAGTTGGACTTACCTAGTCGGACTATTTGTCCCAGGTAAACGTACTCGTCAACAACTTCGAGCATAGTGCTCCCAACAACTACCGGCATAGGTGTGACATGGACATTAAACATGATCTTTGTTTTGTCCATGTTCATCTTAAGACCTATCCGTTGGGAGGCACTATTGAGGTCATTGAGCATAGTGCTTAAGTCCTCCAGCGATTCTGCCATAGGAACTTTATCGTCGGCAAATCGAAGGTGAGTGATGTACTCGCCATTGATGTTAATACCGTATCCTTTCCAGTCCAGTAGCTTGAAAACGTCTTCCAATGCAGCGGTGAAGAGTTTCGGGGATATAACGTCACCCTGTCTTACACCTCTCTGCAGTAACCTGGATCAGGTTTCGAGCTCTGGTTCTGTACTTGGATAGCCATCGTAGCCCTACTGTACAAACACTTCAGCACTTCGATATACCGACAGTCAACTTGGCACCGTTGAAGGGACTGTAGCACCGCCAAAATTTCGACGGAATCAAAGGCTTTCTCATAGTCCACATACGCCAGGCAAAATGGCAGATTGTACTCTTCAGTCTTCTGTACAATCTGCCGCAGGGTATGTATGTGGTCTATAGTGAAGCCTTTTCGGAAACCAGCTTATTCGGGAGGCTGGAAGTCGTCGAGTCTGCGTGCGAGACGACTCGTAATGACTCTCGAAAACAGCACGTAGACGCGGCTCAGAAGGGAAATCGGTCCGTAGTTCTTCAAGAGAGCGTTGTCGCTTTTCTTAAAGAACAAGACCACCGCACTTCTGTTCCACGCCTCTGGAGTAGTGCCACCATGGAGGACGGAATTGAAGAGCTTCTGAAGGACTTCAAGTACCAGTGTTCCACCCGCTTTCAGAAGCTCCGCTGTAATTCCATCCTCGCCTGGGGCCCTGCTGTATTTAAGGTGCTGGAGAGCCATTCTAACCTCGCATAGACTGACGTCCGGGATATCATCGGAATAGTGTCGGATAAGACTTGCTCTTGGATCGTTACTCACACTTGCGTGTGGCTCCAACGATGGTGTGTACAGCTCCCCATAGAACCTCTCAATCTCACTCAAAATCTCAGGTGTCGCGGAAACGATGCTGCCACACTCAGTCTTCAGCTTTGACAGTTGGCTCTTACTGGCAGTCAGATCTCTGGCAAAGACATTGGAGCCCTGGTTCCGCTCGATCGCTTCTTTAATACTAGCAGTATTAAAGTTGCGTAAGTCTCGCCGCATGCATTTGGAGATCTGTCTGTTCAGTTGCCTGTATGCTGTCAAATCTGTTGACGATTGCAGCCTCATCTCCTGTCTAACAGCCATGAGATTAAGAGTGTGATTGGAGAGTTTTTGTGTTCTTCTGCGGCGGGTCTTGCAGAACTTAGCCCCGACCGCATGGACAGTTTCCACGAGTTTGTCATTCATATCGTCCACTGCATTGCAATCTTGTAGGCACTGAAAGCGGTTACGTAACTCGAGCTGAAAGTTTTCGGGATTCAGGATTAGAGCACGAGGGGGACGGAGCGTTGACTTCATTAGACGAGACCGCTCCAACTTAACGTTTAGGTTCAGTGTGCCTCTAACCATTCGGTGATCGCTGCCAGTTTTCACCCTTGCGATCACTGAGACATCACTGAACAGTTGGCGTCTGGTCGTCATAATGAAGTTAATCTCATTTTTTGTCGAACCGTCGGGGCTCGACCGGGTCCACTTCCTGTGGGACTGCTTCTGGAAGAAAAAGTTCATCATAAAGAGTCCCTCTTTCTCCATAAATTCGGCCAGCTGCTGGCCCCTTCGATTTCGTTGCCCTACTCCAAATTTCCCTACCTTCAGCTCACCGCTTTCTCTTGTGCCTAGTTTTGCGTTGAAGTCTCCCATCAACACCGTGTAGTGCTTTTTGGAGGAATGCATGGCTTTGGAAATATCCTCATACATTTCCTCCACCTCCTCATCTGGATGTGCCGAGGTTGGTGCGTAAACATGTATGACCTTCAGCGAATACCGTTTGGTGATTCTGAGTATCAGGTACGCGACCCTCGTCGACACACTCCCAATCTTTACAACGTTGTTGACGAGAGACTTGTGGACGATAAATCCGACACCTCCTTGGGACAGATGGTCGCACTCCTGGTGATAGAACAAGTTACCGGATTCGAGAAACACCGTGTCCTCCCCCTCTCTTCGCACCTCGGATAATCCTATAATATTCCAGCGCAACTTGTCTATCTCTTCTTCCAGCTCCAGGATCTTCTCGTCAGTCTTAAATGTTGCCGGGTCGAGTCGTCGTAGGTGGCAACCGAACCTCCACTGGAGATTCTTAGCACCCCCTGCCCCGCCGTTACTATGGTCGCCACCGTAGCCAGGAATTGCGGGGGCCGCCGGTGGCTGGGGGCTGTCTATTTGTGTAATTGTTCATGGGGGGTATATTGCCATAGTTGCCACCCTTGGCGAGCGGGTTGGCAACCGCAGTTTTTTTTTTGTCGTACAGTTGCTGTTATCAGGAAGATGCTGCTACCCATCTCCTGCCTGTTTCCCTCTGTCGCCTTTTACGACACCCACGGGAAGATATGGGGTTCAAACGATCACCATCAATAAAATACAAAAAAAAATGATGATGATGGCATGATTTATCTAACTTGCTTTGATGAAACAGTTTCAAATGCAAAAAAAAGTTTACTGATAAAATCATACTTATTAAAAACTGTTAACTGTTTTTTTATTCTGCTGGTTTGATCATTTTTTCGCTGAAGTGGTAGCATATTGAGTTTTAATGTTTATCACAGGCTTTCAAAAGTCCACAGCTGGATATAGACATCCCTGAAAAATGCCAAAACACATTGTTCTAAGGCACTTACATCCATTGAATTCAAACATATCATACCCTAGGTTATAACCCTATATAGCGAGAGACGTCTTACGTTTCATTTGCTGGCTGCCACTCGAGATACTTCTTCTTCATCGTTTGTCGGTCCTTTATGCTATTTGGCTGGCCCATTGCTATTTCAGCTTGATAATAGTTTGAGTTATGCCGGTTACTCTTCTCCAACGGCGTCTTATTGAGATTTATTGGCAACTAATTAATTATAATAATCATTTTATATTAAATGTGTGGTCCAACTTTAAGGCCTTTGTATGTAAAGCCAATAAAATATAGAGAATTATGTATGTCACCGATCTTAAAATTCAATAGATGTGCTATGTGTTTTTAATCGTGGACACGAAAACTGATTTAATCGCTACGGTACACAAGCTGTACGTTTTCAAATTATATCAAGCGTAAAGTATATCTTTAAAAAAAATTGCTTTTCAAATTATTTCCATAAATATACTCAGAGCAGACATTTGTAACGACACTTACATGTCTTGATTTTATTGTCAATAGTTGATTTCTGCCAAAATTTGCTAGCAGTTTGTTTACGTAGATATTAGATACTATGATGCGGTTAATAATAAGTCAAACAGTGAAAAGTTATGTGATTATCAGTAGTTGTTAAGTAAAGTTTGTCCAGACAGACAAGCAATGTGTTAAATTATTTACGGCTCTTGCCTTGAATTGTTTTGCTAAGAATTGTATTAAATAATTACTAGTTATTTTTAAAAATAAGGAGTTGGTATTTCTTGCAATAAGTACTACATTGAAACGAGGAATACTTTTAGACAATTCCTGAATGGAGGGTAAACTTGAATCAAGGTCTATAAGAAAAGTTCCACATCGTTACATTCATAAAACTGGCTTTGATCAAGCCCAGAAGGCTATTTGCATATCATTCAGACATGTATAACCATCTGAAAAAAAACTGTTTGTGGGTCCGTCCGGGCTCCGGGCCAATCTACAAAATGACTAAATCAATTTTGATGAAACTTTACAAACAGATACGGAACAATTCAGGAGCAGTATTGGTTTAGGCTGTATTTTATCCGAAAACTGAAGAAGTTTTTTTTTTTTCTGAAATCAAAACTTTAATAATAAATGGTCATTGATTATTTAAAAAAAAAATAAAAATAAAGCTAAAAATGACGCCTGCTGGTTTAATTTGAGGTGACTTTGGAAAGTGCTGGAGTATTATGGTGGCTTCTGATGATAAAAAACCATTTTGTCTTAATCGGGCTAAATACTCAGGCTCTCGAGAAAACAATCTTTGACGATAATTTAAGCCAAGTCTTACTCTTGCCGGAGGAAAAATCTTTTCTGGCAATAAGTTTTATACAGGAGTGGTAACATCAACCAGATTACCGATATTGCAGTTTGTGTCAAGCGATACGAGTACTTGGACACTAGTGCCCTTAACCGCGCTTGTCAGTGAAGGACTGAAAAGTCGTAGTAATATCTAATAATATTTCTTTCTCAAGTAGTCTCCAGCATGAGATCTATATAGATAAAAATATATAAATATAATAATCTAAAACTTTATCTACTAAATTTCATCCAACCCTGTCTAGAGTGCAAACTATTTACAATATCTTAGTACAAGTAACCTATGAGGAGGCCTATATTGAACAGTAAACTTAATTGGTTGTTATGAATTAAATAAATCAACAAATAAATGCTATTTGTGATTAGAACACATTTAAAATTTTACGATTCAATTAACCGAAATATTAAGAAACATCATTAGACTACAATAATATGTAGCAAAATTTTTGAGTATGTTTTGGTTTTCAAATCTGTCTAGTGGAGCTGATTACGTTACCCGTTACTACAGCAAACGCACGGGTTGTGGTTGACCACGAAGTACTTTCGTTTGCCCAAATAACTATCTCATTAGGCGACTTGGCGATAGGAGTTTTGGTGAGCATGGCAATTTTCTTGAACACAAACGCGTAAACGCGTGCACTCTTGTGCACACGCTCTCATGATGTTGGTGATTTTTGTTTTTATTTTTATATTGTATTAATATTATAAGATATAGATAAATTACATAAGAGATATATCTCCATACACAAGGACAATCAGTAATACAATCATTCTGAATACGCCACATTTATTTAAATTTGTGAAATAATTTTTAGTCTCGTCACTTTATACTCTTTCGTATTTTTTATAGAATAAGGGTGACGTACAAGTAGACAGTACACCTGATGGCAGGTGGGTGCTGTGGTCTAAAAACATTTATATATATATATATCCTCATTGTTATATATATATCTAAAAAAATTGCGTTATTCAATGATTATAAGTAAGACTGTTACACGTTAGAGCCGATCTCTTTACCACAATAATACCTTGAAGTTTAGGTTATAAAATATCATAATAATAAAAAAACGCAGATGAGAAATGATTCCCAGTGGCAAGCGACCCGAAAAACCGAAAATTAAGCTTACCCATATAGTGATAGATAAATAATCGTTCCGATAAAATTGTATCACTTTTTATTATTATAAGTTATTATTATTATATATTATAAAAGCTTTCATTTAACTTCACCTGTATATATGTCCTGGAATTTTGCAATCAATATGAACCCACTTCCACCAAAACTATCAGGTAAAAATTTGGTACACACGTTTCGTGCTTGTAACAATGCACGATCCAATATGGCGCACGTCAGAAAATGGCGATTTATCATTTCCATAGCAACTGAGATGATATGGATACCAAATGAAAGAACTTAATAAGTGAAATACAATCATTTAAATGATGTTATTCTAAACCACCTAAAATAAAATAATATCACTCTAAATTCAATATGGTGGACTATGTTTTTTATTCACCCTCATGGCATGTATACCAAACGAACATGTGGATTTTAATGATGATAACAAGATGAACATTATGCTCGCCAGTAAAACGAATAAAATGATGATCGCGTTCAGCTCAACGAGGTGATGGTGTACTACTACCCGACCAAACGGTAAGAATAAGTGGGGTCGTTTCTTAACTAATATCGATCTGCACTCTGGGCAAGTAGTAAAGCAGTGATAAAAAAACAAAAGGGTGGAAAGCGAAATGACCGCCGTACCAATTTTAAAGAGTTATAACGCCGCTAATGTTAGAAATAGTTTGGTGATACTCGCACAATTTTGTAAGGACAGACTAGGATCAACTGCTGGCGATAAAAATCAAAATTGCGGATCTAAGATGGCGATCGAAAACCAACTATAATGCATTAAACTAAATAAACAGGCTTAGAAACTAATAAATATAACGATAACTAAAAAATTAAATAATATTAAAAACATTTTAAAAAACAATTTCTTATATAAACTTATTTTTTTATTATTATTAATTTATCGTTAATTCCATTTTTCGTAGCAAAAATAACGAACTTCAACTTGTGATAAAATACAAATGATTTTTCTCGCGACTCACTGCCGAAAATAATCTAAATGTATGAGTTTATTATGTTCCAAATAATATAACATTCGAAATACAAACACTTAAGTGCGGCCAGGAGCGCAAAGCAGGAGCCGTGGTAGCTCAAGGGCGAAGCACTCAGTGCACTTTCACAGTTCGCGGGCAACCCGGGTTCGATAAATTTGAATAAGCAGCAAGAACAAAACCTGTTAAAACATATTCTTGTACGTGTCCAAATCCACCAACAAGCATCGGGATCGCGCAGAGGTCTCCTCAAACTTTTAAAGAAATGAGAGAAGGTATTTGTACTGCAGCAACGCGAAGGTAGTTTTATTTTTTTTTTAATTTACAGTTATGTAAGTTTTGTATGTGCAGTTATGTAAGTAACGGAAATACAAGCAATAACAAAAAACATAATGTTACATCAACATCACATCCGTAATTTCTGTAGTGTTGTAGATTTTCATGGGTGGCAGCTATTAATTATCGTAAGTCGTCTGTTTATAAAAGAGTGCAGTCCAAATCATCATCATAATCACATATGTTATTGTTTTATGCATCATTAACACGAAACAGTCCACTGTTTGAAAGGAAGCCTCTCCTTACGTTTGCTTGACGGACCTTTTAACTGTCGTCGGTCACATTTTAAATGCAATACTCCGTACAAAGAGACCGACACGGCAGTCAAAGACTGACGATTGCAATACCAGACGTCACGCACTTCTGACGCTGCCTGCCGTTTGTGTATTTTATGTCTGTCTTGAGGATATATTCATACCGCCGACTGTGAAACACATAATTGCCCATTAAATTATATCGGGACGTATCCTACATCAGCTCGTAAAAGTCCACTGCTAGATAATGGCCTTCCCGGTAACAGCCGGATTGACGATAACAGTACCGCCATGCCGTCATCGTCTATCATCTATCGGTGACCATGATATTTTTCTTGGATTTCCCAAAAACATCTCTTACTACACCCAGTGGGCGTATTGAAAGGATAACCAAAATATAACAAACGGAAGACATTAAGTCAATTGGCCTTCTTTATATATTATTATATTTGAGAAAGGAAAGGAGTATAGAACTGTGACTGCGTGTAATTTTTTTAACTTATTAAGCATGTGTGACCCCATGCAATATGAGTCCTAGTGCTGAAACGTCGAGTTAATGATATGGTAAAACGTCCAATACCGCTTTATTCTAAAATTATTTGGTGACTGTCGTTGGTTCGTATCTGCTGTTCGATTACTGTCTTGAACTATTACTAGTCAAAGTATTTTAAGCCTACTTGGTATCGTAATATTACTAATACGCTGTATTATGTTGTACTCAGAATATTAATAACGGTATATTTATCTTATTTTTAATATTCACTTAAATCTTCTAAGACATTTACTTTGTACTCAGTATCTTTGAAAAATTTATGGTTACGTGAAATTTCCATAATTTATGTAATAGATAAGAATTTCTTGGGTATGAGTTTAGATATTTTTAGCTCTTGTCGAATAGATCAGGACGAAGTGCTATGCAATTATCTTAAGTGACCTATAAATGAAAACTATGACATTACGGAATTTAGTATATTTTGGTTCATATCACTTTTTGGGATTTTTTACAGATATATGAACTTTGCTCATGTACGGGTTGACATCCTTACTTTTATGCGTTCTATAAAAAAGAACATACGCATCGAATGCACAGTCCAACTGAGTTACGTATATGGCTGTTTTAGCCAATAGACTTACATCTAACCTCACTCTCAAAAAAAAAACCAAAGATGAAGATGTTTTATCTTACCTGAAGACTAACGGAATGTTTTTAATCAGGTAAAGGAGTATTTATAATTAAACTTACCAAATTAAATACCTACATTGTAGAACAACGGGACAAATTTTATACAAAAACAGTTTATGAAGATTGTACATTCGTAGAGTTGTGATTAAGGAACTGCTATATAACTTGGCACAGTTTCAGATCTCATTAATTATTGGCGAATTGTCTTAATGGCATACAACCCTGATCGTCGTTCACACTGAACTTTGTCCCATTTTCACATTTATGTTTTTGGTGAAATATCATTAATTTTATAAAATTTTTATCACTAATAAGTGTATTAATGAAATTCATTGTTTTATTTTGCATATAAGATTTAATATAATTAAAGGTCAACAAAGTTATAAATAGAAGAAATAAATCACAATTGCCATTTTTTATTATTTTACAACCAAAATGCATGCAATGTTATAACTAAGTGCTTATCAGAAATCCTTCATTGTTTGTAATTGAGTAAATGTGCCGTATGTCTTTTTTATATGTAAAATTCTATACTATTCAAACCGAATCACAGCAGTTACGTCCTTGGGGGTAATCTGTGCGACCACTACAACTTTGCAGCAAATCAAAAATGCAAAATAACTAAAAGTTTGTAGCACCAACAAATGCATTGCAGTAAAAACAAGATCGCTTAATGTGACTTGCTGTTGAATTGTGATTCAGGGTGGTCCCAATGAAGTTTTTATTGAAACTTTTCAGACGATATTTTAGTTGCTACATTGAGCTTGTGATATTACTTACATAATTTTTTTTAGTTCTTTGAGGTCAGCTTTTACTTCTAATTTAAATTTTAATCTGAAATGAATTTATAGATTTATACAAACACCGAAATACAGTAACATTTATAATGAAATATACAGTATATTTATAATATTTATAACGAAACATATATATATAAACTGCTCTCAAGTTGGACCAAACTGCACACGGTGTGCAAATTTGATGAAAATCGGTTTAGTAGTTTAGGAGTACATCGCGGACAAACAACGTGACACGTAATTATATATATAGTTGGACTCTCTGGAGTGACAACATCGAAGTTAAGTCTCTCCGTGAGGTCAATTTAAAAGTTTCCATTACGATTGTTAACGTCTGAATTCCAACTAACGTGTTTGCTATTTAGGTCTCCCGCGATTAATACGCTGGGGCCTAGATTTAATAGAGCCGATATGTCGGCATGTAATGAATGTTTAAACCTTGGCTGATATGCCGATACAATTATTACGGGCGGATGGCCCGTAAGGGCTGTCCTACAAACCTATGCTTCTAAGTTAGGAAGCGGTGGAGTTTCTATCGGTGTTGCATCATATTAACGACGTTTGCCGCCATCAAACATAGTGATGATTTCAAACATTTCACCAGGAATAAGTCAAATATTCTCTATAATTGTGTTTTAATTTACACTAACAAACAATTTATTGTTGATTATCCTTTCAATACATTTAAATTACCAATTACATAATAAAAATAATAACAATTAATGAAAGGATAATCAACATATATCAAATGGGAAGATGGAATGGTATAACTCCACAAAATGATATTAAAAATTGTTTACACCTAGTGCATCAGAATATACAAGGCATGATAGTCAAAGAGCTAGAAATTGAATTGTTTTTAAATAGCAACAATATTCATATTTTATGTATTACTGAACATTGGATAAAAGCACATAATTTAATGTTTAACTTTAGTAATCACCAGGTGCTCAGTTCTTTCAATAGAGAAACGATTTTAAGAGGTGGCTCCTTAATTTTAGCTAGTAAATTATTATCATATAAAGAACGTAAAGATATTGTGAGCCTATCTGTTGAGCGAACTGTAGAAATGGCATGTGTTGAGTTTGAGCACCTCATTGTTGTGAGCGTTTACAGACCCCCATGTTCTTTATATGATACTTTTGAAAAAATTATGGAGGAAGTTTTCGCTAAGCTTAATAAACAGAATAAATCTGTTGTAATATGTGGAGACTTTAATATCAATCTCCTAGAAGCTTCCTCCACTAATATTAAATTTAGATCATTGTTTAAATCTTATGGTCTTTTTAATTTATTTTTGGAGCCAACACGTATTGCTGAATCTAGTGCAACATGTATAGATAACATTTTTACAAATGTTAAGCCGTTCAATAAATGTATATTTCAAAAATTGAGCTCTGATCACTGTGGACAATTTGTTTCATTACCTTATGTTCACAAAAAGCAAATAGATAAAAAAGTAGTATTTGTTCCAGTAAATGCACATCGCTTGGAGAAGTTTAGAAGTAACATAGTAAAAGAACTTCCATTACTTTCATACCAAAATAATCCAAATTTTTTGTATGCAACATTATTTAACCTCATTTGCAATGAATTTAATAATACTTTTACTTCTAAAACATTCTCCTTGAATAATCGTAAAGCATTTAATGAATGGGCGACGGTAGGAGTCCAGAAGAGTAGACAAAGGTTATATGAACTTTACAATGAAAGGTCATATAATCCTAGCGTCGAATTTAGGGAATATGTAAAAAAATATTCTAAAATATTTAAAAGAGTGTGCTCCTTAGCCAAGTCATTGTATTTAAGCAACAAAATAAAGACTGCTTCTAATAAAATTAAAATGACATGGAGTATAATTAATAGTGAAACTGGTAAGGTCAACTCTCGCAATTCAAACTACCAGTTAAGTTTTAACAATAAATTAACTAAATCAGATCAGGACGTTGCAATAGTTTTTGAGAAATATTTTACTGATATTCCTAACTTAACCACTAAGTCACTGAATTCTTCTCCTACCGTCGCCGAATCATTACTTAAACAAAATGTAAAAGTGTGTACAAAGAATTTTACATTTCATAAAGTTTCATCAAAAGATATTGTAAAATATTTTAAGACTATTGATATTAAGAGAACCGCCGATCTGTGGGGGATTTCTGTTAAAGTTATTGCGTTAGAGCACCTCAACTATCTATTATTTTTAATAGTAGTATCAAATCTGGTGTGTTTCCTGATTTAATGAAGCATAGTAAAGTAATTTTACCTTTATTTAAATCTGGTAGTACATTGGACCCCGCTAATTTTAGACCTATTTCTGTACTGCCAACACTTAGTAAAATTTTTGAAAAAAATTATTCTTGATCAATTGTTAATTTTTTAATGTAAATAAATTACTTCATAAAAATCAATTTGGTTTCACAAGGGGTCGCTCGACAACTGATGCTGGTGTTGAGCTGATTAAATATATATTTAATGCATGGGAGAATTCACAGGATGCTTTGGGTGTGTTCTGTGACCTATCCAAAGCCTTTGATTGTGTTCACCATGAAACATTAATCAGGAAACTTCAACACTACGGTGTAAGAAATGATGCTCTTAAATTAATTATTTCATATTTAAGTGACAGAACACAAAAAGTTGTTATTAATAGTATGAGTTCTTCCGGGTCGATTGTACAAATGGGCGTGCCTCAGGGCTCAATTCTCGGCACCTTTCTGTTTCTTGTATATATCAATGACTTACCTTACATAGTAGGGGATAACCATGATAAAGTATTATTTGCTGATGATACTTCATTAATTTTCAAATTAAAACGACAGTTATTAAATTACGACGAAGTAAATAGTGCTATAGCTAAGTTAGTTAATTGGTTTAATGTTAATGATTTGCATTTGAATGGAACTAAAACTAAATGTATAAAATTCGTAACTCCTAATGTTAAACATGTCAATACCAATGTAATTTTAAATGGGGAGGAACTGAGTCTTGTTGATACCACCATTTTTCTTGGAATCACACTGGACGCAAAGCTTCAATGGATCCCCCATATATCAAAACTAGCTAGCAGACTTAGTTCTGCAGCATATGCTGTAAATAAGATTAGAACTCTTACCAGTGTTGAAACAGCTAGAATAGTTTACTTCAGTTATTTCCATAGCATTATGTCGTATGGTATTTTGCTATGGGGACACGCGACTGACACTGAAATTATATTTATTTTACAGAAGAGGGCCATTAGAGCAATATATAATTTAAAACCAAAAGATTCACTGAGACAAAAATTTAAGGAAATTAATATATTAACTCTGGCCTTTCAATACGTTTATGAAAATGTAATGTACGTACACAAAAATAAAAGTAGTTTTGCGAAAATAAGTGATATTCATTCTGTAAATACTAGGAACAGACACAAGCTGGTAGTACCAGTTACTCGACTCCACCGAGTCAGTAATTCATTCTTGGGGCGATGTATACGCGAAAATATACAAAATTTGTCATACACAAAGTTCAAAAATGTTATTAAACTAAGTTTGTATAAAAAGGGTTATTATAATATTAAGGAATTTATAGATGATAATAACCCCTGGGAAGGGTGATCGCTACCAAGCTATTTCTAATTTGTCTTGTGTTGTTGATTGTAAACATGATTGTAAGCTATTATTAAAAAAATAGTCCCGCTGGGTTTCTTGCTGGTTCTTCCCAGGACAGAGGTATTTTTGCGAACCAGTGGTAAATTAAAAAAGTGACTTTCAATAAATATTTTTATAATCTACATTGAATAAAAAAGTTTCTATTTCTATTTCTATTTCAGAGGAGGTCTCAATTGGCCTTCTTTATATATTATTATATTTGAGAAGGGAAAAGAGTATAGCACTGTGACTGCGTATAATTTTTTAATTTATAAAGCATGTGTGACCCCATGCAATATGACTGCTAGTACTGAAACGTCGAGTTAATGATATAGTAAAACGTCTTATACTGCTTTATTCTAAAATTATTTGGCGATTGTCGTTGGTTCGTATCCGCTGTTCGATTACTGTCTTGAACTACTACTAGTAGAGTATTTAAGCCTACTTAAACTTAATCTTACATGGCGTCGTAATATTACTAATATGCTGTATTATGTCGTATTCTGAATATTAATACCATTATAGTTACCTTATTTTTAATATTCTCTCAAATCTTCTTAGACATTTACGTTGTCCTCAGTATCTTTTGCAAAATTTATGGTCATGTAAAATTTCCATAAATTATGTAATAGTTAAGAATTTCTTTGATATGAGTTTGGTATGAGTCTTTGGTATGATATTTCACGTCCTTGTCGAATAGATTATGACGAAGTGCTATGCAATTATCTTAAGTAACCTATAAATGAAAACTGCGACATTACGGAATGTGGTATATTATGGTTCATATCACTTTTAGGTACTTTTTTTACAGATATATAAATTTTGCTGATATACGAGTTGACAACTTTACTTCTATAAAAAAGAACCTACGCATCGAATAACAGTCCATCTGAGTTATGTATATGTATGTTTTGGGCTATAGACACCTACATGTAACTCACTCTTAAGAAAAAACCGAAATTAAACATTTTTTATCATACCTGAGGACTAACGGAATGTTTTCTAATCAGGTAAAAGAGTATCTATAATTGAACTTGCCAAATTAAATAAAATGTGGAAGAACGGGACAAATTTTAAATAAATTCAGTTTATGAAGATTGTACATTCGTAGAGTTATGATTAAAGGAACTGCTATAGAACTTGGCACCGTTTCGGATCTCATTTATTATTGGCAAATTGTCTTATTGGCGGACAACCCTGATCGTCGTTTTCATTGAACTTTGTCCCATTTTCACAATTATTTTTGGTGAAATATTAGTTTTATAAAAGTTTTATCACTTTATTAATCAATAATATGTGATGATCTTCTAACATACGGTAGTACAACAGGCGCGCGCTCGACTGTGGCTGGCAGGCCCGGTCAACTCTGTATGGACAGAATGAAATACCTACGGGGGCTGAATTTTATTATTGCCATTTGTCAGATAAATGTCCTGTTTCATAATTAGTAAGATTTTGCTAAAGATAAATTACACTCAAAAAATTAATAATCCATAGGAAGATAACTATGCCTGTCGTATTTTTTTACGTTATTATATTAGCATATCCTTGACAGTAAAATAAAAATAAATGTTGTCTTTTTGTTTTGATTTTCAATGAGTAGAAAATTATATTTTTTACTGGTAGCACCAAAATATTTAAATGAGTATATAGTTCTCATTTTTCATAATATGGCGCCGCCGTATAAATTGCTGTTGTTCATGATTGGTTGTTATGTTTGTTTTGTTTGTGACTTTTTCTAAGATTTTGCAAGTTTACGATGTTGAGTTGAGATTAATGTCCTTCGTTTATATGATGTGCAATGTCTTAGTCAATGATTCGTAGTGGAATACGAAATAGTGACTCTAAAAACTACGCTACAATGGCGGATAAAGAAAATGGAAAGTGTTCTAAGTGCAACAGCTTACCAACCATTGACAACATTAAATTATTTAGGTTTCCGAAACCCGCAATAAAGAATATTTTGCGGTACGTATACAATTTACATATACACTATTTAATAAGTTCTAACCTTAAAGTTAATCTCTTGTCCAACTTATTGTTCCTCTTTAAATATTTAAAAACAAATTATTGGTTCGTAAACCATTGGACCTACTTTGATAATATTTGTATTTAATAATTATATCTTTTGTTTTCAGCTGTAAATTGTGGGCGAAATATTATATTCCTTCCCGAGCGCAGTATACTACTTTAGCTTTCCAGACAAAACTACATAATAAGCCCAGAATGCTGTGTGAAAAACATTTTCATGATGGTTAATTTAATGATGCAACCAAGAAAAAGCTCTTGAGAACTGCAGTCCCATGTGATGTCTAAGTAAAGTGTATAATGTATATGGTATTATGGTATGTATATAGTTTTCTTTAAAGGATTACTCAGATATTTTATACGGGGATTACTATATTCAGGAGTGGACATTGATAGACTGTAATGAAGATGATGATGATCATTCATATGACCATCTGGATTTAACATGGATGGACAGACCACATACAATAGTTTGAATCCTGTTAATGCTTTCAACTAATTTATAATAATTGGATCGGACAAAGCATCCAAAGGATTGAAGTCTATAAAGTTAGTTTGGTAGAAGGGTAATGTAGTGCCATGAGCAGGGACTGGTTTACTATGAAACTAATGTCAATGAATATAATGTTAATTTTATTTTATATAATAATTTTATGATACTATATTTTAGTTTTTATTTATTTCCAGACTAACAAAGTGTATTCCCATTTTAATTTGTGGAATCACAAGCTGGTCCCTCGTAAATTATTGCTGCAAAACCACAAGCAGGATCTTCAAAAAGGACAACATTATATTCACTGAAGAACAACCACAAACATCATAGCATAACAGATAATGTTGAACCTAAAAAAGAAAGTACTCTATATGAAAATTTTTAAAATGAAATAAGGAATATTTTTGTAATCTAATATCTAATATGTTTTATAATTTTGAATTAAAATTATTCTATTTATAAGCTGCATTCAATACTTAATATACTGCATATAATATAGAGACAAAAATTTTAGTGTCAATTCAGGGAAATAGATAGACAACCAAATATTATCAAAACAAAATTATTATTTGTGAATGTTGCACTTTGCACTTGTGTGTAGGAGCTTATTTATTAATTAACTTGTTTTTGATTAAAATATTGATATTTTGGTTATTGTAGACATTCTATGTTTTGTGATTGTGCATATTATCAATTCATCCATGATTGTAAATCTTATATATATTGTTTATCATTGTTTACTTAAGTAATTAAAATGTTGTAATCAATATTGATTTTCTTTTCATGTTTAAACCCATCAAATGTATTTATAGAAAGAACTAAGCTGCTGGAGAAATTTTGTCTTAAGTTATGTATGTTTTTATTTTAATTTGTATTTTTATTTTGAATAAATAAATAGAAATTTTGTATTTGTTCTTTTATTTAGCGCTGGGATAGCAACCCAAAAATACCTCAAATAAAAAAACCAAAAAAGACCATTGAACGTGGTCTTTTTTGGTTTTTTTTATTTGAGGTATTTTTGGGATTTTCCCGCCACACGAGAAGTACAGGAGGCTAACGATAGATGGAGCTAGTGGTTATATATCGCATTTCCTAAATTTTGTATGAAGTTGTCGTTCTTCTCCGATAGGAGTAATAGTGTTCTGTGGTGGCCGGCTTCATTCGTTCACTGTGACGTAGGCGTGTGACAAGCTTCGGGTCCCGCGCCTACGTCACAGTGAACGAGTGAATCCGGCCACAGTCGAGCGCGCGCCTGCTGTACTAACGTATGTTAGAGGAGTCACAGATAAGATTGGCTACATCTTGAAGCGAGCGTCCATTAAAACATACTACAAGTCGCCGAAGAAGATTAGTCAATTTTTACCATCCATCAAATGCAATATTCCTCTACAAGATGCAGGTGTGTACAAGCTAGATTGTGAATGTGGTCTCTCTTACATAGGTCAAACAAAAAGATCTATTAAAACCCGCGTGAAGAAACATATAGCTGACGTGAAGCACCGACGCTCCGGGAAGTCTGCAGTCTGCGAACATGTTCAAGATCGTCCCCACCATTATTAGATTTGATAAACACAAATCCTTGCAAAAGAACACCGATTCCTACCAAGGATGATACGCGAGGCTATTGAAATTAAAAAAACATCCAAATTTCAATAGAGAAGATGGATGGGTACCGCCAGCTGCTTGGGATCCTATAATTTACAAAATTAAACCCAAACCCCAGCATACCACTGCAAGACTTCATGATACTATAAGCTCATTTTGCGTAAATCAGACCGAGAATTAGTATTCAAAAACTGAATGTAGCCGGACTAACTATACATTGGGACGTCAAACATCTCAGTCCCCCGTGACTACGGGTGCTGTAAAGCACCCGAAACGTCGGGATAATAAAAATAAATTAAAGTTTAATTAAACGCGATAGAATCCGTAAATAATAGTTTTATTCAATAATATGTGTGTTAATGATCTTCATTGTTTATTTTCCATATAAGTTTTACTATAATTAACTGTCGACAAAGTTATAAATAGAAAAAATAAATGACAATTACCATTTTTTATTATTTTACAACCAAAATGTATACAACGTTTGAACTGAGTGCTTATCAAAAAAATCCTTCATTGTTTGTAATTGAGTAAATGTACCGTATGTTCCTTTGACTCCTCTTTTATATACCTATATAAAAATACTATAATATTCTTATCCCTCAAACCGAATCACAGCAGTCACGTCCACTACAACTTTGCAGCAAATCAAAAATGCAAAATAAGTAAAAGAGTGTATCACCAACAATTGCAGTAAAAGCAAGATCACTTAATGTGACTTGCTGTTGAGTTGTGATTTAGGGTGGTCCCAATGAAGTTTTAATTGTAACTTTTCAGACGAAATTTTAGTTGCTACATTGAGCTTGTGATATTTCTTACATAAGTTTTTTTAGTTCTTTGAGGTCGGTTTTACTTCTAATTTAAATTTTAATCTTAAATTAATTTATAGATTTATACAAACACCGAAATACAGTGTATTTATAATTTAGTAATTTACATAACGAAACATTGAACTGCGTGTTTTTGCGTGAACTGGATTTTGTCGTGGCTTAACTTTTATTTTAAAATTTAGCAACACCTACAAGCAGTTTTATACATATCGGATATTCAATTAATATTTAATATAATCAAAAATAAAAATAAATAATGTATATAGCCTTACGAATACTAGACCAATGACGTAATCTAGTCATCTTATATGTAATAAAACATGTAAATTATAAAATAATATGAAAAATAATTTTGAATAGCGCCGTGGTTTAAAGACTTACACCATTCCTTTTTACATCCATAAAATTATTAATATAGTAGTATTAATATAGTAGTATCAATATAGTAGTATTGTAATATAAATTTTCCACAAGTTGGATAAGAAAGGAAAACACCCTGAGAGAAATTCGCGTTTAAAATCCGCCAATACGTATTAGGACAGCATGGCGGACACTTCCTTGCCCTTAATCCAGCTTAGAAAGGAGAAGTGGTATAAAGTAAAGTTACAGCCTATATACATCCCACAGCTGGGCACAGGCCTCCCCTCATTTCTGAGAGGGTTTTAGGGCAAGGGAAGTATCCGCCGCGTGTGGGCGAATTTCAGATGTCTTCGAAATATTTTTTTTTCTTATTCCTCAGACATGCAGGTTTCCTCACGATGTTTTCCTTCACCACCAAGCACGTGGTAAATCAGCACTTAAAACTGCAATTAACAATTTCATTGGTGCCGGCGGGGATCGAACTCGGGTTACTCGCGTTCTGTTATATTCACAGCGAGCGTTACCGATCTGAGCTACCACGTCTCTCCGCCGCCAATACGTATTAGGACAGCATGACACTTCCTTGCCCTTAATCCAGCTTAGAAAGGAGAAGTGGTATGTGAGATCAAAATACATGTTATAATAATGGCAAAGTACGAATAGAATTTAAAAATTGTGAAAAATAGAAAATTAAATTCTATTTTATCGCAACGCTGCAAGCGTATTACGGTTGCAGCTTGAACCGAACGCTAGACATGTAAAGAATCCCTAATTTCTACCCGATAAAAGGAAAATTTTGATTTTTCCATGTCTCATTTGCAACTATTTTACTTCTAACTTTTATATTTGTAACAAAATCGACTTTATACAGCATTTGTTTTGCTAAAATATTAACATAATACTATAGTTACTAAAACAATTTCATTGCCATCGAAAATATGTGATGAAATGAAGTAGTCTTCTGAGCATTCAAAGTTATATTAAAATATCCCTACTTAACAATTTTACAGACCATATATTTATTATAATAGCGGCATAAGAAATATCGTCCCTTGGGTGTAGTAGGAGCCGAAAAAGGAAAACTTAAACACCTGACGGGCAGCAGCATCTTTCGGTTTCGGTTTCCAAGCGTGGAACCAGTCTGAAATATTTTTCCGATTATGCCTCCCCTTAAAGATTTCCTTCCGGGAATCTTTAAGGGGAGACATATGTTCAGCAGTGGAATTTTATAGTTTTTAACGGATAGATAATGTAAACATTCTTATATTTATTGTGTAATACAAATGTGTACGATATAAACATTAAAACAATACATATGCGACGACCTGTTAACCAAGCCTAGCTCACCTTCGATCGCGCAATACCAACCTTACGCCCGCCAAGTAGTGATCGAATTAGATCAGAATTATGTAAACATGTCTACTTATGAAAAAACTATTTTTTCGTTTTAAACAAAACCAAAAACACTATGCAATAGATATTAGTATTAAAGACAAAGATATGCTCTTTTATTTTAAACCATAACCTGGCAATGTTTCTTAGAAAAAAAAAAGAAATCACTCTGAACTTCCGGCGTTCCACGTGTCACTTTGTTGAAGGTGCTCCGTCTTTTTTATAGAATTTTATATTTGTGTCTGGACTAAAAACGAAAGTATTATACTTTTTTTATATTCCTTGTAATATAGTGAACACATATATATATAATTTGTGGTATAAAAAGTGAAAAGTAAATTGCCAAAAGTGCTTCAAAATCTGGAAGGCCCATTATGGCGGCTGGGTCATAAATGTGGTATTTTTCGCATTCTCATTTATTTTTAGTGTAAAATGTAAGTAAAAATAGTTTTCTTACATATTTCAAATAACTTGACGTTGTATTTATTTCAAATTCACACAAAAC
The DNA here is from genome assembly GCA_907164705.1 of Parnassius apollo. Lineage (NCBI taxonomy): Eukaryota > Metazoa > Arthropoda > Insecta > Lepidoptera > Papilionidae > Parnassius > Parnassius apollo. The sequence continues at coordinate 619 of CAJQZP010001442.1, read as the reverse complement.
TATTTTAGAAATATTGTTCTAAATGTCACACAGATAAAATATTATTATTTAATTTTTTTAATTTCTTTATATTTTAATATTTTGGTATGAGTAACGAATGGAAACACATAAAACATAAAAATATACATATTTCCAAACAATTTGATATAAATTTCTCCAAAAACAAAAGTGTAGAATTCAAATTAGTAGTAATTTTGTCACTAAAATTGAAGTATATGCTACTACTATGCTATACAGGGTAATTTACGTATTTTATTACAATTTCTAGCAACCAAAAATAATTTTATTCGATAGTTTATACATTCAACAAGAATGCCAGTAAGTTTTATCCATAAATATTGTCTCAAAGTGAAAATATAGCAAAATTTGCAATATAGCAAAAAATTTGCTAACTTACAAATTTTCCCGCCAAAAAGGTCCCGAGTGAACGGGAGTATAACATGGCGCGCGCTCGCTTGGCGAACAGGTTAAATTAATTAACAGTGGCACGAGCCTATCACCTTGTTTGTCAGAAGTATCAAGTTGCCGAGAGAACTGGAATAAGTTACATGCTTATAACAACTGGCTGTTCGCGCGTTACGCAGTCCGCTTTATCTATCAAGACAGAGAGTCGTCACAA